>CM075850.1:127451865-127789365 GCA_037975125.1 Latrodectus hesperus
AATGTAAGTCTAATTTGAGTTTTTAAATTTCATATAAATAATATCCTTTATCACCTATTACCTACTATATATATTATCTTGTATGTGTTAACTACTTGCAACTGTCATGTCAGGTGTAAAAAATGTGTGATTGACAATTATCAGTTAGAAGGGCACAGCCGAGTGGGACTCGGTAATTTAGATGCAGGAACCAAGCTGAAGACTCCCCAGTACTTGACCTGCTCCCCCAAAGAGGTGTTATTTCTCTTGGAGGGCATTGTGACCATGACTAATTAAACATATCCCAGAAGTCTTCAATCAACAGGAGGGATTTTCAGTTGTACTATGATTTGAATTTACTATTTTCCAATAAAGAGATCAAAGCTATAAACAACCAGGCTACCACAGCTTTTATCTTATTTTACCACAGTATCTGATCAGATCTGATTGAATTTCTGTTTTACACAGATTAGTCACTGCTCATTATTCTAATCTGAGGATGCGTTCTTTTGCATTCTGCTTGTCTCCTATATACTTGGTCAACAATTAACATGAGATCTGAACTATTTCTCAATTATCACATTATAATCATGTCTTTTCCTCATCACTCTTAACTTTCTGTCATTTCCATATTTGTATTTCATACATTAGGAGACAGAATGATGCCTGTTTATTTATCATTCCAATTTCTTCACATGTACTGACACAAAACTTACTTTATGACATGGTATGTGTTCATGTTGATTTATTTACTCATTCATTTTGATAGGAACCTTTACTATACTTTAAAATATGATTTTCTTGTACACAGCTCATAATATTTTTAAACATCTATATTTATGATGTTGTCAGTATACTTTGTACACATATGTATTCAGAAATTATTCCTAAAAGCCAAGACATGTTTGCCATGGAAATGTCTATTGACGATATTTCTCTAAATTGCATTTTTATTTATCAAGCTCCATCTTCACTGCTGATGCTCTAGCAATATTTTGCAGTCTTCAGCACATAAATGCAAATGAATGTCTTAAATTATGTCTGCGCACCGACAGCTCGAGAGTTTCAGAAGCTTTGAAGAAATAATTTCACATGTCATACCTTTGTGTCAAGTGGTACTTTTATGTACTTTTTCATACTTTTGTGTACTTTTATGTCATACTTTTGTGTCAAAGATTTTTTAATGGAATTCTTTCTGCCAAGGGCTATGAAGTTATTTCTGTTGGAATTATATGCCACTTAGATTTCGAGGGCAGTTAGATGCAGCTACTGAAGCCACGCTCGGGCTGAATTACGTATCAGTTTCCATTTCTAATTTGAAAACAATTTGAAAAATTCTTTGAAGCCAGTTGTGGAATGTACATGTTAAAATACTTCTGTCACTCTATAAGCAGTTTTATTGCTATGAAGTATTGTCTGGAAAGTTATTTGTTTCACATATATTTATTTTTAAGTGCATGTGATACATAAGTTGTGAAACATTTTATTTATCACTTGTATGTATTTTAATAGCAGTTCTAAATTTCATTAAGATAAACTCCATTGTAATATTTCAGCTCTTTTAAAAGAATTGATTTTATTTAATTTAATTTTCAATGCATAATTTATAAATTCATCAATTATATTTATGTAAAATTGATATTTGGTTTATGTATTTAGATTTTATTATATTTCATTGAATTGTAATTATTGACATTTTTTATTTCTAATGGTACTTGAGTTTTAAAAAATGCTATTCTTTGAAATCTAGGTAGCATATAATTTCCAGATCTTTTAAAAAATCCATTCAAATAACCTACCAAATCATTGTTACAATTAAATTACTTCTAATTTGCTTTACCTAAAAGCTATCTTTACAAAAAGAACATGTCACAAGCCTTACGGTTCAATAAAAGCTTTAGCGATATTAAATATAGAACTTAGAAAATCAAATAGATAGGTATCTATTTGAATTTCTTAGTTACATATTTGTTTGTTTTTTTCAGTCGTGATTATAATTAACATAAGCTTTTGGTCAAACTAAGTCATAAAGTTTGAACAAATAAAGTATTTTTTAAGTATAGTAAAAAAAAAGGAAATTAATAAGGTAACTGGGGCTAAATTATCATAAAGCCTCAATTTCTTGTGATATTGAGAAAAACTATTGAACAATGTAGTGTACCTGAGCTTTGGAGGATGCAAAATTATGAATTATTTCATAAAAATAGTTACAATAATTTGCGTAAATGCTATATTTTTTATGCCTGTGTTGTGATTACAAGAATTCAATTTAATGTATACTTCCTATTTTGCTCACTTACTTAGAAAGCTTAGTTTACTTGTAAGCAAAATTATAACAAATGATAAAATTCGAAAACATTGCCAGAAATTTTCAGTTCTGTAAAACTGTTATGAGTGGCAAGCATTTATATTTAATTATTTCTTATTAACTAGTTGATGCAAAATATTATTTGTTTAAATCTTGATCTCCAATTCAAACATACCATAGTTAATATAGCCTGTCATTGGTCATAGTCAATATACCGCACATTTAGCATAGTATCCCATAACAAATACACAATTACATTGATTTTGAAAAAGTTAAATAAAGATATTCAGCGTGTTAGGTATTGTTTTAATCCTACATAAATTGATTTTTTTAATAAACTTCTACCTTTAAATATGTACTATTTACACTAGTCTAATGCTAAATTCATGGAACTTGAATTTTAAAATAATTGTTTTACCATAAATTCGTAATTACATTTAATAAATTACTTATGTGTAGTTGCAGAAATTCCAAATGAGGAAAATGATGAAAATGAGGAGCCACCAAAAAAAGACAGGCCCAAAAAATTGAAAGTAAGTATCATTTTTAATAAAAAAAAAAAAATCAGAGTTAAATTCAGTTATTTGGATAACTATTTGTTTGTATGAAAATCTAATATTATTTGAGAAATATTTTATCACTTTTGATGGTACTTAAATTAAAGCTTCAAATAATGATTTTTTTTATTAAATAGTGCTTCAGATAATAAGAAAATAATAATTTACTGCTTTATCTATGTAATTCAAATCATTGTTTTATTAATATAATGAAGGTTTGTCCAGTGTTGAATTGAGAGTAATTGCACAAAATGTATTGAAATATATGGCAAAGGTTTTAATTATTTTTAATGTTTCATTTCACAATCTTGACTGCAGTTAATGTTGATTTGAACTCTTCATGAAGTTGCATATAGTGAAATACCATTTGAAATATGAAACATTTTAGTGTGCAAAATTTCTCATTTCCAAAACTGAGGTAGCCTCTTTCTCTTTCTAAAATTATCCTCTTTGTGTATTTGCTGGCAACACAGGATAAGTGAATGTAATTCTGTTTTATAATTACATTATTTTGTTTATGTTTCTGAAATGTGTTTTTGCTGTCCACTGTTGTTTATAATTTTCACTGACAAATATTTTGGATTGCAGAGGAAGTGAATCTTAATTTTCAATGTTTAATAGCTTTGTAACTGAAAGGAATTTTGAGAAGGATTCAATGTACATTTGAATAGCTTTTAGTGGTCTATAAATGAGATGGATTAAGCCATTTAAATATATTATTTCATCTTAATCTTCTCTGAAGATCAGGAAAATAATTTTTAATTGACATTACTATTGTAAATTATATATTATTAGATATTTTATGTATTAATTACTTCTTAGTACTATCTTGCAGAAATTTAAAGGATCTTCATATATTTATGTAATATAATTATATGATTTATTTGTCATGCATTCCTAATAATTCTTAAAAATTTGTAGCAAATATTTGATATGTAGGATAAGCCTTGTTAATTATTTAACTAAATGTAACTTTTTATGTTATACGTTTATAGACATTAGACAATTTAATCCAGTTTTTTTACAGATATTTTGAAGTAAATTTTGCAGACAAAATATACGTATAGGGCACATGATGAACCATTCACTGCAAAAAGTTTTACAGTTAAATGTCTATCAATTATTAACAATGAAAGAAATGTGTCAATTCAATTTTTGCTTCCATGTAAAACAGATGTAAAAAAACTTAAGCTGTTTGGGGTTATCAGCATAAACATTGCTATACTTTCATATAATACAGTTTTATCATTTTTATATAAAAATTACTGTTTAAAAATTTTTTCTATATAATGAATTAAATTTTCAATGCATTTTTCATTTATTCAGAGTAAAAAATTTTTCCTACTTATTTTTTATATTTGAACTTAACTATAAAGCTGCAATTTATTTCCCTTACTGTTTGCTCATTAGATTTTTTAGTTAAGTTGCAACATTGAAGAGGCTAGCAACTTAAAGCTTTGGTCTTAATTTAAAAAGTTGTTTGTTGGTTCCCTCCTTGGTATTTGATTCAAACTTTATTTTAAATCAGAAAAGTTTCACATTCTTGTGTAAACAATAATCGTTTACTACAAACCAACCCACTTAATTCTTCATATCTTTATGTTCTTTAATTATTTATTTTTCTATTTTTTCACTCAAACGTTTTTATATTTTCAGTTCCCTCGTCATTATTTAAAGAATACCATATGTTATATCCGATATAAAATGTATTCATTTAGGTAGATGCTATGCATTTCAAACTTGGATATTATATTGTATTTTGAGTTACATCTTAATTTTTAATGTGGCATTATTTATTAAGTACTTTAAATTTTACGTTTTTCTGATCAGACAAGTTTTAAAACTTCATTAAACATAACAAAAAAAATGCCCATAACTTTCAACAGATAATACTTTTACAAAATCGAAACTGTACAAATATCCTTATTTTTTTAAGAAAATTATATGAGAATGTAGAAGAAATGATTCATCCGATAAAGGAAATATTTTTTTCTCTACTCTTAGTTTTTACTTATAGATAAGAATCCTAAACCATGATAAAGAATAACAACTTTTGGTTTATGAATTAAGAATTCTTGAATGGAATGTCAAATAGCTTAAAATGATTAATTAACATTCTAAAAAAACTGCTCAATTTAAGTTTCAAAACTTTTTAATCAAGATCTCAAAATAAAACATTGCATAAATTGTGTTAGTCATAAAATAGAAGCACTATCAATCTCCCCTCCTTAAATGGTATGTGAAATAAAATGAAGACTATGTTATGTTTCTGAACGTTTGAAAGTACATCGTTTGTTTTCAAAAACTTTTTTGTTAAAAATGAAGTTGTTGTAAATGTAGCTTTCAAATTAAAACAAATAATAACAATTGTTTCCTTATTTTCAGAGGAGCCAACAGGGATGAAAAGACTTCATTCCACACTTCGTAAGTCTTATTTTTTTAAAAAATAATTTTACAGATAATTTTTGTTTATTAAAAAAATATTTTCAAATGTACTTTTAATTTTGTAAATGTATCTGTAAGTTTTATGCAGCTACATTCTTAAGATGAATCCTGTAAGCAATAATATTTCACATTCAGAACTTAAAACTTTTAATGAAAGTAGTTTTATAACAGTGGTATCAGAATAATTCTTTTAGAGAAATATTTGTTTACTTTCCTCTTAAACTCAATAATTCTTTATGTTTATTAAACAAAACTTATATCTTAATTATTTTTAAATTATACTTTTCTACTAATTCTAATAATTGTCTTTATAAAATGTTAATGTTTAAGTTAAAATATTTTTAGCATATTCATTAATTGGCATGTATAAAAAAGCGAAATATATTTTATGTGATTTAACTTAAAAGTATAAGCAGAAATGTTAAGTTTTTCTTTGAAATAAAGTATTATATCAATTTCTGTATAAGAAATGGTTGCCAGAAGCTGCTGATACATAAAATTTTTAAGAAGTGTTGAATATTTATGTTAAAAAAAAATAAAGAAATTTTTGCAATTATTGAATTTTTCAATATGCAATAAAAGTGTATGCTCTGAGGGAAAATAATATTTAGTAATTTTTGAATTACCTCTGCATTGCTGAGTTATAAAGGAAAAAAATGCATTTAGGGAAGAACCAGTTAATCTCGCAACTTAGCTTTCTTGGTGTAATGTTTCTTGTTTAATAAAGACAGATAATCTTGAGACTAAACACAGCTTTTATAAATTACAATAACAATAGCTTACCTGGGGTTGATTCTTTTGATTTTTTCTTGCCTAAATTCAAAATGTAGAAATGAATAAAATAATTAACTCTTCTGATTTTTAGCTCAAGCCTTACCTTTTGTGATCTCTGTTAAAAAAAAATATCGAAGTCAAAGATTGCATGAAATAATTAATAAAATGATGTTAAATTATGCTGTTGGAATGAAACAAATCTCTCCTTAATTTAAATTGGTGGTTTCACAGTGGCAACTCAAATAATGGTTTGAAAATATAGTTTTAACTCTTAGAGAAATTTCAATTTTGTGAAAAATCAATATCCACCCTCAAATCATCATGCAATTGCCAATGCAAGTATCATTGCTGTTCATATTCTTCATCTGATCTATAATTATATAGTTCTGATATAAGATTTCGTAAATTGTCAGTCATGATTTGTAATTCACATTTAGAATGTTGCATTATTTCATTTATCACATTTACGAAGTTTAAAATATCTTGCCTGATGTGTTAATGGAACAAATGAATTTGAATGAGGAAACATTCTGAATCAAATTTTTTGCTTGAATTCTTGATTCCATGTTTCTTGTTCGAGCTTCTTGAATATATAATAGCACTTTCAAAATTCCCTTCAAATCGCTTTTCAATAGTCTTAAATCTTGAATTCTATGTTGCCATTTGGTGTTGGTGAATGGCTTTTAAGTTACATTTTCAACATACTGCTGCAAAACATACCAATATTTAACTTGTGATGAAAAATAGTTGTAAGCCATCTGCACTACTCCGAAGAAAATTAGTGTTTCAAAGGAAAATTTATTTATATCTTATATACAACAAAATTTAGAGAAAGGACTGAGCAGATAATAGAGTTCCCTCAAATTATTTTCAATAATTTTTTGCTTCTATGCCTTGCACTTTCTTCTTATACTACAGTCATTATTGAAAGAGTGGCCTCTATAAATCTGATGAATTTAGTTTAATCGGTTTTAAATGTCCATTAATGTTAATGACAGATTGAAATCCTAAAAATATTCAATTGGGGCTTTATTTCCTCGTTCTTATAAACCAATCAAATTGCAATGGTCATCTGTTCAATATGACTGAAATTTGGTTCAGTATTCTGTGATATTTTGATTTAATCATATGTATAATAGCTTTTCAATTTCTTCTGAAATATTGTTTATAATATTCTGAATTTGATCCCCTAAACAATGAGCAGTGCTATTCTGAGATTTTTGAATTTTGTAGAGATGTACAGCGAATTCTAGATCAGATTTTGCAATGATTTTAAACAACTTCAAAAATTTTCCATTATTATTTTAAAATCTGTAAATGTAAGGAATTGCTGGGCTAAATATTGAATTAAATAAATAAAAGTCATTCAATAACCAATCGCCTGTAAAGCTTCTCTGCATCATTGTCTTCGTTCAGCAACATCAATTGTACATAAATTATGGAAAGGCATTTTGAATTCATTGTATTTTGAATCATGTGTAAGGTGAGATGCATTTCTTTCATGTATTTCCGAAATGTGAGTTAAATGTGCTCAATCATTACTCCATTTTTAAAAACTGTGAATGGAAAAAAAACCGCCTTTCAGAGATAATGAATATACTATAATTTTTTTTACACAAACGAAAACTACCGATAAAAACAAATAAAATAAAAAAAATCTCATTTTATTGCTTAGAAAATATGGAGCATGCAAAAGTGCAAGTGTATAATTACCAACTTTTATTTAAATAACATTCAATTTAAAATAACTACAAATACTATGAATTTTAACACCCTCTGGCCTAGGCACACTTGTGTGGTGAGCAATTTTACCATCCCTATTCGACAGCCCTAAATGCCATACCATATTCTCTACACGCTGTTGTTATGTATAATTCACCACTCTAAAGAACAGAGTGAACCATTTGCCTTAGTCCTTGAAAAGAGAAAAGTTGAAGAATGGAACTACATAAGCTAAATTAACTACATTAGGGTATAAATATCTTCATGAGTATAAAATCAAAATATAGTTTAAATTGATGACAAACTCTGCAATAATTTCAAAATGAACAGCCAATATTTAGGCTAGAGAATAAAATACTTGATTGGAACTTATAAAACTTAAACAGGAATTTTTCATGCAAAATTCTCCATTCAAACCTGAGAATTCTACACAAAGACTTAGTGGATACTAGGAACAAAAATTCTGCTTAATGCGGTTTTGCACATATATATATATAGTTGTCATTAATTTTACTTACCAAGTAGTTTATCACTTTTATTCGTGTGAAATGCCAATGGATATTTTCCTCACCGAGATGTGAAATTCAGAATGATATTTGGTGTTTGAAAATTATCATTTAATATTGATTGAAAAACCATAGCTATAATTTGATTTAATTTTTATATTTAGGTTTGGAAGGCGAAGAAAATGAATTAGAACAACCCAGCAAAAGAAGAGCTGGTGAAACTAATAATGGTAAGTTTTGTTGAACAGATTATATTTCAGGACTTCATTGTAGATTTTATAGATTCAGCATTTTGATTGTGTTTTCTTTAACTGTGAAACAATGCAGTTGAATGAAGTAATAAATATCTGAGTTTAAGGATTTCAGTCATTCATGCAAATTCTTTGGTTTATCTTTTTCATGTTTTCTCCAATTGTGTAGTTCATTGGTTGTGTATAGTAGATGTTTACTTTATAGTTGAAAAATGATCTGGTGCAGAAATACAGCATTATGAGACAATATCCTATCTGTCCCAAGACTTAAATTAGGCTATAAGGCCACTTGAGTTATACAAATGACTAACTTTAAAAACTGGAAATTGATGCTCTCTTTTTCTTTTTGTCCTCTTTTTAATTCACACATTGTTGTCACCAGATGGCACCAATATTCTTAATGTCGAAAAGATATGCCATCTCTCTGGCATTGAATTGGAGCACTACAAAGCACCCAATTTGGTTATTCAATGCTTCAATTGCCCGAGATTTGTTAAATATGTAGGAACGCACAGCAGAGAATGCCTATTTGAGAAGATAGAACAACCCAAGTCTTGTAAATGCCAGGGGATACATCTGGCTTGCTATAGGGGATGTATTGCATTCCCTAAACAAAATCCGCTGAAACTCTTTTAAACACCAGAAAGAAAAAATGTCAGAAATTAGTAACAAAAAAAGATCGAGTTATGTTACACCAGAGCGAACATATGCTCAAGCTACGCCCTCTCCTACCCCACCCTAATATGAAGAACCAACTCAGCACACTTCTTATAATTCTCATGAATTAAATGATTTAATGTTACTAATTAATGAAATTAAGCAAATTTTTAAGGCATCCCCTAAGGGATCTATTTAAATAATTAAGAGAAATCCCATCTCCCATGGATAAACTATTTCAACTAGCTTCATACTTTTAAACTCAAAATTAATCATACTACTTAAAATATAGCATGATTTATTCTAAATTAATCTTAAAATCCTATTAAAAACTGGGTAATTTAAATTAAAATAACATAATAACTAATAATAATTAATTTTAAACCTATTATTAACTAAATTTCTGTTAGCAAAATTCTATATTATGCTGTGTCGACCATGTAAACATTAACCAATGATATGTCAGTCAAATTCAGTTAGTCATTTCTCCATTCAATGCTACAGATGAGGGTTGAGGAACCATGTTCCTCCATGCACCTTGGAAAAAACTACCAGTAGGCAACTACTTTATATCCTATTTGTCCTAAACAGACTCTATTGAAACAAAGTCATTTCAACCATGATAAGTTGTCACTGTAGAAGAGAACTCATATCAATTTTTAGTCATCTATTATCCTCCATCTTTGCATTCATTACTCTATTTTTCTTATTTATACCAGTTTTTCTAGCATTTTCAGTATAAATAGCATATACTTAAACTATTCATTTAGTATGTACCTAGTATCTTTCAAATTGAAGCTTAGCCATCTGTTAAAAAATTCCAGAGTTAGATTCTGATCTTGGTCTGGGATGTTTGTACTGGGTTTGAATCTAATTAATACTTGTTCCATTGCGATAATCCAGCTTGTGTGCTGAGAGAGGGAAAAAGCACGGTACATTCATTACTTAATTTTATTCTACATATGAGATTTCATTTTGTGATACAAAGCAATCTCTTGCTTAAAACAAAGTAAATAAACAGTTAAAAATAGTAAAATTCCAAATAAAAATATGGTACAAGTTGAATAAGATTGCTTGTGAAAAATGGAAAAGATGGTTGCTATTTATCGCTAGAGGTTAATGAACAACATTCGTGATAGTTCAGATTTCTCATTTGATTGTTCATCAGATTTCCATTTTTCTGAGCATTTTAATTAGAAAATAAAAGTTGCTTAAACGTTTTATTGATATAAAGTAAGGAAGTTAACAATGGGAGAATGATATTTTATAAATTTTTCTGCACATTTATTTTTGTATTTTGAAATATCTTTTATTCTGAAATAATTGTTGCCAAATGTAGCTCAAAATAAAGAGTAAATTAACTAAAGTATATTAATTTGATTACCTTTAATTTATAAGAATTTATTTTTCATTTAGCTCTTTTACAATTTAAAAATATTTATATACTCATGGAATATTTTTATTTACAGTAATTGTTGATTCCTCGATGATAAATATTGAAAATTCTTTTCAATATTCAGATCATGATAAGTGAGGTTTTACTAATAATTATTAATTCCATATTAAAGATGAAAATATTAATTATTCCAAAATTGTTTTCATTAAATATTAGCCATAGAATACATTTAAATTTTCACAATAGAACATGAAATATTTGTTTTCAAGAACCGAGCCTTGTATATTAATATACAAATGGAAAGTATCTAATAATTTGTTATGCATTTGTATACATGTCCGAACTTTGTCACCTTACTTAAATGTTTTGTGATAGATTATTATTTCAGTTCTAATGAGGATAAATTAAAGGCCATTGTGTGAGTTTCATTTCTTTATACTTACATGTACATTCTTTTTATGAAGAGGTATAGAGAATTTTAGTGTGGGTGGTTGGGATTTTACATAGGACTTTCCCTTGCCAATTACATGTGAAGAAGTTTCTGGGCTATCAAAAATTCTGCAGAATAAATTATCATGTAAAAACGAACAGCTTCTAAAATACTTTTAATTATATTCAAAAGTTTATAATGTCATTCATTAGGAAAATTTAGCTTTCTAATGACTTTCATAAAATTATAATAATAAATGTGTGTAAACAGTTTCCAAAATACTCATCACTATCGATATAGATTTTTGTGTCTGTTTCTTATATAGCATTCAGTTTCAAAATTTGCCCAATAAATGTGTTTTTTAAAAAATACAGCAAAATCCCTCTTGTGAGTGTGCTGTCATTTATTCAGGTTTATGTAAATATCATACAATGAATGATTTCAATGTATGGCAAATTTTTAAAATGAAATCATTCTACATCACTTTCAATTACTTTTAAAAAGTGTAAACCTCAGTTTCGTTAATTATTTCATTAATTGAAAACAGTCAATGTAAATAAAGTAAGACTTTATTAAATATTAAAATTGTACTAGAAATTTATATTATTAAAATTGTACTAGAAATTTATATATAATATCTTTCAGATCTGCAAGAAACTGAACAGCTCTTGCCTTCTCCTCTCCAAACGGAAATAGTATCACCAATATCCCCAGCCAGCAGCTCCCAAGAAACACCAGAGGCAGTTGCCCCAAAGAGGCAACAATGTGAAACAATCCAAAGCAAAAAGAGGGGTCGTCCCAAAAAACAACCATGCAACCGAGTAAGAGACGATCTAGGCAGATTTGTAAGGGGTAAGTTTCTATTTTGATTAGTTGAATTTCTATACTGATTATAGGGTATTGACTTATTATATAGGATATGTATATAATATTTAATTTTTTTAAATCTTTAAAAACACTTTCAGACGAAAGCAAAGTAAGGCACTCACCACGCCCAAAAGTTAGAAGGCGAAGAACTGAGTTGGAACTGCTTATGGCAGGGTTGCCTCCTCGTTTTCAATCATAAATATTTGTAAATAAGATTAAGGATTTTTAATATCTGATAAGGATAAACTGATAAAGGTTTAAAAAGTGTAAATAGCAAAAAAAAAGCAAAATATAAAAAATGAAATAAAAAAATAAAAATAAAAAAAATAATAAAAAAAATAATAAAAATAAAAAATAAAAAAATAAATAAATAAAAAATATATATATTGATTAAAATTTTATGCAATTTATATTTCATTTAAGCTCACATTCATATGGAACAACTGCATTATTATTTTAATTCTTATTGTCTTAATATTGTATGATTTTTAATGTCTTTTATTAAATATATTTTTAAAATCATTCGCCAGAGGGATGAGAAGGCTAATTTTAATTTCGATTTAACCTCTTGTTACATTCATCCATATATGCAAGCACAATAAATGTTTTTCATTTAAAAATTTCGTTCTTTTGAAGATAATCATTAGAAAATTCATTATATAATTTAGAATATTTGCGAAATTTGAAATTTAAATTTTGATTTCATATATGTCCTTTATTCTTAATCTGTATGTGAGCAAGGATTGGCGGTCAATAATTTTAAATGAAAATGGAAATGAAGTTATTGTAAATTGACTAACTGTAACTGTAACTATTTAATCTAGTACAAAATGATTTATCATCAATAAAACTTGAAGCTAAACAAGGGAATATTTTTCTAAATTTACAACAGAGATTCTTGTATTTAAATATCACATGTAATAAATGTTGATAAGTCTGAATTTTTATAATTTGGTTAAAATTTAAGTTTATATACCATTACAAATATTTCCTATATTTCTTTTAATTTAGGGGCTCCTGTTTAATTTTAACTTCCTTATACATTTCATAAAAATTTAATTTTGATGTGTTCTGTAAAAAATTATTTCATATATAGCTACAAAAAATTTACTTTTTTATTAGCTCTTTAAAATATATAGAGAATGGAAGATTACTGATTTTTCATTTTGACAACTATAAACCTTATTAATAGTATTCAATGAATAAGCTTTTAATCATTTTATTTAAATTTAAATTTTAAATAAAAATTCTGATGTTTTTTTTTATTTTATGATTAAATTTAAATATAACCTGTTGAAAAAATTTTTTAAAATTAGCATCTTTAAATTACTTTAAAAAGTTTTTCCTCAGTTAAGTAGTTAATTCTCTATAAAAGTTGTTAGAAAAACTATTCACTGGTATGAATAAAATTTAAGAACTGACTTTTAATTTAACAGTTTTTATTAAAAAAAAAGCAGAGAAAGATTAGTTTTTCAAATATTTGTACTTATGGGGAGAGTGTAGATTAAAATAACATTTGTCATTGCACAAAGAATGTAAATTAAACTCTCCTAATACCACTAGAATCTAATATTTCCAATAAATTTTCTTACATCTAAATGAAAATCACGTAATCTTTTAACAAGTACTTTTTCTTAATTTTAAAGATAACAACCAGTGTGAGCAGAAGTCCTAAAAAATATCAATATTCTTTTATATAAAATGTCTATAATTTGAGAAGTATACATCAATAAAATGTATTGATGTATACTTCTCAAAATAATCTAAGAAATATGCAGCCATTATCTTGATACTGTAGCCTTATAAGTGTTGAAAAAGATACTAGATATTTTCTTATAATGTTCATTATTTATGAAATTCTAGAATAGAAATATTCATGGCTAAATGTCTCATATATTTAATGACATAGAATTATGGAATCATGCCTTATAAAATCAAATTGAAACTTAGTTACAAATTAAATATATAAATTCACACCCCAAATATTTCGGCATATTTTCATCTGAAGGGAATTAAACACTAGAAACTATTCTTGTTCATAAATGAGTGTCAAATTCGTAAATGAATGTCCAACTTGGTAGTGAAAGAAGGATTGCCTGTGCTGGCATCTTCACTGATAGGTACACTGATTTCCATAGTATTCAAAATGGCTCTCCGTATTTCAAATAGCCTGAATGGTGCTTTTACAGGGATGAGATTCATAGACTTAATGTAGTCCCTTATGTTGCAACAATTAAGGGAGGACTTCATGTCAATGGACGATAATTTGTTGGCCACATCACTATAACTTGGTGAATGGTTTCCATATGGAGGAAGGAATAGTGAACAGAATAGCTAGTGTGTTCTCTGTACATGAACCCAATAGAATAGGTTTGGAACGTTCTAGACAGACGATTTTCAGCATGCCTACTAATTCTGCAAGAACAGGTAAAAGCTCTTTTAGATAATCCATCAAACTTTTCTCTAAATCTAAGATCAACCCACAACTTACACATTCTTTAATTGTTTTGAGCACAGTATATAAGCATAATTTGATTGATGGCAGATTAATCTGGGGCCAGTAATTTGGAATCCCTTACTTTGTTGAACGTTACTATTTTAAATTGTGAGTGGTGAGTCCAGAAATACTTGTGACAAATGAGTGAAATGGGCACTTTTACATAGTCGATAAAACTACTAAAAAGAATATATAAAACTCGCCAGAATATTGTTGAGTGTCATTTGATATTGGAAAGAAAGACTGATGTAGAAAGTTTTAGTGTTTTTTTTTTAAATGACACAAAATTACTTGCTTATGCTTCTGAAAATTGTGCAACCTTAGGAATAATGTGTTGAATGCACAGAACAAAATTGTCTGCCTCAATGTGAGGATATGAGAAGGTGTGTTAAAAAATTCATTCAAGATCTTTGGCAGGAGTCATGGAACATGCAGGTCACTAATAAATTGCATGCCATGTTTCCATACATCACCATATTAACAGTTATACTGTTACGAAGTGCTAGTGTTCGTCTGACTCGCCTTTGTATCGGCCAAACATGTTTCACACACAGACATTTGTTTTTAAGTGAACTAAATCCATGGTGTGAAACGTGTGGTGAACCTTTCACTGATTACCATATTTTAATTTCATGTCATGATTTTAACCAACAACATTTACACTTTTTTAATACTGATTTTATAACTTTATTTGATAAAATAGAGGATCCACCCCATAAAAGCCTATTTGCTTTCTTGAGGGCAATAGGTTTCCTACATTTTATTTAATTTGTGTTTTAAAATTATATATATATATATATATATATATATATGTTTGATTTCCTTTTTATAGTTTATAATTAGACTTTTAAAAAAATTATTCACTGATTTTTGTTTTTAAAATTTTAATGTTGTTCGTTTTTTTTTATTATTTTAACAAAAATAAGAAAAAATAATAATAATTAAAATAAAGCTACAAAAATCTTACTCTTGGTGCAGCATGTCCAATTTTGGACCTTTGGCATAAAACCCAACCAATCTGCCTAAATGAGAATTTTTTTTTTTTCAGAATTCTATAAGCAAATCTGTCAGGTAAAGTGTCTAACTAAATATTCTGAAAGGAATTAAATAATAATTAAAATGAACACTGCTGAATTTTGACATTGCATTAAGATCATCCCCAAGTCCTAAGGTTAAGGTAGTTGAATAGTACTATAATATCCACAATATAATTTGGTATCTTTGTCTCTCAATGAAAGTTTTTGCATACTAAAGCTAAATTAGACCTGTATCTACACAATGTAAAGTTGTCCATGAACCACTACAAACATTCAAAATTGATGGTGGAAAGCAAAACTCACAAATTGTTGAACCAAAGGCAAATGTGCTTGCTATTTGGCTGCCAAATAGGCATATTCACTGTGTAAATTACCTTCCGAGGAGTAACTGGTTGGTTAGATTTTGGGATGCAAAATTTAAGGTGGGAAATGCTGTATCAAAATTTTGATTTTAATGAAATATTTTTTTAGAACCCAGACAATGTTAATAATATGAGGAAAATAAACATTTGAATGTAATTATATATTAAAACCATTAGATAAATCCATCTATATGTGTGTATATATAAATATATATGTATGTATATATAATGTGTATATATGCATAATATATGCTATAAAAGCTTTTATAGAAATTCTTAATTAAACCAACAGCCCTTAAAAAAGATGATTATGAGATGGTTCTTTAATATACTAAAGAAATTTGAAATATTATTAGAAAAATCTGAATCACAATTGAAGTTAATACCTTTCCATACAATTATAATAGAAAGATTACTTAAGTTCGTCAAACATTTCAAAAGATAGGTTTATTCATTTAGAAAAATAAAATGCCAGTGAAATATGCGTGTTATACCTTCTAGTGGATATTTTCAAAAAGAGTGAGCTATGCTTTCATATCACAAGCAGAAAATTCAAAAATTATATATTGTTTAAGTATTAGTCTGTAAAGTTTTATAAAACTAATGCAGATAAAAAATGTAAACGTAATTTGTCTTATTACAGACATGGCTTCAGAAACAAGCCCATAGTCTCATAGGAGTGTTTGGGGTAAGAAAAAAAATCATTTGGCATAACATTTTAAATTGCAAGTATAGTGGGTCTAGAAAATTTTGTGACAAACAAGGGAATTTGGCCAATGGGCACTTTCATAGAGTTAAGAATCTGCTAAATATTGATATGTAAAAATCGCCACAGTATTTCTGAATGTCATTTGATATCTAAGAAGTCAAACCTATCTAGAATAGTCTTAGTGTTTCTGAGAATCTTATAGAATGCTCAAGAATTTCTTGGATATGGATGGTTATTTCGTTTGTTTCGGATTATGGATATTCATCTTTCTTGGATGGATATTTCGAATTTTCAAAGGAAATACTGGGTATCCAATCTTGTATTATGCACTGCCGAGCTGGCAGCCGAATGGTTAGCGCTCTTGCCTTCGTTTCAACAGTTCGTGGGTTCGAATCTCACCTTGGGCATGGATGTTTGTAGTGGTTCGGAATCCACTTTAAGCCGTAAGTCCCGGTCTAATTAGCCCTCGTGTGCAAAAAATGACCGTTGAGCGACAAACAAACTTGTATTACGCACCAGATAGGTCTGAACAACAAAACATTTTCCAAAATTTTCTAGAATTTACAAGGAAAATTAAATTATTCCTTTAGAGTGGAAATTGTTTCAATTGTGGTATGATTTACTTTCTTTGTTCCAAATATAATATTCATTATTGTTTTGGAAATTCCTTAGCCTGATGTTTAATCAAAAGTATAAAACAATGTAACACAATATAAATTGCAGTGAAAAAAACTGAACACAAAAGCAAAAGTGTTAAAATTATGTTAAATAATTATTAAATAGTTTCAATAATATGATTAATTTTTAATTTCAAAAGAATATTTTTCCATTGGTGAATCACAGCTGAAAGTCTTTAATTGATTCAATCATTGTATTTCTGCTTTTTGTCAAATACTTCAAATAAAAGAAAAACTTTACATTAAAAATAGGATTTACATTACAATATGCAAGCTATACCTACTGCATTGCTGTTTCATTTAAGATAGGTGTTTCCTTTAAAATTAGCGTTTAAGGAAAAATTAAATAAAATAAAAGTACACGTTTTAAAATACTAAGTGAGAATAATTTTCAGATTTTTTTTTCCTGTTAGCTCTTTTTAGAATTTGAAGAAAAAGTTAGTAATCTTGGGTGATATGATAACAAATGTTGCTTATGAACAAGTGTCTTAAATTAATTTTTTATTCAAATAAATATAACTTTTCTTTATTATACTAATCTGATACTCAAATAAGTAAAATTATTTTCATTTAAAAATATTCTATAATGCTATATATATATATATACACACACACACACTTTCATACTTCTTTAAGAGTTATTTTCACTTTATATTTCATTGAAACTAACTATGTCAGAAATATTCTATGTTATTATATATTATATTGATGTAGGATTATTTATTCATAAATGAGAAATGACTTTTATTTATTAAAATGTCAGTTGATTAAAGAAAATGTCTTTCAAAATCGTACCATTCATCTGATAATATTTGAAAAATAAATTTTCAATCAATTCCATAGTTAATATACTATATTCTAATGTATAGACTGAAGTTGCTTCCACAAATAACTGAAACTGCTGTGGCTATTTGAAATATTAAATTATTTTAAATGCTTTTCAACTACGTATTTCACATTTACAATAGCCATTTTGTGTGAATTATTTGAATTTGTTAGTATTGAGGGTGACATTGGGAAATTTTTCATTTATTTGGTTACATAGGGAGAGCTGCTGTATTTGAAAATTTTACAGAAAATACAAAATAAAAAGAATGCATTTGCTTATGGGAGGATAAAAATATTTAAATATCAAACAAAGATTAGAAAATCTCACTATAAAATAAGGCACTTCGTGTTTATGTAAAGAAAAAGATTTGTAAAAATAAAGAATAATTCTTGCTAGAAAATTACTATAGGACCTTAAGTTGCTCTTGAAATTTCTTTCCATGAAATCTTTTTCATAATTTACTAATTCCAGATTGGAAAAGGCATTCCTATGTACTTATCAATGACAAATTTTTCATAAATATATGATTGAATGCACCTGCAATGGGAAAATTTGATTTTTCTTAGTCTAATTTACTTTGAAATTTGCATGTCATTAACTACTTAGGAATACTTTAATTTTAGTGTGGTTTTAAACAATTTTTCATAATTTTATTTTTGTTAAGAAACTTTTTGCATGAATATAAGCATCCACATTGTAAATAGCATAAGAAAATCACATTTCTTAAAGTATCTCATGGCTGGAGAGAGAACAGAAATTTCTTTAATTATAAATTTTTTCAACACTATCAGGCCTTGATCATTTAAGATGAAACCATACTTTCAGAAGTATTGTGTAAACAAAAAAAATAAATGTAATTGTTCTGTATTAGGTCACTGGCGCCAGGTATGTATATATAGTAAATTGTTTTAGAGAATCTGTAATATAAGATAAAAGGTAAGTAATGTTTATATAGTACTATGCTTTGTAAAGGTAAGTTTCGATTCTTTGTACTGCACATATGTGGTGTGAATCGGTAAGTGTTCTCAGTCAGTTTGCTGGCACCAGGTATTTATGTATTGTGAATACTTTTAATCTATCTGTAATTAATTTAGATGGTAAGTAATGTTTTATGGTGGTTAGTTTGTCTGTTTTTATCCTACAAGCAAAGTACTGATAGTGTGTAGTTTGAACTCACTTTTCAAAAGTGAATTAATTTTACTCTCCAGCTCGCATGAGTACTTTAAGTGTTTTTTTGAATTTATAAGTTTATGTAAAAGTGTCTTCCACAAGTTATTCGGAAAATAAAAACAGCTTAAAAATGTGACTATTGACAATAGAAAATGTGTCAGATATATGTATGTTTGGGCATCATAGACTTATACAAGCAAATTGATATTTGAGCCTAGACAAAAATTTCCTGAACAATTTTTTTATAATGATATTTCGGTTATCAATAAGATGTAGACTTACCCCATGCTATATTAATGAAATCTAAGTTATTATTATGCAATGCATACTCTATGTAAATTATATAAATTTTATCTGGTAGTATATAATAGTAATTTTATTTTAGTATTTCTTTTAATCATTGCTCTAAAACTAATTATTCTTTGCTGTATTAAGAAATTTATGGTTTATTTTCGTAGATTAAATAGTAATTATAGAGATCTAGGCTAGTTGTGTATTAGATGCTTTAGGTATTTAGTATTATATTTCTTGACCTTCTTGATCTGAAGATGACCTATTAGAAAAGATTTCCCCTTTATATTGAAAGAAATTAGGAATGACATTTAATGTCATTATTTAATCATCTGAAATATAATGTTAATGAAAATAAATGGCTATGAGTTTTCAACACAATAACAAGCTATGTGTTCACAACAAAGAGAAATAACTCCTTTTGTACAATAAAACATTGGGTTTTAATATTCTTAATATTCTTTAATATTTAATTTTGTCACACATTTTCTTTATTAAATTTTTTCTTCATTAAAAACTATTGGCCAATCTTGTTTTATTGTATTCAAATAATATAAGTTTTGAAATTTAACTGTATTAACCTCTTGACTCAACTTGTGAACAATAATGCAATATATTCTTTGCTCAGCTCTTACGTGCTGTTGTAATAAGTGGAATGCTGATGTGTTCAAAACATTTCTATAGTACAAATTCAGCATGCTTCTATCAAATGTAAACTATAAAAACGAACCTATAAAATCAATATATGAAAGTAAACTAAGTCTTAATATTCGCTATAAAATTGTAGTTAAGTAACCCAAAAAGTTATTTTTATTTTCACTTTTTATACTGTTAATTCATTAGATTATTTACCTTTTACAATTGCACTCTAGAAGAAGCTATATATAATTGAGAAGATCAGAAATTATTTGTGAAGTAAAAGCCACACAGTATCAAATTTTTATATTTAGTTCATAACACTAGTTTTTATTTTTTTATTTATTTTTTTTAATATTTTGGGGAATTAATTAAGGGTAACTTGATGGTTGTCTTTCTCAACACTTTCAATAATTTTATCATCATTTTCAAATTACAATTCAAATTTTGACTCATAATCCATTCTCCTATATCATCAACACTAATTTCTGAACATTCAAGAATTTTTAAAAGAATGTTCTTGAATCCCTAAATTCATGATTTTGTAAGTGAAAGAAATTTTTGAATCAAATAATTTTCATCCTTCAAATGTCTTTTCCTTATCTTACCTTTTCTTTTCAAATTTTTTCCTCTTCAATCAGATTTATTTTTCTGAAATTCTGAAAGCGATTCGGATAGATGGAGTTCGGATTATTGAACTTTTGAAATTAAAGGATGATTTCATGCCATCAACATCTTATTTGCTTTTTTGTTAAGTAATCAATGTGTTAATCTTCAATTTGTGATAAAAAAAACATTGATTTTAAAAATTGTTTAATGCATTAAATTACCTTTTCTTGACATAACTTTTAATTCAATAAAATTATGAAAGCAGTTTTGCAAATATTACACCATATTATTGATCTAAATTTACCAGGAAATAGCAGTACAGTAGGTATCTCTTGTGAATTAATAAATAATAGAAACAGGATTTATAATAAATAATATAAATAGTATAAACATATTTCCACTAGAAGGATAATTAATTTCCTTAGAGTAAATTTTAGGACATCCTACAACATTCAAGAACATTTTCCCGCGTTGTACAGAACTATCTAGTGTGTAATGAAAGATTGCAAACCCAGTATATCCTTTGAAAATTCAAAATATCTGTGAACTTTATGAGAATCTTATAGGATGCTCAAGAAACACTAAGACCTTCTTGTGATCAGTTTGACATTCAAGATATCAAATAATAGGCAGCAATACTCTAGATATTTGTACATATCCTATGTAACAGATTCTTAGTATCTATAAAAGTGCCTATTGGCTTCATTTACTCTTTTGCCATAATTACTCCCAGACTTACTGTTCTTCCATATAAAAGTGTTGCACAAAATGACTTTTTAACACACTCCTCTGGGACCATTGCCCCTCAGGGGCTTTACCTTGTTTAGGTAAACACGGGTGTCACAATCCCGAGGTACCCTAGTTAGTGATCTGTTTCTCCTCTTTATTTTCTTCTCTCCTCTCCTACCTTGCGCCATAAAACCCAACCAACCTCTCCTCTTCTGCTTTTTCTTCCTCTTCTCCCTCATTGTGGTTGCCTTGTAAGAGGTTGAGGGCTCCCCTTGAGTAGCTATTGTCGCCCTGTTACTATTAACTTCTCTTGGGGACTAAATCACCCGCGTGTTTTCCGTGCGTGGATACCCGTGTCCCTGGAAAGGAGGATCCTGGTGATTGAGGCTCTCAGAGACCAACACATTACTTTGGCCTCTGCTTCAGGTAAACGGTAGGTGTGTTGTGGTCCTCAGCATACCAATCGACTTCCATGGATCAAGCGATCATATATCTGCTGTGTGACTTGATAAGGGTGGAGCCGAGCTGGCAGCCGAATGGTTAGCGCTCTTGCCTTCGGTTCAACAGTTCGTGGGTTCGAATCCCACCTTGGGCATGGATGTTTGCAGTGGTTTGGATTCCACTTTAAACCATAAGCCCCGGTCTAATTTGCCCTCGCGTGCAAAACATGACCGTTGAGCGACAAACAAACCAAACCAAACCAAACCATTGATAAGGGTGGAGGCCACATCAGAGATATATTGAAAGCGTATAAGGTCTGGCTAGCACTGATGCAGTTATATTGCATCCCCTTGGTGGTGGGTGGTGCAGTCGGGCCTTGAAGTAATTAACCTATTTCTATGGAATGTACTTCTAATTCTTTACTCCCTATGGAGCAACAAATGATACAGGATCAGAGATATTTTGTTCTTAAAAGAACTGAGGGCAATTTTGATAATTTTTCTCCTTTTTTAATTAATAAGAGTCTTATTGGTACAGCTGGAAATGTCAAAAATGTTCGCAAGGTGAAATCTGCTGATCTCTTAGTTGAAGTCTTATCAACTGAACAGGCCAAAGCCACCCTAAAACTAAAATGCCTTGGTAATATAGATGTTATAGTATCTCCTTATAGTAGGTTAAATTGTACACGGGGAGTAATTTCAGCAGATGATCTATTTAATGTTTCAGAGGAGGAAATTTTGAATAATCTCGTTGACCAAAAAGTACAACATGTGCAGCGCATTACATTCAGGAGAGAAGGCAAAATTATAAGAACTAAGCACCTTATACTCACATTTGCTACTCCTATACTACCTCAATTTATTAAAGCTGGCTACCTAAATTGTAGTGTTCGCCCCTACATTCCAAATCCATTACGTTGCTTTAAATGTCAGCGTTTCGGCCATGCAAAAACTACTTGTAGGGGACATTTGACTTGTGCTCGATGTGCATCTGTTGGACATGATAGTAGTGAATGTCAATTACAAGAAAAATGTGTCAACTGCAGTGGTGAACATCCATCGTACTCCCGGTCATGCCCAACCTGGATATTAGAAAAAGAAATTATTACTGTGAAAATAAAACAAAACTTATCTTACCCTGAAGCCAGGCATACAGTATCATCTCGTACCCCTAATCAAGGTATTAGCTATTCACAAGCAATTAAAAAAATCATGAAATCTTGTAATACTCAAACAGATTTCTTAAATTTTCCAAACTTATCCTCAAATATTCCTAGTATAAATGTCCCACCTATTCCGAAAGGAATTCTTCCACTCTCTTCTGCAAAATCTAAATCCCAAAGATCCCTAAAATTAAAGAATGCAAAAGAAGGGTTCCATAAATCATATTTAAAGAGTAAAAGAAGCTCAACTGCCTCTAAGACAGGTATAAAAAACGCAGACCCATCAGATGATGAAACACTCCTAAGTGGAGATTCATCTGAATCCCAGATAGCTTGCTCCAATGTCCGGAGCATTCAGCTTAGCTTAATGGGAACCTTCGTTTCTTGAAATTGTCGAGGTTTTCGCACTCATATAGAAGATATAAAAACAATTATAAACCTGCATAATCCAGTTTGTTTTGCCATCCAAGAAACATTCTTGAAACCTCAGTACAGTTTTAAATTGCGTGGATATAAATGTGTGAGGAAAGATGTTAATCATGATTCAGTTTCTGGAGGTGTATGCATTCTTGTGTCTTGTAATATTCCTAGCACTATACAATCCCTTAACACTATATTACAGGCTGTTGCAGTACGCATACACACATCTCTCATCTATTTGTAGCCTTTACCCCCATGCGATCATCCATGAAAGCGATTTAAACAGTTTGCTGGACCAACTACCTACACCTTTTATTTTACTTGGTGACTTCAATGGTCATAACACCTTATGGAGTAGTGATAATATGAATCCTCGGGGCAAGATAATTGAACAGTTCATTTCTAATAACAATATCTGCCTTCTCAATTCCACAGAAATAACCTATTTCCATCAGCCATCAAGAACTTTTCACTCATTAGATTTAGCTATTTGCTCTCCATCAATTCTACCTTCATTAAATCTTAATGTTGATAAGGACTTATATAACAGTGATCATTTTCCTTCAATTATAAATCACACTGGTATAAGCAGACCACAAGTCTTCCTCTCCGCTTATTCTTATCATCGTGCAGACTGGTCTCTCTACACTCAATTAGCTGTGATTACTGACAGCATGGTTAGAAGTGATAATATCAATGATGCTGTGCAAAAAGTAACTGATACACTTCTAGATGCTGCCAAAAACACAATTCCCAAGCGCTCCCCAATTCCACATAAGTATCATAACCATGGTGGAACCATGAGTGCCAAGTGTCATATAAAAAACAAAAAAAGTCGTGGACTGCTTTTCGTAAGTGCCCTACCATGGAAAACCTCATGGCTTTCAAAAAAGCTAAAGCTTTTGCTCGTCGAGTATGGAGAAATAATCAAAAAGAATCTTGGATAAGATATGTTTCCTCCATCACATCAACTTCCAGCAAAGAGTTGTGGAAGAAAGTTAAAGCTTCCAGTGGTTTATATCGGGACTTCTCTATCCCAAAACTACGCACAGGAGCTGACACAATTTCTTCTTAATATGATATTGCCAATCTTTTAGGTGAAACTTTTGCAAGGGTATCTAGTCCAGCCTCTTATGATCCTAAATTTCTCAGAACCAAAGAGCAAGCTGAAAAGAAACCTATAAAGTTTCCTGAAAAAGCCATACATCCATATAATTGCAATTTCTCTTTGCTGGAACTGCAGAGCGCCCTGTCCCAAACTAAAAATACTAGTCCGAGACCAGATGGTATCTCATATAAGATGCTTTGTCATCTTAATCATGAATCTTTAATAAATATTCTTTTTTCTATTCAATAGAATATGGAATAAACATGTCTATCCCAGTCTTTGGAGCAAAGCAATTATTATTCCAATTCTTAAACCTGGGAAAGATCCAACTAATCCTCAAAACTATCGTCCAATTGCTCTCACAAATTGCCTTGCTAAAACTTTGGAGCGTATGGTCAATGCCCGTCTTGTTTATGTACTTGAAGAAAATCAGTACATATCCCTTTATCAAAGTGGATTCCGGAAAGGTCGATCTACTCTGGACAATATTGCATACCTAGAAACACAAATTAGGAATGCTTTTGTACGGAGACATCATTTGGTGTCTATATTTTTTGACATAGAAAAAGCTTATGATAAGACATGGCGTTATGGAATTCTTCGAGCTTTGTATAATTTTTATTTCAGAGGAAATTTACCTATTTTTATTCAGAGTTTTTTAAGTTCTCGCATTTTTAATGTCCATATAGGATCTGTTTTATATAATCCATTTATCCAATGTGAGGGGGTTCCTCAGGGAAGTGTCTTAAGTGTTACTGTTCTTAATATTTGCATCAGCAACATTCTTCATGTATTGCAACCATCTGTCCATGGAACATTATATGTTGACGATCTCCAAATTTCTTGCCAAGGTTCCAATATGCGACTGATTGACGGCAATTACAAACTGCTGTCAATAATCTAGTTGCTTGGTGTAATGAAAATGGGTATATTTTGTCCCCTTGTAAAAGCAATTGTATCCATTTTTGCAGAAAAACTAGGCTTCATCCTGATCCAGAAATTAAGATATCAGGTACAACTATTCCCGTAGTAAATCAAATATCATTTCTTGGGCTTTTTTTTATATTTGATGAAAAGTTAACCTTCCTACCACATGTATTAGATTTGCGAAAAATCAATAAATATTCTGAAAGTTCTCTCTAACACCTCTTGGGGTGCAGATCGTCAAGCATTACTCCGAGTGTATCAGTCAGTTATTCTATCTCGAATTGACTATGGTAGCGTAGACTGTGGATCAGCCAGGTCATCAGTTTTGCACAAATTAGACCCTGTTCATCACTCAGGTTTACGAATCTGTTCTGGAGCATTCCGGACTTCTCCTGTCCAGAGCCTGTATGTAATTTGCAACCAGTTACCTCTAGATCTGAGACGTAAGAAACTCTCTCTACATTATTATTTTAAAATGCTATCAGTACCACAACATCCTTTGAAATCGATGATTATTTGTCCCTCTTTAAGCTATATAATGCACGGCCACATAACATATTACCATTTTATGAGCGTACAAATTCATTCCTGTCTTCATCTGAGTTCCCTGATTTACATAATCAAATCACAGATGCTCTAAGATTTCCTCCTTGGAATATTCCTGTTGTCAATATAATCAAACCTTTTACTGGATACAATAAATCAGTTACATCTTCCCTTATTTTGCAACAAATTTTTTCACACATTCGTTCTCATTATTCCTCCCATATCTCTGTATATGGCTCAAAATCAAGTGGTCATGTTGGTTGTGGTATTGTTGTTGGAAATACAGTTTACAGCTATAAACTGCATGCATCATATTCTGTGTATACAGCTGAAGCTATTGCTATTAAACGCGCTCTAGAAATAATACAATCCAGCTCTTATCGAAAATACTGTATATATACAGATAGCGTGAGTGTGCTCGTGCAGTTAGACAATTTTAAAGATAAATGTCATCCAATTATAGTGGAAATATTGGATATTTTAAATATATTGAAGATTAAAGGATTTGACATCTTGTTTTGTTGGGTTCCAAGTCATGTTGGCATAGCTGGGAATGAACTTGCAGATAATGCTGCTAAAAATGCCTCTGACATTTTGCATAAAGCATTAACATTTTTTGACATTAAACAAATTATCAAAGATTTCATTTCATTTCATCCCACTGGCAAAAAACATGGGATTTGCAGAAGAACAATAAATTATGTAGTATATCCTCCCACATTCTTCCATTCCCAGTTGCTCCCATGCGAAGAGTAGATGTAAAACTCACACAGCTTCGTATTGGACATACTAGATTTACACACTAGCACTTATTCTTGTCTCGTAGTGCTCAAGTTTGTGGCATGTGTAATGTACCATATACAGTACATCACATTTTAATTGTCTGTCCTAATTTCAATGATTTATGCATAGTGTTTTTTAATACCACAAATTTAATTTTATCAGACTTGCTTGGGTTTAAACCTCATAGAAATTTGTTTGCATTTTTAGGTGCAATAGGTTTCTTGAATTCTATTTAAGATTTTTAGCCAAAATAATCTTTTACATATGCTTTTCTTGAACTTTTAATACATTCCATTGTATACATCTGACTAGTATTTTAACACAGAATTTTTACCTACAGTTTTAAATATTGTGTACGGTGCACAAATGTCCAATATTGGACCTTGTATCAGTAAACCTCACAAAATCAATCAATCTGGGACCATTGAGTGCTTTGGCGTAACATCTGCAATCAAATATGTTTACATTTTTATCTGTATTAGTTTTATAAAATTTTTCAGACTGTAATACTTAAGCAATTATATAATTTTTGAATTTTCTGCTTGCCACATGAAAGCATAGCTCACTATTTTTGAAAATATACCCTAGAAGGTATAACATGCATATTTCACTGGCATTTTATTTTTCTAAATGAATAAACCTATCTTTTGAAATGTTTGACGAACTTAAGTAATCTTTCTATTATAATTGTATGGAAAGGTATTAACTTCAATTGTGATTCAGATTTTTCTAATAATATTTCAAATTTCTTTAGTATATTAAAGAACCATCTCATAATCATCTTTTTTAAGGGCCATTGGTTTAATTAAGAATTTAATTTCTATAAAAGCTTTTATAGCATATATTATGCATATATACACATTATATATACATACATATATATTTATATATACACACATATAGATTTATCTATTGGTTTTAATATATATAATTGCATTCAAATGTTTATTTTCCTCATATTATTAACATTGTCTGGGTTCTAAAAAATATTATTTCATTAAAATCAAAATTTTGATACAGTATTTCCCACCTTAAATTTTGCATCCCAAAATCTTACCAACCAGTTACTCCTCGGAAGGTAATTTACACAGTGAATATGCCTATTTAGCAACCAAATAGCAAGCACATTTTCCTTTGGTTCAATAATTTGTGAGTTTTATTTTCCACCGTCAATTTTGGATGTTTGTAGTGGTTCATGGTCAACTTTACATTGTAGATCTAGGTCTAATTTAGCTTTAGTATGTAAAAACTTTCATTGAGAGACAAAGATACCAAATTATATTGTGGATATTATAGTACTATTCAACTACCTTAAAACCTTAGGACTTGGGGTTGGTCTTTATGCAATGTCAAAATTCAGCAGTGTAAATTTTAATTATTATTTAATTCCTTTCATAATATTTAGTTATAATCCTTACCTGTCCATTCAACACATTACTCCTAATGTTGCACAATTTTCTGAAGCATTAAACTAGTAATTTTGTATCACTAAAAAATCAATTGGAAAAACTTCTTAGAAAAAATTCTGTAATGTGTGTGCTGTAAATATTTTATATCATTAAGATATCTTGATTCATACAGGTGGTGAGAATAACAGAAAAATGGCAAGCATATCAAGAGTAACGAGAGAAAACATAATTTCTTGTAATAAAAATCGTTTAAATCCCTAATACTACTTTCCAGGAAACTTTATAAAATTAGTAAGCAGGAAAATGTTTAATTGTGGCTGTCAAATGGTTAATCTATACTCTCCTTCACAAATCATCATTAAGTAAGTTTGATTCTCGTTACTGTTTTTCACGACAGTCGATTTTCTGAATCCATTTAAACTGTTTTTCACTAGACTAATTCACCTTCTTGTGCAAAAATTAAGCTTTGAGGGAAAAAAAATCAAACTGAAACTCACTTGATAATAATATCTACCTTGATAACTTTATATATATTTAGTATATATTTTAATTATTGATTTTCAAGAATATTATGCATCTTTGAATAGTTAGCAGTAATTGATATATAATGTATACAAATACATTTTATGGTTGTCACAAGATTAAACAGTAATCTTTGTAAGAATTTGAATAAAATTTTCGGAATTTGTTAAATAAATTATACATTGATCCAGATATATATATTTAAATGTTAATTTTTCCAACAGATAAAAGGATAATTACATACTTAAATATTGTTAACTATCAATTTGATAGTTTTTTTTAATTATGAACTATGTAATTCTAAATTTGCATAAAAGAGTTATTGGTTATCAGAGGAGTGGGAAGTAATTCAACTTTGGAAAATGTGATTTTTATTTCCATAGACAATAATTAATTACAAAATTAAAATAAGGTTTTACTTAAGAATAAATAGGTATTAGGCACCTTCGTTATTTATTTAGAAATAGTGTAACTCATATTCAGCATTTTTAGACAGAATTTGAAAAATTTTGAAATTAAGGAATGGTATTTTTACAGAGCCTCAATACTGATAGCTGTTCCATTTTCACTTAAATGTTGACCGTCTTTAATTAAAAACATACAATTTCTAATGTAGGAAAAATTGGCTTCTAAATATTAGAATGAATCCATTATTAGGATGGCTAAGCAACTTTTTTTGCATAAGTTTCAATACCTTTTAGTATTTGTTGTAAAATAAGATTAATAATAATTTATCATTTATTTATTGATTTTTTAAAAATTACTTTCATAAAGTAGCATTGTACATCTTATTCTTAATGTTTATTAGCTTTCGGATGTGAGCTTCCATAGTATAAAACATTATTATTTTATACTTAAATATTATTTTTTAATGACATTAGTAAAAGTGTGTCCCAATATCATTACACTTGGATTAGGTTCGAGTGTAATATTACTTTAATTTAAATTATTTTTTGAACAAAGCATAATTTTAAATTGAGTTTGATCTAAATAAATCATATAATTTTTAAAATATGAATATGTAAAATCATATACTAAAGAAAATATGGATATGAAACTAATATATATCATTAAATAAGCTTTGCAGTCAAAATATTTTTGATATTTTTTTAAAGATGTATGAGAGAAATAAAATATCCCATATTTTAAGTGATTTTTTTCAATCTTCAAAACATTTTTAAAGAATGTCTTAAGCAAAAACATCAATGCTTTCAGTATTTTCAAATGTTGTATAATTTGGTAATTAGCCTTTTTCACAGTAATGATTGGTACTGCTGATGTAAGAAATCCCTTTTTGACTTATATTATGTGGGAAGAGCCCACTGGGGTGTTTCTGAATCACTTTAAATTTTTAACACTCAGCCTTGCACTTACAAAAATTATTTGCAAACAAAAGTTATAGTCTTTCAAAATTTTACTATTTACTATTTTCTACTAGTTACTATTTTCAAAATGTTAATCAAAATATAATATTCGTTATGATAAAGCTGAATATTGGAATATGCCTAGCATCTAAAAAAATGGGCATATCACTGATTTGAAATAAAAACATATTAATTAAAGCATTGAAAACATTTTAAAGTTTAAAATTTAAATGTTTTTAAATGTCATTGTTACTTTAAAAACATTGTGTTTAATTAATCATTTTTCTTTACTGAACATCTGTTTTGTCGGATTAAACGTTCAATTTTTCACAATATTCAGTGGTTACATATGAATGTGAGCTTAATAAAAACATTTTTATATTAAAGTAAAAACAGATATATATTAAAGTTTTTTTTTTTTTTCCAAAGTACTGAAATGTTAAATATGAATCTTTATGTTATGCTTTATATTTTAATGATACAACAATTAAAGATTTTCTAAATAATATTCTGTAATAAATGTTAATAATGTTATTATCATATAAAATTTAAAAGTATGCTGTAGTATAAAATGTAAATCACATTTTTATAGTTTTGAAATTGTGTTGCATTTAAAAAAGTTATAATAAAAGCTGTGTTCATAAAGATATTTTATTACTTGTGCATATAAGATGTTTTATTATTTTACAATTGCATTCTAACATCTGAAAATCTTTACTTAAATATTATTATGAATTTATTTATGCAAGTTTGTGTTAATGTCATCAATGTATTACCAATGCCTTGTTAAAAATTTTATTAAATGTCTTGAATTGACTTGTGATTATTATGTATTCTAAATGATATTGGAAACAGATTATGTATTTTCACTGCATTAAATTGTTTTTGAATATGTGAAATTAAATCGATTGTTTTTGTAAAATAATCATTTTTGTAATTTAGAACTTGTTTATTTCCACTGAATATTTTTTAATTCTTGCATTCATAATAATTAGACTAAAAAAATACTAATGTTTTTAGTCATAAACTAGAGCAATTATATAATTGATTTTATTTTCTTATGGATGAAATTTGAATCTATTTTCTTATTTTTTGTGCTGTTGTTCATTTATTCTTATTATCACTTATTCTTATTCATTGTGCTGTTAAAGTAGATATGTAAATTTCTGTAAATGTATATATGTAAAATATAAATACCTATATAAAAATAATAAATGCGAATATCTTTGTATATATATAAATATAAATGTATGTTATTTTTCTTATATAAATGAAAATGTCAATAAGTTTTGATAATTAAAAAAATTGTGTATTTTTTATTTCATAAATAGAAACGAACACACACAGAGACCATCAAGTACAAAATCTAAATAATTTTTTTCAAATATGTATCTAAAAAAATTTGAGTAAAAAACTTGTTCAGCATCAGAGAGGATTTGGTGATACTGAAAGTTCATATTTTACTACAACAAATACGAAATTGTATAGATATATATTAAAGTTAAATAATTTTATCATTTATATGAATTATAGCAATCAATATTCTATAATTTAACTAAATGTCTTTTTATAAAATGGTAACGTTTTTTCTCTTATTTCAACGGCTTACGCGCCCGTGTTTGCTCTGAATCACTTACAAATATCGGTCTAGTTTTAATTATTCATCATGAGAATAACGTGATAACTGAATGGTTATTCATTAAATGTTTTCCTAATGAAGTAAGTTTGACATAATGACTAGATTGCACAACTGTGTTTCTATTTTATTAAAAGCATCGTCCAGCAGGAATTCCGTCTTTTGTGACCCACCCAAAATCATGGATGTGGATTTCAGACCTATGTGATGTTCGAAGTATCCGACTTGGTATGCTCCCAACAAATATTTTTATCTATGCGTGTAGATAATTATACTTAGTTTTATCAATAATTTTTATCCCCCGCTATCAGCCGGAATTTACTGATTTCTTTAAATCAGCATGAGATGTTAGCTGGGGAGTTTTCATTAATAAAACCGCTTTCAGTCAGCCTACACCCGTCTTGCTTGTACTTTACCACCAAAATTTCAATTGTCTATTACTTTTTTGAGCATGTGAATACAAGTGACTTATTAATTGTATTTAAACTCTAAAACTTAACTTGAACCTTGACTTCATTCTTCACTTGATAAATACATTGGTGGTGAATCCCAGAGTTTGGCGCCAAGTAAATTTTGCCGAGCTGGCAACCGAATGGTTAGCGCTCTTGCCTTCGGTTCAACAGTTCGTGGGTTCGAATCCCACCTTGGGCATGGATGCTTGTAGTGGTTCGGATTCCACTTTAAACCGTAAGTCCCGGTCTAATTAGCCCTCGTGTGCAAAAATGACCGTTGAGCGACAAACAAACCAACCAACCAAGTAAATTTTTGTAACCCTAGTAAGAGGGATCAGGAATGAAGAGTGTGCTATGCAAGTAGTACACGATTGGAAATAGGTCTGCAATAGTAAAGGAAATTGAATAGAATTGTTTGAAGGAGATAATATCGTGTTGATGTTTATTTTAACACAACGTACAAATCTTACATTTTTAGAGCGTTGGACTTGCTGTGTTTTTACTCTTGTGTAGAGAAGTTAACTTAAAACATTTTGTGTTTATACTGATTGTGCAGGAGTGTGTTAGAAGATATTAGAAACGATGGTTTTACAAGGCACATCCAGTAGTGTGAAGAGTATTCAAAACATTGGTTGCCCTTGCTGGCAAAAGATAACGAAATCACGTTGGTTTTGATGAAAATGAGAGCGCAGATACAGCTGATTTGAATACACTTTTACCATTGCTTCCTCTCTGGTATAAGAAAACAACAAGCTGCCAGCCGAACTGTTTGCCTCCATCGGTTCAATTATTCATGGGTTCGAATCCTACCTTGGGCTTGCATGTTAGCGGTTCAGAATCCACCTAAAATTCTTGGATACTAGATCATCCAAGGGAAATCTAAGATATCCTTTGCTGCGGATAACTGTGGATATTTAAGAGACTAAAGGAGATGCAGAGATTTGCCTGAGAGTTATCTCTATGATATCGTATGGTTTTTTTTTTGTGTTTGGGTGATTATACACCTGTCTTTAGACACCTTTTCTTCAAATTTTATTACGATCTGTGCCTGAATAGAGTCGAGTTCAACACAATTTTTGAGATAAATTCTCTTTTAAACTAAGATGCGTGTAATATTTTGGATGCAATTTATTTGGAAAATTCCAGTCAAATGGACCCTTATACGAAATCTTATTAAAAGATTGTAAAACAAACTTCGCACCACTAAGTCAGTTTACAATGATTTGTCACTTAAATTAAAGTGCTATGTGAGTTTAGTTTTTCTCCGTATGTATTACATGAAGTATATCAACTTAAATTTGGCATTCCAAATTGAAGCTGAATTTTAAAGATTTTTCAAGTGTGTTTTTCCAGTGTAACAGTTTTTCAAGCATTTCTTGCTTAGATACTTCGAAAATATTTTAGAATTAATACATAGGGATTTCAATACAATTTTTTAGAAATTTAGTACCAAAAAATAAATTTTCAAAGAATTATTTGTTTTTCAAAAACACTTCCCAGTGTTTGTTGAACCATAAGTGTGGAAAATCTTATGTCATTAAAAGAAAGAGAATCGATTAAAGACCAAAACGAATAGCTTTTTCTTAATGTTTGTTAGTAAAGCGACTTAAAAGTAGTAATATGACAGAAACAGTTTTGGAGCTTTATGCTCGTAAGCTTATAGCTCTCATTCAGTAAGATTGAGTTTTTTCACAAAACTCGTCAAAAATTTAGAACACCTATAAAACCCGACTTAAAAAATGACCTCGCGCCGCGACCACAAAGTCAGACCTGAAGTCATTATTTTACCCACTTTCATATTTTTATTTTGTGAAAGTGGAAAGAGACAAAACATTTTCAAATATCTTCTAAAGCATCGCTCCCTGAATTCACGTCCATTTCCTCGTCTTTGGACCATGAACAATGGCAGATCTTTTTGGTCGGCGCTACGCCTGGATAAATATCGAGAAACAGCAAGTCCATCGGCGTGTCTCCATCGTTCACCCAAGCACTGGAAATGTAACATGTGTTCGCACATCCAGAGCACGAAAGGCTCTCTGAACGACTTGCATTTGCCTCGGACGAACGGAATTTCACAAATCATGCACGCTGGCTCCGGTTCATCATCTGGTCTTAGGTTATTTTCAACATCATCTGGCTGCACTGTTGAAAAATCGAGTTTCAAAAGATCCAAAGTCCGAGAATATTTCGGACAAATTTTCTGACTTCTGTAGATGTTAAATAGCATCAAACAGTAAACGTAAAATATGTGTCTGCACAACAAGTACGGACGAGAACTCCCAATTCTCTTATCATAGCAATCGCAAGTTTTGGAATGGAAAGACATGTTGACAGTACGATCTCAAAACTCAGAATGAATAATAGCTGGTCGTTATGTCGCACGTCTTTTATCTACTCGGGATTCCGAAAGTCTAAACTGATAAGATGGGTGTGGTGTTTCTCCTTGTCAAACTCGTTTTCGAATATTGGGAATTGCTTAGTGATCCGTGTCTCTTGATTTCCTTTGATATTTGAACGACGAGCTGACTTGGAATCCAAAGTTATTTTGGAATACGAGAGAGTTCGCAAATAAAAGGGGTACAAAGAAAGCCGATCGTCTCGATTTCCAATTTGGTGAAGAAAGCGGAAGCAACACTTGACGCGTACACTGATGCTTGAACTCCATCACCGAATTCAATGTCATTTGTCCAAAGCCGTTTGGGGATGGTTGAACAGCTTTTGAAAACGTGTTTTCCGCTTGAATTCATTTGGAAAATGTTCTGTAGAACCATGGTTTCAGTGTTCATGAATCAGTCAATGTTTTCTTATAGAATGAACTTCTACGATTTCGAATCGATGGAGTTGAACTCATTGCGTCATCACTAAATTGAATATTATGTCCGAAGTCATTTGGCTGGGTTCTATGGCTTCTGACAATGTGTTTGTCACTTGGATCCCTTTGAGAATGGTCTATAGAACCTTGATTTGAGCTTTCACGAATGTGTCAGTGTTTTCCAATATTATGTACTCCTCCTACAATTCCGAATTGATGGAGCTGAATTCACTAAGTCATCACCGAATTCAATGTCATATGTCCGAAGCCGTTTGAACATGGTTCGATGACTTCTGATAACGTGTTCATAGAGAAGATTCTGAGGCTTCACATGATAATATCTGTTCGCTTGTCATCAGAGTAGCTGGATCAAATTGACCAAGTCAGCATGAATAAAGGAATAGGAAGTGGTCCAATCGTCTCGATCAAACATAGGAAAACAATCGTGCAGACAAGAGAAATCGAATATGTGATGTCTACACACAATCCAACATTCCCTTGTTGAGCCAATACCAATGAATGATTTTCGCTCAAATCTTGTTCCAGATTAAACGACTCGATCCGAGAAATACAGTCGGAAAATAATGAATCGAGCCACGTTGCGAGCAAAAGCTGATGACGTCTTGAACGTAATTTGGTTTATGAATAAAATGGTATCGTCGTATTGATCGAAAGCCTAGAGCTTCTCATCTTATGGTGCCGTCCACTAGGAATCGTTAGATTGTAAGATGTCGATGATCGTACTCCGGATCGTTGGGAACTCGTTCGCATGAACTGATCGCGTGCTGAACAAATAGTCTCGACGCTCACACGAGGACCACACATTCGACACGGCTCGTCTGATGGTCCAGTGGCAAAGAAACGAGCTGATTTGTTGCATCAGTGTTCGCCCATTCGACTCGAATAAATAGAAACCTATCAAAGTAAAATATTTTGGAATTCCAGAGAGCTCACTAATAAAGAGATACGATCAGTACGTCAGGATTGGGTGAAGAAAGCGAATTTTGCTGAAGACACGATATCGTTTCACTCAAATCATTGGGATTTGTTCACTTGAGCTGAATAAAGCGTCTTGATCGGATCGTGCAGCCCAAAAACAATCGTGAGGTTCGTGCTCAGTGGGGAAAATAACGAGCCCTGATAGAAATGAATCCATGTGAACTGCTCCCTTCAAATTGATTTGTTCCAGTCTACTCGACGAGTTGGTCTTTCGACTGGAACAGTCATCTCAACGGCTCAAGACAAACGACATTGTCCTGGTCAGGACGATCGAGAATAAGGACATCCGAGTCATTTCAACTTGTGCGATTTGACGGAGAGACATTGAATTTGAAGCAGAGAGACAGCAATTTGAAAACAGAACTAGGACTCACAAGACAAGTATAAGAACTGCTCTCTTCAAATTGATTTGTTCCAGTCTACTCGACGAGTTGGTCTTTCGACTGGAACAGTCATCTCAACGGCTCAAGACAAACGACGACATTGTCACGCTGGCCTTGTGACTTGGTCAGGTCTATCGAGAATAAAGACATCCGAGTCATTTCAACTTGTGCGATTTTACGGAGAGACATTAAAAGCAGTTTGAAAACAGAACTAGGACACACAAGACAAGCATAAGATCTGAAACCAAAGAGTGGCATTATCCAGGCTTCTGGCAGGATCCCCAAGGAGAGAGTCTAATGGCCCAAGAGAAGCTGCATCTCCTGTTGCTGAAGAACGCAATTGGAGTGGATGCGTTTGTAAAGGATCGTACAGGTTTTAGTCCTTCTTTCTCGTTGTTATTTCGTGTAGCAATTTTCTGTGCTACTCAATTGCCACTGTCAGCTATAGAGTGGAGTGTGATAGTAGTCTCTGGGTATGTTCCAATGAAGTCAAAGTTTGCGACGGTTGATAAAATTCAGAAATATTGCTAATGATATGAAGTCTTCAAGAAAACTTTTCGCTACAGATTTTCTGATTTCCATAGAGATCTTTATTTTAAAATTTTAATGAAAACTTCTCCTTTAAATTCAAGTAATGTAATTTAAATTTTAGTTTATATTGAAAAAAATATTTGAAATATTTTATGTTAAGTTTTTAGAATTAGAATAAAAGAAAATAAAACGTACATTTGGAGTAATTATGATTAATTTTTTGTATTAAAAACTATCGAATTTATATAATGTAAGAAATAAAATATTATGTTATCTGAGATTGGTGTTAAGATATTTTTTCAAATCATTTAAAAAAATTTTTTTATTTAATCTGAGGAGAGAGAATAAAAATTAACAATATAAATGAAACAGAATATTTCAATAAATGACAAAATATTATTAACGATACTTGATTTTTATTAAGAAAATCTGATAAATTTCGTTTTTCATAAGAAGATTTTGCTGTAAAATACTTCGAGTTCTTAAAAATATTAATATGCAGAGTTAATTTCTATCTTAAGCTTAAAAAAGTAAATAAAAATTTAGCTAAAAATTAGTTTTGAATAAAAAAGAAAAAGTGGTGTACTTTATCTCTAGTTTGATCAATTTATTTAAAGATTGACTCCTTTTTCAGATCATATTTAAGATTATTTAAAATATCTTGCGGGAAATAATACTATTCAAAAATAATAACATACTGTTATAAACTACGAAAAAAAATTTTTGATTGGAATTAATCCAAAATAATGATTTTTGAAATAATGATAATTTAATTTCATAGTTACTTAAAAGTGATGAATCGAAAAATTTATTTATTTTATATAAAAATCAAACTTTCACATATTTTAATAAAAGCAATGTTTTTTTTCTTCCAATGGCAGACATTTGGGTGACGAACCCTATGCCACAATAAGGCTAGAAACTGCTTCTCATTTGTCGTTACCCAGCGAGCACCTGTGCACCAAGTCACGGAGGCGAGTAGTGTTGCCCACGCCATACTACCAAGTTTATAGGGTGGGCTCTATTCATACATCATCACAGAAGTAAGAACAGAGAAACACAGAAAGAAAGTAATATCCATGCCCAAGCCGGGATTCGAAACCGGGACCCATATCCCAGCAGCGATAACCATAAAAGCAATGTATTTTTCTAAATTTCTTGTAGAGAAGTTAAATGCAGTATAAAATTTGTAAATAAGAGTTCCATTAAATGGTAACAGCATCTCAAACTCTTGCAAAATTTTTCAATTGTATCAAAATGAATAATACCAAATTTTAAAAGTGAAAGTTTCTTACAAAAATGTAATTGCACTTAAAAAGTACTTTGATTAAAAACATTCTGTTAAAGTTTATTAAAAATCTCCAATTGTGTGGTAGCATTTAACCTATATAAAGTTGCTTTCAAATAATATACCTATCTGAGTTATTGAAATGAATTAAGTTTGTTTGTTTGTTTGTCGCTCAACAGTCATTTTTTGCACACGAGGGCTAATTAGACCGGGACCTACGGCTTAAAGTGGATTCCGAACCACTACAAACATCCATGCCCAAGGTGGGATTCGAACCCACGAACTGAAATGAATTAAGAACTTTTTATAAATGATCACGATACCAAGCGCGTTCATAAATTTTGTTTTCATAAAGGATTCTCAATTTTCTTAATGTGTTACCCACACATTTTTGTAACGAAATAAATTTTACTTAATGATGAAACTTTCACGAATTTAAACTGTAAAGATTGCTGCTATAAGTAAATATTTTTTCCTAAAATATTTAATTATAGTAACAATCTACTAACTATATGAAAATTCAGTATGTCATATGTAGTATAGTCAAAATAAAAGTTATATGAAAAAGGAATTTCATAAAACAGGTGCAAAATTTCGATTAGAAATACAGCATTTTTGCTTTCAGATTTTGAGTTGAACATCTCACTAATGGCACTATGACACATAGTTAATATCAACTTTTCCAACAGAGAAGATTCGATTTGATTCCGCCTTTGCAAATCAAAAAGAAGTTACTTTTACAGATACAAGGATGTTTTTCTTTGTTTTCTTTTTATTCTCAAGTGTATACAACTCACAATTTATGAAATACCTGGTAGAAAAAAAAATTATAAGTAACTTATGTTACAAAAACTTGCAATCAATTTACAAAAAAAATATTTATCATTATCTTATATAATGTTGGAGCTAATAGCAAAACTAGGTAGAAGTTACACAAAGTAAATACAAATAATTTATTTTAGAGAATTTCAATTATTTTTTTTACTATGCATTTATTTTTTAAATAAATCAATACCATAGCAATTTTATTTTTCTTCCAAAATTTATCTCAAATCAAAAGTGCATTACTCCAAAACTACTTTAAAAATGAAACATAAATTCAGTTGATATTTTCCCTCCTAGCTACAGCTTCCGAAACTAATCGATGCCATCCAGGGTGAACAAACTGGAAAAATCACTTCCATTATAACAACAGGATTAACTGTAAAAATATAAGTAATGCACTCCAACGAACAAAGATAAGCTTGGTTGATTTCTCCTTTGGTTTCACCCAAATCCCAAACTATATTTTCATCAATCGCGAATTCATTGAAAAATCTCAGAAACGGAATAATATACTTATTGATAAGTCTCAATTTTCTGGGCGCTCCGTGGCTGAGTGGTCAAAGCATCACTCCGCTAATCGCTTGAGAGCGTAGGAGTGTGGGTTCGATTCCCACCGTTTTCCACGTGTTTTCTTCGTTATCTTCTGTGGTTGTACATCTGTCATTGTGCTATTTGTCCTATTATCGACGAAGATTTACAAGCGGATCTCAAGAATCAAGCATACATGTCTGAATATATGTAATGTAATTAATAAATCTCAATTTTCTGATGTTAATTTCATTTCTCAATCATCCAATTACAAAAAGCACTCTCATCATTTAAAGCAAAATCAAGCTTATTAAAGGAAATGAAATTGATAAATTGTAACCACGCAGCCATCTCAATTAGATAACTAAGAAAAAATTTCCCGCTGCTAAGGAAAAGAATCACCATTAAATTTCCCAGAGACGAGTGGCAACGCAACGTAATATTCCGAAATGGACGATGTTAGTCGTGACGTCATTCACTACGAAGTTTTCCCAAGCAATCGTTGCTAAGGTTGCCACAACATGGGAATTCCCGTAACCAATTTTGTTACCAAGTGTAGAAAAATAATTATCAATTTATGATGTACAAATTATATAATGCTGAAACTAATTGTTTATTTCACTGAGAGCTGACCAATTTAAAAAAACAATAAATGTATTTGTTCTGTTAAAAATAAAAATAACTATAAAGGATATACAAACATTTTTATATCTGCATTTAGATACATATTTCTTCCAAACTATAAAAAATTTGTTACCAAGGTTATGATAGAAAGTCAATAAGGATGAAGTGTTCCCTTACATGCTTAAACACTAATTTTACATCTGTAATTTTTAAAACAATTCAATTTACTATGCATTTTTAAACCAATACATGTTATATTAGTTACATATAAATTGTTTTATTTTTATTCTTTTTGTGAAAAAAATAATAAAATTTGGGGATTTACTTTGGTTGAAAAATAGTGCAAAGTAATTTCACAAGCTAATCCATATGTACAATGTATTAAAAAATCTTGAACTATATGTCCATTTTTAATTCATTCAATAAAAGAAAAAAATGATTTAGTTTCATGTTGCACTTGTTAACCAAATAAAGATTATTTAATTGGATATGGTTTTTATGTACAAACAGGAATTTAATTATTATAATGGATGGACTGATGAAGTTATCGGAAAGGAAAATTAATTATTGTTAATTTTGATGAAGCTGAAACTGAATCAGAAAGTGTTTGTTCATGCATTAATGAAGCTATAGTTATACGAATATTATTTCAATTTCAGAAACTGAAAGTATTTTTGTAACAAATTATTTATTTAGCCAAAGTTTATTTGATGTTAAGAAAATGTTAAGTAAATATTTGATTTTTAAGTTCATATTAATGTTGAAATTAATGCTTAAATAAATTTACTTTATAATATTGAACTATTTTATGCCGTAAAGTTTTAATTGTAAAAATCTGAATACAATAATAAAAAGATTTTGTTTTTCAGTAAATGGTGTAGTATGGCTATTGGCGAAATCTGAACCTTATGGAGATTATGCATCAATATGAAATTATCTCTTAGGTGATGTGGAACTATCTCAATAGTCATTACCATTTTTATCGTGATTATTTTAGGTAGATATAAATATTCTATGCAGCCCCCTGATTTGGTGATTGGTAAATTCATAGTTAAATTTTTAATTATAAACATAATGTGACATCAAAATAGTCCATTATGACAACTGATGAGGCAAATTTTATATTAACTCAAAATTTAAATTTCTTCAATAAACAATTTTGAAGCCTGATGATATTCCGCATTAGATAGCTGTAAATTATATTGAAAGCTATTTATGTGGTATTTTTCCTGGCAAATTAACATTTTATAAAAAAATGATTATTTTTTTTCAATATTTACTACAATTGTTTTGAATTTATATTTACAATCTGTAAATTATTAGGACAAGCTAAAGGAACCAATTTAAGGATGAAATTTATATTGGCTTCTAATGTTTTACGTTGTAATTTGTATAGATGTTTACATAAGTTCATGAACAATTTTTTTAAATAATGTATATTATGTGAAAACTTTTGATTTTGTTTTAAAATGCTCAAAAATTTTTTTTAAATTAGTGTGACAGAATCAATGTTAAACTTATAATTATCAATTAGTATATTAAAATGAGCATAATCTTTTTTTGATAAGCTTCCATCGAGAATATATTATTTCTAGTGTATTCTCATCTGTTAAAAAAAGTGAATAACCATTTATTTTATCTCATGATATCCGCTTGTCATTAATAACAAAAATATTTACCTAAAAAAAACATACAGACTAAATGGTAGTCTTAATCTTCATGTTTATTAAAAGACACAATCACAAGACAAAGCCGGAACGCGTAGTGATGCCTTCACAGAAAACACTACCATAACATGTGCCGGCTGGGAGGGTGTCCCTTCTAAGGCAGTCCGCAAATTCGTAGATTATCGCATGAGACTTGTCTCGCGAGAATCGCATCAGACCAAATGACGTCATTGAGGTCTTAGTTACGTCAGAAAAGGGGTGGAGCGCGAGACGTTTCTAGATTTCAAGCAGGCTCGAAATATCTGGCAACTTTCCGCGAGACATCGCTCTCATTGGTTTAAAATTCCATGACGTCAGATACAACGTTTTAGCTACGTCACACTAAGACATCGATGAGATCATATTTGTCTACTGTAAGACGGCGTTTCAATCGGATTGTCTACCGAGTTTGTGGCCTGCCTAAGGAGTCGTTGAGGGCAAGTGGACTATATTCATGTGCAGCTAAAGGAAGACCTGAAAAACCCTATAGCACTCACCACGAGCAGACTTGCAATTCTACTGGCTACTTTCAAAGGTCATCTGCAAACAAAAATTTAATTCTCTGAATTCAAATTAAAATATTATGCATCAATATAGCAAATTTAATAACCATATTTTTCTATATATAATCTGCAGTAACATATAATCCATGGCATTTTTTGCCAAATAATCTAGAATTATACTGCTATGTGTTGTGACATAAAATATGTGATACTGTTAAAAAGAAATGAAAGTTCTCTTTCTCAGCACCATCTCTTATATATTGTACAAAATATAATAGCATTCCTTTGAAAACTTAAAGTTTTTATGACAAGAAATGTTTTCTCGGATAATCCAGGGTGGCATTTAATTAATAAAAACTTCGCAATTTTTTTAACACATAATCAGCAGATTACGTAAAGGAAAATATAGTAATTGAATAAAAATTAACTTCATTTAAACCTTTAATAAAATTTATAAGCATGTAAAGGATTTTTTTTTGTTATGTTTCAAAACGAAAATTTTTTGTACACAAGGTTTAATTCTATTGGAACCAAATCTTTCATGTAGATCTAAAACCATTATAAAACTTTAAGCTCAACATGATTCAAATTTAAAAGCTATTAAACTAATGGCTAATGATTAAATAAAGAGATTTAAAATGTGTGTCAGACAATACAATTATATGTGCATTATTAAAACCAAAAAAATAATAAAAACTAGTTCATTTATAGGTAAAAACATGAAAGAATTATATACATATTGATATGCCGTACATTATAAATAAGTATATTACAGATTTGAATCATCAAATCATAGCACTGCATTATTGAAACCAAATTTAGTTTGTTGAAGAACACCAAGGAGAGTTAGAAAGTATTCATACTTTAAATTGTATGCTCAATCAATGCTGCTTTAGCTGAAAAACTATTGTGAGAATTGTGACTGCTATGAAATTTGTTAAGTATATCAGGAAATAGAAGTTACTGACTTTTAATAAGATTTTATAGTTTGCTTTTGGAATTATTGTTAATGTGTGTACTACTTTCTCACACACAAGTACTGGAAATTTTTTAATAATAACTTATTAAAATTTTGTTTTATTTATTCTGCTTATCACAATTTTTATGTTGAATTTTCACTAATACACTCATGACTAAAAAAATATATAGTAAATAATTTAAATAAAAGAATCACTTTTTTGCAATAAAATATATTATTTTAAATATATTTTTGCAATAATATATAAACATCATAAATAGAAGGATCAAACATGAAACAAACCTGTACTCAATAAACTTCATCTTTCATACTAGTTTCTACCAATTCATCGAGCAGTATTCCATCACCGTCATAATCTAAGACTCTGATATGATTTGATTCACAACTGCATACTCCCCCTCCTGTATCACCTTTCAATCAGAAAAAAAATTGTGTAATTGGTGGAATTTATTTATACTGTTCCATGAAATTTCACCTGAAAGGATGATAATTTGAAAGTTAAAATTACATCTTGTTATACAAATATCTATATTTACTATATTCTATATTTAATATATAAAATTTTTATGGATTAAAAATGCAAGAAATTCTTTACATAAAAAATTAAATTGATTTAGATATGATCATAGGATTTTAGTTCATAAAGCAAATCCTAAGATAGTTTAATTAATAAGAAAGTGACAACCACATAAACAGATGACTACATTTAAGTTACAGGTTTAAGTTACATAATTATGATCAATGTAAAACATAAGCACTTGAACATTTAATGTATTAAATCACTTATTACAATCAATTATATTACCTTATGTTTACAACCAATTATATATCAATTATACAATCAATCAATTACCGTATGTTTGGAATCATTGTCGTACTGAAATATAAAATTTCCGTCTAAACCCAATTTTTTGCCCTTTCTTTAAGATTTAATTGTGGAGTATATTTATATAAAGCTTATGATCTATATTATGCCATCTATAAAAACTAAATTTACAACCCCATTTGAAGCCATACAACCCCAAACCATGACGGAGCCACCACCATGTTTAACTGTATGACGTAAATTTTTTGGATCCAGAGTAGTGCTCGGCTATCTCCAAAAGCTATAAATGGCTTCTTTCGAGCTACTCGACTTTTATATCCAGCATATCTAATCACATTTCTCGTAGTTTCAACACTTACACTTCTGCCCATTATTCGAGAAGTTTCTGCAGCTAGTTTGACTGCACTTAGTTTAGGATCCATCTTAATATCTTTCAAAAAATTTTCCTGCTTTGGTTACATCACTCAGAATACTTTTCCTTCCTCTTCCACTTTTATTTTCAATTAATCTATCGCTTTTAGATCTTCCAATGATGTTCTGGACACACGAGTGACTTCAACTGACAATTTCAGCTATATCACGATATTTCCCTTGCTTAAAAAAACAACCTTAATATAAAGTTCTATTATATCAATACTGGTCTCTCTCCTAGGAGTCATATTCCATTTATATTTGCTACTTTAAATTCACATAACCTACTTTTTAACAGGCAAAAATAACAGTCGATAAAATTTAAGATAGCAATGCTAAACTTAGATTTTTATATTAGGTAAAAACATAAAAATTAAGTGAAAGTTAAACAAAAATTTCATTGCTGTATCCTCAATTTTTTGACGTAGAAATCTGCTTATTATTATTTGATATGCCTCTGAAAATGTGTCTTTTATAATTTTGTCATTGATTTTTCTTTATTTTTTACTATTAATTAAAACTTTTGTTATGTCTAAGAATAAAATTACGTTTGAACTTTTAGTTAATGTGTTATTTCGAGTGGATTTATCAAGTAAAAGTAAGGTGTATCCTCAATTGTTTGTGTCACTGTAGCAAAGCATAACATTTGTGTAATGAGTAAAAAATGAACTGAAGAGAGAAGTAATACTTTAATTACAAATAAAATTTTATAGATATTAAGAAAAAGATAATATCGATAATAATTAAGAAATGAATAATAAATAATTGAAATACAAAGACATCTTAATGCATCTATCGATTAAATACAATCATTTCAGTAATCACAGTTAAAAAATAATTTTTATTTATACTTACACAAGTACATATTCAGGATTAATGTATTATTTTTTCTGAAATTATATACAAATTAAGAGATTTATGATGATTTCTAAAGATTTAAATGCATAAGAATTACATAGCCTAATAGATGCTTAGTATTTTGAAAAACAAGCAAAAATAAAAACAATGATTTTTCTCACTCATAGCTAAATAAAATACATTTCACAAATAAAATAACTTACTGCAATATATTTTTGGAATATCCCTAATATAAGCTTTCTGAAACACGTTATCCTGAAATATATATAATAAATTTTAAATACGAAACAACAATTTACGTATCTACCACTCAAATCAATGGCGTTTAAACGATAATTGGCCCGACAACGACAGTGGAGTTACGATTGATAGATTACATCATACTAAATTCGACCATAGTCAAGCCTTGCTATCGGGTGGCGATAGCAGGGCATAATTCACAATAATAAGTTATAAAATTAGAACTAATGGTGTTACTAAGTAAAGTATTTGATTAACTTTTGCTTACAAGAATACTGGTAGATTTTGTATGCATCATTTTTGTAAATAAGTTCTTGAGGTGTGGAATTTCTCAATGACACATTTCAAGTCTACATTTGCATTATTAATTTAAGATAATAAATATTTTACCAATATCACAATGATCATTATAAACAGAAAAATATTTCATGGTTTTCTTTTGCTTTATCTTGACTATGAATAATTACTAAATTAAACTGTGCGGCACTATAGCTAACCTGGGACAAGACCTAATGATTTAAATGCCATGGCTTAATGATTCGACCTTGCCCAGCTACGTGCATTGAATCTCGGACCTGTTTTCTTAGGGGTATGAAACACTACCATTAAGCCATCGGGTTCTGACTATGCTTTACTATAAATAAAATCGAATTTTTAGTAAACAATAATTCAGTAAGTCTGTTTCGGAAAGTAGGCGTGAAAATATCTTCAGTAAGACTCCACCCAGAAAGATTTGTGCCTGAATAAAGTAATTTTTCTCAAAAGCAAACATTTGTGTATATATATATATATATATATATATATATATATACAAATATATATATATATATATATATATATATATATACAAATATATATATATATATATATATATATATATATATATATATATATATATATATATATATATATATATATATATATATATACAAATATATATATATATATATATATATATATATATATATATATATATATATATATATATATATATATATATATATATATATATATATATATATATATATATATATACTTTTGGCGGCATTGGGGCTCGATTCCCAATGCCGCCAAAAGACCCACCGAGTACATGCGATATACGTGCTCGTTAAATCTGTGAAATCGAAAGTCCTGTGGTCGGTCGTTGAGCAGTTACCATGGGTGCAATGGTCTGGAGAAATTTACTCCCCTTCAGATCAATGCCAAAATTGAGGGAGTAGATCCTCTGGTGCTGCCATCTATCTGAGGATTTGAAGAGCAAAATTCGTACTTTCACCTTCATGGTGCTCTTCTTAAACGAAAGACGCTCCCAATTGACTTAAATTCGCGTTGCCAAGGCATAGCGAGCTTGGCTTGTCCAAGTGTCATAAGTAACAACAAACACAAATATATATATATATATATATATATATATATATATATATATATATATATATATATATATATATATATATATATATATATATATATGAGAGAAATATAAGTATCCAGAAATTCTTAACAACAAAAAAAATATTTATATATTTATAAAAATAGCAAGTAGTTTCTAGTGCAATAATTGCCATTATAATATTAGTGCACAAAAATTAGTGCCTAGGCTAGAAGGGGAGATTTTTTCCTGCAATAAGTGTCCTACTGGAAAATAACATATCTGGAGAAATGAATGATACCCGAAGGCTGTTTTAAGCAGCCTATTGATTTTCCGAAGTGTACAGAAGAGTGAAGTGAATTTTACTGCTTCCAGCGATCAAGTCAAGGAGTGGGAGGAGTCATGCAGAGAGAGAAAATGGAAAAAGCTGTCGACAAGTGCAATTTAAAGCTCAATCGACGATGTCTATTAAACTTCGGCTAGGAATTAGAAACGCAAAAAAAATTAAGTTTTAAAATAACAAAATAAGTTTAGGAAATAAAAACAAATATGATTTTATTTCCTAAACTTATTTTGTTATTTTAAAACTTAATTTTAAATGGATAAAAAAAAATACAGGGGCCAATGAGTAAAATTCATTTACGAAACTGAAAAATATAGACGAGAATTAATGCGGTTAAATATTTTGGGTTAAAATAAGAATGTTTCAAGAGTAAATAGTAATAGGGAAAGCATTTACATTCAAATAAACATGTAATAGAAATATAGAAAAATTAAAAATCCAGATTAAAATTCGAGATTTGGGGAATAAAAGTAATTGTAAAATATAGAATAAAAAACCATTTACAATTATACTTCGACAGACTGGACAAAATTGCGCCACTCATTTAGTGTACAGCAAGAAGTCTGGTTTTTACATCCTTCTTAGCATTTAAACAATTGAAAATTTAGAACCTTATTTGCAACTTTCGGCGTTATTGTAGAAATTTATATTGAGTTTTGCTATGTGTGGTGTCATGGTGCGCAACATAAAGTCATTTAGGATGATTGTGCTCTTTAACTAGAAAGGTGCTTCAAGCAAGTTCCTTAATGTCTTATTTTGAAGATATTCAATAGCTTCATCGTTGATTTATTAACAGTGCATCAAGCGAAGGGTTGCATAATTTAGTATTGGTCTAATCATTGATGTGCAAATGGGTTTTTAAATTTTACTGTTTACTTTCCTTATTTTCCAATTAAAGGTCTTAGATTGAAGAGCAATACAGTAGGTTTACTGATTTTACCTTCAACGTGTGATTTCTAAAGTAAGTTTACGTTAATGGTCACGCCAAGACAATCTGCTTTTATGACTATAGATATCTTTTCTCCGAACATATAAAGATAAGTTTTTCGCTTATATTTTGTGTTTGGTTTTTAAAGATTAATGTTTTACGTGGAAATTTCAGGCATTCTTTAACAAGCAATTCAACTTAAACAATTCAATAAAACTTTAACTATCCAAAAAAACACTTCTCAACCATAAAATGAATAGAAACTGAAGCAATTTCTTTCTTATACTCAGAGCAACCAGGAATAGACATGTGCTAAAATATAAATAAACTGAATTTATTAATTTTCCGAACAATCAAAATTTCGATATTGTTCAATCCATAGAAACTTATTTAAGACTTTTAATGAACTTTAAAATCCCTAATTATAATTCTACAAGACTAACAGAGCACATCACAAAGGCGGGGGAAAAGGTCATTGCAAATAAACGCTCGCATTAATCCACATTAATTAGCAATAATAATAGTAACGGATTTGAAAAAATCATCATAAATAATAAACGTAAATAACAATTACAATCTCAAAGTAATTAGCATTTAAAATAGATCGTAAGAATGGATCAATGCATAGGACATCAGCGAAATTCGACCATCAAACATCACAGCTGCAGTCCGTAGTGACTTAATAAGTAAATATTTTCATTGGCGTTGTTGTAACTAACTAATATAAAAAGGAAATATATTAAACGTAGTACAAAACCAAAAATACAAAACTAATATACCTAAACTAAGATAATTTGATCACAGAAATTATCGAGGAGACATCCTAGATAGATTCCTCACAAACTTTTAAGTTCTATTTTCTGCAACAACAATAAATGACTTCTATGATCCGCAGATATTTGGATCTTAACTGACACAGTCTTAATTCCATTCAGCACATAAATAACCAGACTAAAGTTATTGATGAAACTACAATCTCCATGTTTAATATTCTTAAAGAGCTTTTCAGAAGCATGAGATCTATTGCCAATGGATGCCGTTTCACATTCAATTGAATGGCAATGAGACTGCTGATATTTTGACCCACTAGGGAGCCTCAAAATTGCCAGTGTCAATTAATACCCTGACTATCTCGTAGAACTACTCCAAAGTAAAAATTGTGAGGGGTAATTATAGAAAACTCACCGGATCCACTTCGGATATAATAGGCAAGTCCCAGTTCGTAGTGACTTTTCATCAAGGTGGATGGCGTCGTTCAGTCCATTATCATAAATGGGTTATAAACTACAATCAAAATTTTGAAATTAAAATGATTATTTTATGAATTAATGTACTCGGATAGTTATTTCATTTCGTTATAGAATGTCTTATAAAAAAATTTGTTAATTCGAGTAAATTAAATTAGCTCTTTAAAAGTAGTTGTATTTGCTTAAAAAAAATCAATGTTCGAAATCAATTCAGACTTTTTTATGATTGATCATTTGCGGAAATGTCAATAGGTTTCTTAGGTTTTATAATTTATGAGATTTTCTTTTAGGAAAGTTTGTTTTCCTATATACTTGTCACACACTTTCCGAGCTTATTTGCCACAGCTCACAACGATGAACTCAATTTGATGAAATAACTTTGAAATTGACATTGATATATTTTATTGATCCTGAAAATGTTCATTTTCTCAGATAAATGGTATTTTTTTCTTATTTTCTGGGATATCGTGATAAAGAAACTACTAACATGTATTGAAATATAATTGAAGATATGGATAGAGAATATGAATTCGGATTTACGTTTGAAAATTATATTCTAACGATATTATCACTGAAAAATATATAAAAAAAACTTCGAAAAAGACTTTCCTCGCGAAAGTTGTTTTCCTCCATATTAGACTAACCTATTACATAATTTTTCTATGACAAAAAAACTTGAATAAAAAAATTAATTTCCCTATAGTTTTTATATTTCACGTATTTTATCAGCACCAAAAATATAAACATATTTCTTTAAAGTAAAATAATTGAAATCATATTAAGATCCGAGAGCTCATTAATAAGGTTATTTAGACAACATGGGAAAAATTAACGTTAGCTTAATTTAAAAAAAGAATTACAATAATATTCAGCATTGTAAATTATAAAAAATATTTTATTTATTAAGTTTTTAATAATTTATATTAGAAAATGAGAATGCATATTGAATAACAATAGTTTTATTACTTTTACATATCTTTAATAGTTGATTGTTAGCATTTTGAAATTGTTATTGTGCTTTACCAAACGCGATCCTTATTTTTTAAACATTCATGATTATATTCTTTTGTGTTTCATTATTCTTTTAAAACTATTTACAAAAAACAGATGCATTTATTATAAATAGCAACAAATGTGGTCAATAAACATTGATGATAAATAAACTATTAGTTTCATCAAGTATAGTGCTTTATAAAGCATTTTATTTCCATGACTACTATCACTACTTCATATTTTATTCACATTATTCACATACATATACAAGTTCCTCACATTAATTTCTATTTTATTTCTTCTGGTTGGTAATGTGGCAGTAAACTTTTCCCAATTGCTTGTGGATATCAAAAAAATGCAATTTAGAATTCATATTAATAATTTTTATTTTTAAAGTAGCAAATACAAAAGATTTACTATTTAAAAAATAATGTTAAAATAAAAATTTAATTTTTGTTATCTATGTACTGTCTTATTATACAGTTTTTTCTTATACTGAGAATTATTTGTTAAATAATATTAACAGGCACTTAATAAGATTCCAGATTCATATTTAGTAATTTAAGTTTATTACAGATTATAATTTGGAATAACACAACTATAATAACTTACAGATTAATTTCAAATAACACAAATAATAATTTTCATATTAACTTGACTAACAAATACTAATTTACAAATTAATTTTATAATATATCATGAATAATAATTTACAGAGTAATTTGGGATAACATAAGCAATGACAAGTGAAACTTACGAAGCAGACTCAGAACGACGGGATTGCCCACGTGGGCAAGGCTTAATGTCGCACCGGATAATCGTGGAACCTCCTTATAATGCTAATCGGAGCTACTGTACCGCCTTCTTTTCAGTCCCTAGGGATTTTGCACAAGTATCACAGCAGCCGTAGAAATATTATATAACTTGGTTCACTCCTGAAGCAAATTTCCCGTATTCTCGAGGAATTCCCCTCGTACAGATCATATCGATAAAATGCTTTTATTTGCAAATTAACATAAACTTTTAATAATAACCGTGAATTCTGTTTAGCAATGCTTATTAGTATTATTTTAATTGGTGTTTTAAGTTAAAAATTCTTGATCTTTTAATTTCTTTTACAATTCATTTGTTTGTATGAATTTACTGTTTCAAAAATCCTTGATATAATTTCATGTTAGCCTTATAACATAGAACCGCATAATATTCTTTAAGCATTTTTATTATCATATTTCATTTTTCCATAATTTATAAATAACATAAAAACATTTAAGATAAAAAATGCAATTAATCTCAATGAAATTTCTTTATAATTGATGTGAAATAAATATATTAATCTATGTTGTCAAATATAACAAATAAAACCTGATTTTAGTAATATCTTTTGTTTGAATTCATACCAATAACAGTGGAAAACGAGAATGATTTTACTCAATTTTCGGTAATATTCCTTGTTACTCTAGTTTCTATGACAAATGGTTGGCTTCAGTAAACACCAGTCAAAGATGCTACAGAGCTATCGCCTGTAAGGCTAGTGTAACCATAGATAAACAACGCTAAACAAGCTAAATATTAAACGAAACTTAGACAAGTTAACGTAAAAGATGCCTTTGTGAGATAATTTTGCACATTAAAAGGAGTATTACGATTACAAGTTACCAAAGGTTAAAAAAACAACCAAATACAGAGCAAAATTTAATTTTGTTTCATTCGAAAAAATTACGATTTACATTATTGATACGCAAGCGACCATCGATGCGATTGTTAGGCAGTTTTCCCCAGAAATAAATATTGGCGTTTAAATAGGTTTAGCCAAAAGGTGATAATTATTTAATATATAAAATGTAAATAAAATGCTTGAATTATTTTTTATTAGTTTATAAAAATTAAAACTTTTTCAAGCAATACAGAATATAAATTGAATATTTACGGCAACAACTTACGATTATTTTTCTTTCCAATTACGGCGATTATCGTTAGGGAGTATAAAAGAAATTTACTAAATATTTTCATAATAACAATTCACTTTAAGTGTCTAAGCTACCTATTTTATTTATTTAAAAAACTTAAAAACAAAACAATCATTAAAACTGAAATATTTTTAACTATGTTGCATTAAAGTACAGGGTGATTATAAAAAAACTTTGCCAACATCTGCACTTCTAGCGTCCATTCTATTTAACCGATCAAGATGATATTTCAAATATAGTTCTTTTGAGATATGCGCTCGAGATTCTGTGAATGGCAACACAGTGGCCCTCGCGGTTACAGTTATAGTGACAGAAACTCGAAATTTTCGAATGGCAACGTCTACTTTTTACCATCGCAAAATGTTCAGCACATGCGAAAACCCTAAATAGCGTTGAAACGGTACCGATATGTCTAAAAACGGACGTGTTCTGCAAACACAAAAAAGAGTTCTGAAAACCGGCCAATAAAACACGATCTGGGCGCACGCAATAAATTTGCATGTGACAGAGTCAAGAAACCAATCACAGAACGCCGGTCGCCAGATATTCAGCGTAGGAAACCTATAAAATACCAAGCGGGTATGCGAAGTCGTCATTCGGGAACTCGCACATGCCGACGATATGAGTCTTCCTAGGAAAGTTCACGGTGAATTGATCAAACTCTATTACCAAAATGGGATGAACGCTGCGGAAGCCTTGCGTGTGTATCGCCGCAATCATCGACAACGACGCGGCCCATGTACTCTGCAAGCTCTGCGTGATTTAGTGCGGAAATTCGAAGATACAGGCTGCACCTGTGACAAACAGCGCTCCGGACGGCCAACTGTTTCTGAGGACGTTGTCATGGAAGTGCACCATACAGTGACTGCAGGACACACAGAAACCGCAAGAGGCATAGCGCGCGTGTTGGATATTCCGAACTCAACGGTCCGCAAGCTCTTGCGCTCGGTACTTCACATGTTTCCCTATCGGTTCCAGCGCGTCCAGATGTTGGAGCCGGGTGACCCACAACAACGTCTGGACTTCGCAAATGCATTTTTGTTACGATATGATGCGGATAACGACTGGCCACTTCGCATACTATGGACGGACGAGGCACATTTCACCTTAAATGGCAGCATTAACACAAAGAATTGTGTGCACTGGGGAGAGACGAATCCTCATGCTGTGGCGCCAGTACCATTATTTGACGCCAAAGTGACTGCGTGGTGCGGCATTACAGCTACATTTGTTCTGGGCCCGTTCTTCTTTGAGGAAACGACCCCGACTGGCCCTGCAACATGTTCTGTAACGGGCCCTCGGTATGCAGCCATGCTGAAAAATTATGTCTTACCAGAGTTGCGTCGGCTGAATGCACTCAATGACATTGTTTGGATGCAAGATGGCGCACCTCCACATATAGCGAGGTCAGTTAAAAGGCTCCTGGATCAGCATTTTGGTGATCGCATCATCTCACGCTATTATCCTTTTCCGTGGCCTGCGCGATCCCCAGATCTGACGCCTATGGATTTCTGGTTTTGGGGCTATCTCAAATCCAGAGTTTATCTGTGCAATCCTCAAACATTGTCGGACTTTAAGGATTCTATACGGCGTGAGATTGGAAACATCCCTCGTGCCATCTTGCGTGCAGCGACATTGTCCACCGTCTCCCGCATGCAATGCGTAATTGCCTGTGATGGCACTCATGTGGAAAATGTTTGAAATTAATAAAGATTTTTTTCTCTATGTGTTCTCATCATTGAGCAGTGTCTTGTCTCTGTCGTATGCATTATTCCTCCGTGCGCCTTGAAGAACTGTTTGTATGTATATAACACGTCGGTTTTCGGACATATCGGTACCGTTTCAACGCTATTTAGGGTTTTCGCATGTGCTGAACATTTTGCGATGGTAAAAAGTAGGCGTTGCCATTCGAAAATTTCGAGTTTCTGTCACTATAACTGTAACCGCGAGGGCCACTGTGTTGCCATTCACAGAATCTCGAGCGCATATCTCAAAAGAACTATATTTGAAGTATCATCTTGATCGGTTAAATAGAATGGACGCTAGAAGTGCAGATGTTGGCAAAGTTTTTTTATAATCACCCTGTATATGTGATATATAATTATCTTCATTGATTAAAATATCTTTAAAATAACAGTAAAAGCGTATAATGCATATAAAATATTCTTCAGAAGATAAAGTTTTGATGTTTCAAATCAAAATTGCCATTTACTCATCAAAATACAACTAAATAATCAAAATTAATTTTTAACTAATCAATAAAGGTTGAATTCATAAATTTATTGCTAGAGATACACATTAATACGGCCATGACAACATAAATTTCTAAAAGAAATCGAAGGACTTCAGTAATTGATCCAATTTTATTAAAAGCTTTTATCATATTAAAGTACTTTTCCATTTCATCGGCGCAAATCTCACCAAGCGAAAATTAAGTCGCCAATTGACGACAACACACAATATACACATAAAATTTTTTAAATAATGTTGTTTTACTTAGAAATTTTTAAATTTATTTATTTAATTGTTTTTTTCGTGTTCACGCTATGCGTGGAATGATGGGTGCCAGAGCCTCAATTTATTTACTTATTGTATTAGATTACAATTTATCGGGTGATGCATATTTCAAAAACTTATATTATTCTTTTATGTGAATTTGTTACGATTATTATTTTTCAAGATATATTTTTAAAAGCCGATTTTTTCTAGAGAGATTTTATGAAATTATTAAATTTGTATATATACAGCAACACAGCACAAAATTATGAAATGAATAAAAACAGTCAAAATAAAGTCGTTGGTAGTAAAAGGCCGTCACATGTTTTGGAAACTTAGCAGTAAAAGGTTACCAGCGGAGATGTTCCCTCTAGCGCCGGTTGTATCACTTTTGGCGACTTTATCGCCTGCGCCGGCGAAATGGAAAAGTACACTTATTAATTTTCTTAAAGACATAACGGATAAAAAAACAGCAACAACAACATCTTCAATGACTAGTTTATTATCGACAGCAAGTGACAAAGATATTTTGAATCTGTTCCATTACTGTTGCGAATGGCAGCCCCTCACCCACCAATCATGTGCCGTGTGCATCCCGCACGAGCTGACGTTATGTTTATATTCCTTTTCTCTTCAGTAGACCTTGTAAAATTTTGTCCATGTAGTTTGTAATGTTCTGTGTGCTTTATTAAATGTTAGTATCGTTTCACATTCTGAGTTTTATTCAGTAAAATTAATTAATCTGTCGAAATACGACATCGGGTAGATGTCAGCCCTGTTTAAACTTTTTTGAATTATTTCGTTACAGAGCGTAACGTTACATAATTTCATATTCGATGCATCGACATTTTCTCGCGTAGTTAAGAAAAATTGCGCTGTGCTAATGCTAAATGTCATGGTAATAATTTTACATTTTTCATACACTTTTTATCTATTCTATATTTATGGGAATAATCCATGCAGTAAGGCTAATTTATCTGCTATTCTTTTTGGTTGGTTCCATAGAATTAACATTTGCACAGGTTTCCAAAAATTGAAACACATTTCATTCGTTCTTCATCAGTTTCCGACTGAGAAGAATTTACCTAAAACCAGATGGCTTATTACATGGATTGCTTCATGCATCATAACATCTGCATGCATTGGTGTACTGACCATGTATATTTTTTATTCATCAAAAATGCTTACATATCTCATTGGAAATCAGGAACATGAAACAATATATAAGATATTTCACAGCTTATATAATATATTCATTGTCATTTATTATTTCCCTTTCCACCCCGCAAGTCTTATTTGCGATATTTTATTTCAATGTATGCTTCAAAATTAGAATTTCAATAATAAGTATTAAAAATTCAGTTATATCCTCAACTGATAAAAAAAATTGACAAAATATTATTAAAATATACAATATTAAATTAACAGCAGTAAAAATGGATTCCGCATTATCACGTTTGATTTTAATTTCTACTTTATACAGTGCCTGTGTTATTTACTTTGGAATTGCCATGATAAACAGCAGAGAAATATTCGGAGATGTGGTAATAACGTTAACCGTTGCATTCAATGTCAATTTTGTCCTGATGTTACTTTTAGGGATTGCAGTGTCGGCTACTCTTGTTTATGAAGCTTCTACTGGCCTTTGTGAGACCACGAGGAACTTTTTCAATATGAATAAATCTTACTTGAGAACACGAGAGAAACATGGCTGCTGTGGAAAAACCAATATACATGACGACTTGGCAAATAGTACCAATTAATAGAAGTTTCATATTTGGAGCACTTGGCATAATATTAACTTATGCAATTTTTTTAGAAAGTATTGGTTCAAAATAAATTACTTTTTATCGTATGAATCATTGTGTCTGAGAGTAAATTGTATTATTAAGAACTATAGAATCGCATAACTAAATGTCTTATAACTACTAAAGCATTTCTGTAAATTGATGTACTAAAATATATAAAAATATTAAGAAACATACACTCGTTTGCATATTTAAGATAAATTTCCAAGGAACAATTCTGTTTAACGTTATAATGTTATTTCAATAAATCTAGAATACCTGCCTTAAGCTTTCATACATAATTTTGCACAGTGTCTTATAGAATCTGCTTATTACAGTTTTCAATAATAAATATTAAAAATTCATTTATATTTTCAGTTAAGGGGACAGTGGACTTTCAAAACTAATTTTTCAATTTTTATCCAAATTTCTTGAAATTTGGCACAAATATTAAGCTTATATGTTTACGTTAAATTGTAAAATTTCAAGTTGAAATATAAATTAAAAAGTGATTTATGGCAATAAATGTAATTATAATATCCGATAAATGTTCAATACTAAAAGAATTCCCAGCGTCTTAAATATGGAAATATTCTTTCAATTTTCATAAATAATAATATTTATATATGTATGAAACAATCTATCTATAAAAATAACACTTTACAAAGAACATTTGTTAAATAAAAATTTTTAAATACAAATTATAAAATTTTTCATAAAAATATCACATCAACGTTAATTTTAGACCTTAAATTTTAATTTTAAATAAAGTTACAACCAAGTTTTTTAGGAACATTTGAAGAAAACAACATAACGAACAACTGAAGCAAATGTCATGTACATGGGAAAAAAATCAAGAATCCAATTATGTTTATAGTGTACTCATGGCAATTATGTTTTAAAGGATTCTTAATTCAATTATTGTCTCAAATTTCAATGATTGGAAAAGAGTTTTTAATGGAAAATTTTCAACTCTGCAGAAATGTACTATTAAGCAATAATAGTTTAATGAGTAAATCAAGATTAATTTTATTTTTCTAATAAAGTAAATGCTTTTGGAATAGAAAAGACAACATTTGATATTGGTATAGCCAAAGACTATTAACTATTATTAGTGTACTTTAATTATTTTTAAATATTTTTTGTTCCTTATTCCCATACTGTATAATTTGAGAAATTTACTTCTCCTTATTTTTTAATTATATTATTGAACAAAGGCTTAAAACAATGTCTACATTTAAATGATACCATACGATGTAGCAATGATGTGTTGATAAAATTTGATACGGAAAACAAAAACTGAAAATCATTTTTTTTAGGAATATTGTTATAATATAAACTAATATTATTTGTATTTGCGATTACTAACTAGAGTCTTACTTGAATTTATATTTGAGATAGACATTATTAATGAATGTCATGTTTACATTGCAACAAATTATTGCATGGAACCAAGACAAGGCTCTCAGAATACACCTTTATTCTGTTGTGCAGTCTATTAAGCACATGCTTTCTTTTATAAATTTCTCTCTATATAAATCCCACAAACATTCATAAAATTTAATCTAATATTCTTGTATAAGCAAAGAAAGAAATGAATTTTAATCCATATTTACTGGAATGTTTACAAGAAAGATGAACTTTCAGTAACGTGAGATTTTTCAATGGATGTGAACTTTTCTTAGTTATTAATTAAATTAGATCTAGAAATAAATCTAGATCTAATTTTAATTAATTTGTATTTTTTTATTTGTAAATACCAAATCTTTTTTAACAATCTTAGTAAAAATTATAAGAAATTTAAAAATACTCCAGTTTGATATCTCAATTCGCAGATCCCAATAAACAATTTGATTTACCTGCTTTTATTTTGCAATAAAATTTCGTATTAAGTTAGCGTAATATATATTATTTGTTATTTAACAATAATTCATTTATTTCTAAATGTAAGAGTATTTTATTTTATTTAAAATTAAAAATGTTCAAAATGTGTTTTTGATTATTCTTTGTAGTGCAATATTAAATAAAAAAAGCAATAAATGCTAATTTTAACTAACAATAATTCGTATTGTTATTGGAATTCATTTTTTTATTTTCATGCAGTAAAAATGCAAATATTGCTTACATTAAATTTATTCACACAATGTTAACATCCAGAAAAATAATTTAATGACAGATACTCATTACTATTTTCAGAATTTAATTTTTATGCTCAGAACAGATTGCTTTAATAAAGATCAATATACTGATATAGATTAATAATTTGATTTTCCCAATAATTCCAATTTGCATGTGATGAAATAAGAAAGAAATTTCATTTCTTTCGATAATGTCTCTATATCATGAATTAAATTTCTAGCTAATAAAGAAGCTTAGTTTTAGATATATATTTACAACTGGAATCATCATTTTCGAAGCATCTTTAACTGTATCTTGTGTGTATATATATATATATATATATATATATATATATATATATATATATATATATATATATATATATATATATATATATATATATATATATATATATATATATATATATATATATATATATATATATATATATATATATATGCAGAATAAGGAACCTGAATTATAGATCAATGATTTATTTTTTATATAAAAGGAAGATATTTCTTACCAGTGATTTTAAAATGAACACATTGTTATGTCTATCATTCATGTACTTATGTTGTTCTAATTGCCTTTTATGTAGACGACACAGCAATCCTGTGTGAATCTGCAATCCCAATAATGTAATTCATAAAATACAGGTAGCATTAATTGACTGAAAATTGTTGCATTAATTGGAGAGTTGCAATCTACGCAGAAAAGTCACAACTAATAATATTTAAAAGGAGAAAGAAAATCAATCAAAAATTATAGTCACAAATTATTCTTGTTCTATAAGGAAATACCACAAGTGAATACAGCCAAACATCTAGGATTAACCATGAATAATAAATTGACATGGAATAACAACATTAATGAAGTTATCACCAAAGTTACACAAGCATATGGTAGCACTAAAGGAAAAGGAATCCACACTTACCTTTGGCTTTAAAATTAAAATGCTTTCTCTATATCTCAATGATAAGACCCTGTGTATATTTCCAGTATTGAACGATATTAGTAAAGCAGATCAACGAAAACTTCAAATTTTCAAACAAAAAATGCTAAGATATAGTGCAAACGCTCTGTATTATATTAGATAAATAAATTCAAGACCTCAAAATCGTATGTACAATCGTATGTCACCAGTATGTAAAATATCTCAGAAAATTAATAAATTTACCATTTCTTCGGTACTGTGGAAATTTAAAACGCTTAAAGCAAAGCCACACCTACCATCTCTAAATAAGGGGTGGGTGTGTATAAAAGGCGGATCAGAAAAAGCAACCTTCATCCCCCGCTGAGTCAATTGCAATATATTGATGAACTGGGAACTATACTGGATGAAGTAATATGCAGCCGTTGAAGCTAAAATAAATAAATGCAAATCTATGATGGAAACTGTAACAAATGAAGCAATTGGCAACCGTCAAGAAAGATTGGACAGTTCCTAAATGAATACATCCAGGAAAAAAACGAATACAATCAACCAAACGAAAATTAAGTGGAACTTCCTTAATTGGTGCATAATTGTAATAATTCAAATACAATTAATGAAAATGCACCCTATAATAATCTTGTTAATTTCCATGAACATTCTATTCAAAATGTTGCTTTATTAAATGAAATTGTTCCAATAATATTCTAAATGATAATTCTTTAAAAAATGGTCTAAAATTAATTACACTGAAAATTCAAACGCTGAAAAGAAAAATTAATGTATAAGTGGGAAAGAAAGGGGTAATATCTCATCAAATTTGTAAAATTCACATTAACAAAATGAAGATATGAATGTTAGAGCACAGTTCAGAATGAAAAAAAATTATAAAAAGAAGACATGATAATCTTAAGCAATACTGATGATGAGGTGGGATTTAAAACATATAAACACAAAAATTTAACCTAGAAATCTTTTGTGAAAAATAATAATTTAAATGAAAAAACTAAAACAGTTAGTGAAAATTTAATTCTCAATAAAGCTAAATTTTCTATTTTAGATTAGAAAAATATTGAAACTAAAACGAATTCCCAAAATAAAAACCAAATAATTACAAATTAGAACAGATAATGGAAATACCTTATTAACAAAAGTACGATAGTATTAAGCAGTCAAATAAAAAAATAACTTCAAAGAAAGAAATTAATGAAAAAATAATTCCAAGTATTAAATAACAAGTTGAACAGCAATGTGAAATAGCATAAGTCTGAAGGGTGTATCTTTCGTTTTTACCAGAGTATCTCGATTTTGAAAGTACGTTATTGCTCTAAAACTTCTCCGATAGATGGCAGCAACAAAGGATCCCTTTCTTCAATCTTGACTTTGATCTGGAGGTTTGGTTTCCTTGTCGCTCAACGGTCATTTTTTGCACACGAAGGCTAATTAGACCGGGATTTACGGTTTAAAGTGGATTTTTTGATCTGGAGGAGAACATTCAAGAATGACACCGACCCTCCCGAAGGTATACGGTAATATATGTATGCGTTAGCAGTCCAGCCCAGTAAGAGTCAGATCGAAACAGAAGGTCGCAAATATCCAAAGGACAAAATAAAGTAGAACAGGAGGAGGGTGAACTAAGGCGCCAAGTAGACTCCAAGGGGGTGAGGTACAAAATACGCTCTATTGAGCTCTTTCTGACTGGAAGATTTGTGGGCCAACACGGCCTTTATTATAACAAATAGATAAAACATATTTACAATACAAATCAGGTGAGAAAAATGTGTAACAATTAGATATATACAGAATAAGATGTGTACAAAATTAAAAGTTAGAGAAGTTAACAGTAAAGGTAAGTACATGTGGACAGTATGAGGTGGAACAGAGTTAGCAAGGGATTAGTCATCCGTCGTCTCCTTCATTAAATTTTGCAATTCCATGGTTAGGATCTCCCTAATTACGCATTGGACTCTGGGGAGTTTGATTAGTAGGGAAAGATTTCTTTCATGGAAGTTCGTAAGGAAACACTTGTCTCTAGTAGCCTCATAGTGTTTACAAGAGAGTATGATATGTTCAGGGTTACTGACTTCCTCGTCATGTTGACCGCGATTGGATTTGTCGTGGAACCTGCTGATATAGGTGCCAAAGGCTACATGGCCGGTTAGAACTTGGTTGATGTAGAAGTCTCCTGAAATTTTGTTACGGGAAACCTTGGGAAAGAAGCTGTGAAGTCTTCTTGTTTTGGTAGAAGAGTTCCAGATTGATTGCCACTTTTGGATTTCGTAATCTTCAGAGATCTTTTTAATTTATTGCCTACTATAGATAACTGTATGTTGGACTTCCTCAAAGGTGGTAGCTTCTTTCGCCGCTATATCCGCTTCCTCATTATGTTGGATTCCAATATGGGCTTTGACCCAGTGGAAGGTGAAACGATGTTTGTGTTGTAGTAACAGTGTTCAAATTTCCTTAATAGTACCACTCAGTATCTCCTTGACAGCTAGCTATTGCTTCATAGTCGATGTTTGGAAGAAAAGATAAGCTATATAATCTTGATAATGTATCGGCAACTATATTTTTCGATCCAGAAATATGTTGTATGTCATTTGTAAATTCGGCGATGAAATTTAAATGTCTTAACTGACGAGGTGAAGCTTTTTCAGGGTTTTGATTTAAAGCAAATATTAAAGGTTTATGGTCGGCCTTCTATAAGGTAACGGAAATGCTTCACAGTAGAGTAAACAACCAGTAGTTCCCTGTCGTAGGTACTGTACCATTACTGCGTTGGATCGACTTTATGAATTATTCGACTTTAATGAATAGAAACCTAATGGTTGCCAAAAATCACCAATTTTCTGTTGAGCCGCTGCGCAAATTTCACAATCAAAAACGCCCACAAACAAGGCCAATGGTGCTGATGTTGATGGATGTGCCAAATGAACAGCAGCTACAAGGTGTTTTTTTTTTCAGTTCTGGAAAGCTATTTCCGCTTCTTGTATCCACTCAATGGTTATATTTGAGCTCTTTTTGTTGCCCATCAGGCACTTAGTGGCAATTGGTATTCTGCAGCGTGAGGCAAAAATCTTCTGTAAAAATTTACCATACCCAAAAAACGTTTTAATTTAATTCTTTGTTTTAGGTTTATCAAATACATTGATGATTTTAACTCGTTCAGCAACTGGTTTAATACCTTTTGCAGAATCAGAGTGTCCTAAAAAATTTAGCTTAGCTTGAACAAATTGACATTTTGCAATTTTTATTACTACTCCAAAATCTGAAAGGCGTTGAAAACTTCTTTTAGATGTTCTAAATTCTCTAATTTAGATTTTGAAGCAATCAAAATATCATCAATGTAAACGAAACAATAGTCGAGACCTTTCAAAACAGTATGCAAGAGTCGCTGGAAGGATTGTGCAGAGTTCCAAATATCATTCGAGGAAACTCGAAAAGTCCGAATGGTATGCAAATTACAATCTTTTCTATGTCATTTTGATGGACTGGGATTTGATGGTAATCTCGTTCTAAGTCCAAGGTTGAAAATATCGTACATTCGAATTGGTGTCTAAAATCTTGTAAGTGAGGTATTGGATAACAATCTGCCTGTGCTACTGCATTAAGTTTACGATAATCACCACATGGTCTCCAATCTGCATTCTTTTTCTTTACAAGATGTAAAGGGCTGGACCAACTCGAAATCTCGAAAAACTCGAAAGGAAAGTCGGCAAATGCCTTGTTCGAGCATATATTCAAATTCCGCCTTTGCTTTCTTAAATTTGTCAGGGGCCAACCTGCGGACTTTTGAAGAGATCGGAAAGGCTTTTGTTATTATATGATGAGAGACATGCTTAACCTGTTTTGTTCCACTTCCTACTTTTCTTGATGCAAGGCATTTGTATTCCTCTGGTAGGGACCGGATATCAGGCTCAAGTTGACTGCTGTCTAAAGGTGTTAAAAACGATGAAGGACTTTTTATCAATCGAGTTGGGACTGCAAGTGATGTTAACGTGTCAATCAAACGTTTACGTTTAATGTCAACAAGTAAGCCAAACTTTTTAAGAAAATCATGTCCAATAATTGATTTCGAAACGTTTAAGATGATAAAGTTCCATTCTAGTTTTCTTCTGAATCCTAGATCCACAATTAAAAAAGCTTGGTTCCGTAAGTTTTTATGGGAGTTGAATTTACGGCATAAAGTGTAAATTCTGTTGATAAAAGTTTATTTGGTTTCGAAGGAGGGATAACAGAAATGTCTGTACCAGTATCAATAAAATAATGGCGATTAATGGTTTTATCACAAAGGAAGAGGCGACAGTTTAATAAGCCATTATCGTTGGCCTCTGAAATCGTGTGGTCTGCTAATTTTCCGAATGAGAGATAGATTTGTTAAATACACACGGCTCAACACATTTATTTGAATCATTTTCAAATTTAAAGTGATATCAAAAAAATTTGTAGTGTCTTGATTTAGATCTACTTAGTCTTTTGAAATATCTTGGTTTGCTATGTGTTCTATTTCGAAATGAAAATTCGGCAAATTTCTTAGTTTTAATAAAGAAATATTTGCTTCTAAAATATGTATTCTCTTGCTTTTAGATATTGTTGATTTACTAGAGGAAGGTACTGTTTTGTTAATAGAGCATAGTTCAGTTGTATTATAGATGGAAATAATTTTGTCTGCCATTTTTGCAATAATATCGAGTTGATCCTTACTAATTGACAAAATTCGTTGTGTTTGTGGAGGTAGCCTCTGAAGCCATAGTGATTTAATTACCTCTTAAGTAATCGAATTACCAGCGAGACTTTTCATTTGTCTTAACAAATCAGATGGGCGTTTATCGACAAGGTTAAGATCTGTAAGTAACATTTTTAGGCGTGATTCCTCAGTATCAGTCAATCTATGGAGTAGAGCATTTTTTAAAGCATAATATTTTTCCTCTTCAGGAATATTTGAAAGAATATCGATAATATATATTCCAAAATATTTACATCTAATACTGCTACTACAGTGTTATATTTAGTTATATCTTGACTTATACCACTGTTTGCGAATTGCGCTTCGAGTTGGAAAAACCACAATTTAGGTTTTTGACAGCAAAACATTGGTGTTTTTATTGCAATTCGAATTAATTCAACAGTTTCGTTTTGGAATTGAAAATCTTTTGCATTATTTACGTTCAAATTGAAAAATAAAATATAATTGTTCTAATAAATTGTAATTTAATATCCCGTACTTTTATAAATGGGGATGTAAAATACTTATCTTCATAAAAAATAAATTCGATCAACGTCCGGTGTAACCAATATGGTTATTGGTGTGAGTGTTCAGATTGTTTCGCTTTAAATCTTCATTTTGAAAGAATAATATGTATTTTACATATGATAAGAGATATAAAACGTTATATTTTTATATTTAAGTATGAAGCACAATAATTTACATCTTAGTATACAGCAAAATCATAATGTATTCAAAACCAGTAATATTTGCAAAACACAAGCATGCACTGTTTATATTTCAATTCCTTTTTTCGGGACAAGTTGCTTTTGTAGTAAATAACTGAGCTGCTATCCACAACCGAACTTCAGTACGGATTTTTATGAGATTAAGTGGAACAACCTTATGGTGTAACAAACAGGTATCCCCCTTGCGCCACTTACTTGAATCCTGTGTTAATGATCAATGGTTTTTATGCACTTATTAATAGAGAGACTCATGGCAAAAAGAAGAATATCTATTACGACTGAAACATCAAAATCATTCTTTTATTCCACATTTTAAATGAATAATTTCATTTTTATCATTCGAAAATTTCAGACTAATGTCTTCTTTAAGAATAAAATTCGAAATATTTTTTCGAAATGGCCTAGATTTTTCTAGCTTTCTGTGCAAGTCTTAAAACATCAATTATGTTATTTACTAATTAACTGTGTGTACTGAGGAAGTCGGACTAAACACAAAAATATGGTTCAGTTGGAAACGTGGAGCAGCGCACCCTTTAATGCCAGCCTAGTTGGCACAAATCAACAAACAATAATAACAAATTAACAACAAATAATGATCACAAAAACACTTATGATTTTTTTTTTCAACTACATTTATTATTTACCAAATAGCTATGATGACCTTAATTTCTATGCCATATTTTTGCATACCATTTTAGAAAAAGATAAGCAAAACATTTGCTAATTCTTCCAACTTTTTTTTTTGCTTTGGTTTTATCCGTTAAAGATTTGTATAAAATATTCCCGAAAATGACTCAGTTGCTGTCTGCTATCACAGTACAAAACACTCATAATAAATAGCCGTTTTACACGAATGTATATTCAAACAGTTTTGAGAATTTAAAATAAAAAAACTGAAATGTGTTAATTTTTTTCTCAAAAAAACGTAATAAAATTATTTACTTTTCTCTTAAATTAATTTATTTTTACCAGCACGTATAATATATTTCATAAGATGATATTAATTTATTATTCCTTCAATCCCATGATTTTTGTGCAGTTAAACAATGAGTTGACACGCCTTCCATGCCTCAGTATCTTCTGAGCGTGGATAAAGGGCGTTGTTTACAAAATAAAATTCATACCTGTTTTTTCGTTAAATCAAATGCCATTTTATTAATGATGATTTGCGACCTATGCAAGCACTGGCGAGGTTAATATAGAAATTTTAAAATTAAAACCGGAAAGATTAACCGCTGAAGCTGTAATAAATGAATGCTAATTTATGATGTGAACTAACAAATGAAGTAAGGGGCTCTCGATCTCACAATTAGCTGGCGTAGAAATATGAGCCGACATCTTCGTGCACTATAACGACATTAATTTAAGCTATACGGAAATTAAGATTGCAACACCTACACTTTACATTGCATGTATGTTAGCGTATCGGTCTTTTGCACCGACATACTTTGAAGTCATTGGACATTTACTTTCCCGATGATGTATTTATTGTGACAAAAATATCATGCTATTTTGTTATTTTCTTAATACCTTTTCGTGCTATTCGGAAACGATGTAGAGAAATATTTATGCAAGAAATGTGCGCTAAAAATCACTCGATAGAAAACAAAATATTTTATTGTTTTGTTGAAATAGAGCAGTATTTTTCCCCGCACATTAATACGCACGGTTGAATCTTTCATTGTGTGGTTTTAATTAAGCACAACATTACCTATGCCTAAAATTTTCGAATTACAGTGTAATTAGTTATTATATATAATTAAGAAATACCAAGAATTAAAAAAAAGTTTAATTTATTTGATTTCTAAAATAGAACTTTTCTTTATGTATCACAGATTTAAACTTTTATTATATTAAATTGTATAATCTTTGAAAAATACTATTTAGTAAGCTAGGATTTTTTTGTTGAAATAAAGGATGTAAATGAAAAAGAGAAAGTGAAAAGAATTTATTTCTAGCAGCCTAACACTGTTTGTCGAGGTTTATAGCTACATTTTTAGCCACTTTTGGGAGAAAGTTTTTACCACCATAATCTTAGGATCTTTCAATTAAAGAGTTCAATACTCTAAATGTCTTTCTCTCATGAGTACATTGCTGCAAGCATACATCAAGTGACCTAAAAAGTTTATAATTGTCTACCACGTAAAGGCTTTTAGTATTTGTAAAATGCTTCAAACAATATTTGTTATTGAAAATAATTGTAATCAATTTTTATTATTTAATCCTAAATAATTTCCTATTTTTTTACATTAATTATTTTAAAATTAATTTATTTTAATTTTATAATTCGATAAATTCAATATTATTATATATTTCTTTATAATTTTAAACTATGATGTACTTATTTTTTATTTCATAGATGGCAGCACACAAATAACATAACTTAATGAATTCTAAATGAATGGTATTTTTATTTTTTTATCACAATAATTTCCTTTAATTATTCTACTTCTAACCAAAGCACATTTCTGATAATCCTGCAAAACAAAAATGTCCCGTGTAAACAATAAATAAAAAGCTAAATATGTCGTAACGTTACTTGTAACTTGTGGAAATCTGAGTGCCAGCTAAAGATTAGCTTTCCATTATTCATCATTAATTGTAACGTTATGTCTTGAACTTGATTTTGAGATCTGAGGGCCAACCGGAAGTTATATTCATTCATCAAGAGGTGTTGCCGATGACCTTGTATAAATTGCTTTGTAGTTTAAGAGAGAGAAAGGGAGGGAAGAAGAAAAAGTGAGGACTATTTCCTCGAAAGAATAGCATCACTATAAAAGTAGGATACAATTGGTCTAATTCTAATGTCTTCAGTGTAATTTTCGAGGTAGAATATTTCATTAAAATTTGCAGTAGTATTGTTTATTACTTTTTGGTTATAGTTATGGTCAATTTCAGCTACAGTGATACACGAAAGTCAGCATACACCTTTCAAAATTAACAGAAACTTATTTATTTCAAATATTTACATAATAATTGAATTCAATTAAGCTTAAATTGATTAGAAACGAAAAACTGATGAGCAAAAAGAGCAGTTTTTTTTATCATTTGACACAAAATAATATAAAATATTGAAAAATCAGTGATATCGCAAGTCACGAAAGTGAACATACAGGAAAGTCTACGCTTGAAATTTCCATATTTTAATATTTGGTGGGTCCACCTTCTGAATTTAAAACAGCTCTCCTACGATTAGACATTGAACATACCAGTCCTTTGGTTACAGTGCAGAGGAATTTTTGCCATTCTTCAAGCAAGGCTTTTTTAAGATCGTCTTTGCTTTCAATTTACCTATTTCTGATACTTCTGTCCAGTTAATCCCATAAATTTTCGATAGGATTAAGGTCAGGGCTTTGAGGAGGGGGGTGCAGTTGTCTTGGAGTGTTGTACAACAGACATTCCTTGACAACACCAGCTGTATGCTTTGGATCCTGATTTTGTTGGAATATCCAGTTATTTCCCATGCCTAATTTTCTCACTGATTGCTTCAAATTATTTTTCAATATATTCAAATAAGCGAAACGATCCATATTGTTTTCTATAAAGACTAAATTGCCAACAGCTGAAGTTGAAAAACAGCCCCGAGCCATCACTGAACCTTCACCATGTTTTACTGAAGGAATCAGATTCTTCAATTCTAACTCTGTTCCGGGTTTTCGCCAAACTTTTTGCTTACCATCCCAGCCAAAAATGTTAAATTCAGATTCGTCTGTAAAAATAACTGCTCCAGTAATTGAAATTATCGTTTTCATGAAGATGCAAAAATGCTAATCTTTCGTCTCTATTGACTTTACCAATGAGAGGTTTTTCACGCAGAATTATGCGATTATATCCTTCTTCTCTCAATTGAGCAACACAAAGCAAACACAAAGATGCCGGGCATCCATCGGGCCGCTGCTGTCAGCCGTCTTGGCCAGCAGCGGCCCGCCGCTATTTGGCCTCGTCGGCTCCGTCAATAAAGTGGTCGTCGTCATTGCTGCTGGGCCGGCAGTACGGTCCGCTGTTGGCCCAACGCTGGGTGGCCAGCAATGCCGTATTGGCCGTGTGTGGTCCGTATAATTGCCAGCACATGCCCGTATACGGTTATCCGTCGGGCCTTTGCAGTTTGGCCGGCAATGGCCGCATTAACCGACGTGGAGCCAATTATAACTTTGATTTTATTTCTACAGATTAAAATGAAATATTTACCCATTTTTTAATTGCTAAGAATTTATATATTGTAAAGTTACTATTGAAATATATTGGAAATCTTCCCATATTATTTCTTAAGAAATAATTATATATAAATTAAAACAATTTCAAAAATTTTAATTTTCAACTTTTATTATAATGAGCTTATGAATATTAGTTTATTTTTGTTAAAATTAATTTAAATACATATATATTAATAGTATAACATTAAATATGTTTTTATTTCTTAAGAAATAATTATATATAAATTAAAACAATTTCAAAAATTTGAATTTTCAGCTTTTACTGTAATGAGCTAGTAAATATTAGTTTATTTTTGTATAAATAAATATTTATATTAGATTTGAATCTTTTCTAAAATATTTTTTCTAATAGAATTCATTTATATGTTGATTATAATCATGTTTTACCAATTTGTTAAGATTACTTTTGAATTAGCAGTAATTATTTATTTTTATTCAATAAACATTTTAATATATCTTTGAGAAATTTTCACTTCATTGTTAACAGTTCTGTTGTTAAATTCAGCGGATGAACATATACATAAAATTCTAAGTTAATTATTTTATGATATTTGTTTTATTGTATTTTTGTAAAGCATGCAACACATTTAACTAAACACACATAAACTGAACTTTTTATATTAGATAATTTATATTATATCAATGATATTTTTATTAATGATGGCTCAGAACGAGACAGATCCTGTATAAAATTTTTTTTATTTACAATCAAAAATCCATTCACATTATTTATTTACAGTATTTTTAATTTAAAAGTTTTCTTCTTTTGTTCCTTCCTCCTTCCCGATCTGGAGCATTTCAAAGCCAATTTCTTACATACTCTTCTATTTTGTGTTGCGAAATGCTAGAATATTCTCTTTGCTGTCGAACACTTACTGAAAATAAAAATCAAATTAAATTAATACAGGTAACATCAATTCAGATTACTTTTTGTAACCTGTAATAAAATAAATTCAGAATTATTTAAAAAAATAATTACAGAAAAGAGAAATCTTTAACAAAGATAATTTTTGTAGTAAATTACTTTTTTTCTGTTTGCTTTATATTTATATACGTTAATAAAATTTTTAAGAACAATACAATTTTTCACTAAGAAATAAATCAAGAATTTCTTGTTTAAATAAATGCTGGAAGTTATCCTTTTATATTGAATTGGTGCATAAGTTTTCACTTTAAATTTCAGTGATCAATATTAATTTTGTTATTTTCTCTTAACAATGAAAGAAATATTTTAATATTTGAGCTCCTCCTTATTCGCTTATATTTTGGCACTATTTTCTTCTATTATAACAAGTCTAGGCTCTAAGTATTGTATAAATAGTTCGTTTACCAATAGCAAAAAATTTATGAATATCGGACTAGTTGTTGTTAGTTTTACAAGAACTATGAATTCTAAGAAAAATGTCAATCTACATAGATAGTTTTAAACAAGTGAATTTTTGATATTAAAAAGGTCTTAACATTTAACAAAGTAAAGTATTTTAAGAAAAATAAAATATAATAAATTACCTCTTTATAGAAAACTCATAAATCAGAAGAAAAAAGATAACATTTCTAATATTTGTTTTTGCATATTAAAACACAACGTCAGAAAATGAATTTCCAGTTCTTACTGCAATAAGCTCATAATGAAGTCATCGAAGTGTTACAGTTCATTTTTATTAAAAAATTGAAATAAAAAATGTATTATATTTATTTGTGTATATTATATATAAATGCATGTAATTTGTCATCTTTTACAAATTTATTGCTCAGCAGATTATTTTTTTCACTAGTTATTTTTATTTGTTTTTTTAGTTAATAATGTTTCTATAAGAAATTTTCGATTCTTTGCTAAATTTTTAGTAGGAAAGTATACTTAAAAAACCAAGTAAATGATTATTTCAAAGTGCCATACTTTCGAAGAATAACCTAAAAAAAATATTTTCCCATTTAAAAAACATTTATATTTTAATTTATAACCAACACACAAGCCAATCATTGCAATAGTTAAAGTAACACAGTCATCAATTCAACAGTAAGGGGTTTGATTCTCATCTTAATTGTGAAATTAGTGATGGAGTACACAATTTTTACTGTAGATATTAGCCCTTGCATGCAAAATATACCAAAAAGTGACAATCTATCAACCAGTTAAAATAAATCAAAGAGAATATTGCAATAAAATTGCCAAATAAAGTTGCAAGACTTTAACCTAAAGAAAAATATTTTATTCTTTTTTAAATCAATGACATTTATAATCCCTTACAAAAACAGAAACATCAGAAAATCTATGGATAGTATTCACATTTAAATAGGTATAAGTTTAACCACCAAAATATTTCGTTTTTAGCTACTAAATTTAATTATTTTAATTGATTAAGTTTTTGGAAAATTTAAATACAGATACATTTAAGTACACAAATTATTTAATTTAAAATATAAATTTGAGTTGAAAATATTTTTGGCTTCAATGCACATTTATAAATTACAATTTGGAGAAACTTCATGCATAACACTTATTTTCTAGTATTTAGGTATTATTTCTCAGTATTAATTATTTGAATAAGGAGAATCCAACACAACTATTTTTAAACTTACAATATTTTACAATTAAATTTACAGTCAAAGCAAAACAAGCCAAGCACTTGAATAGGTTGTGAATGCCTATAATAATGTAAATTTTCATTCAGAATTAATAACTCATAAAAAAAATTACTAATACAATCTTTTATGATGGACTCTTTTACTTAATTTTAGTTTTATCTCTTTAAAAAAGGGGGAATGGTTATTAGTAAATTATGTCCACAATAAGCATGCTTGGGAACTAAACACTGGTGTTTTGCGTTATGCTGAGCACCTAATCAGGACATGTGCTTTGCAGCCCAGGAGCTCTTGGTCAGGAAAATAGGCACTGTAGGCCTTGGCCCATGTGGTCTGTCCTGCCAGAGTTTAGTTTTATAGTTTATATTCATATTGATATTTCAATATACATACACATTATAATAAATAACATTAAGTAACAAATGAAAAATCAACATTCATCAATTCTGACAATTCTTTGATTAAAAATAGAGACAAATAATTGGGTTATATGAAAACAATTTCAGTTCAATGACTTAATAAAAATTCTAAACATCTGACTTCAAAAATGCAATGTAATGTTTTAAGCAGAATTTTACATTTTCAAGGTTATAATAGAATGTAATTAATTTATAACATACACTTTGTATTTCATGCTTTTAAAAAATCATTTTGAACTAATAAAAAATGGTTAATAAAATATTCATCAATGATTACCAAATTATTTTTTACACACAACTACAATTACAGATAAGTAAAGTTTATAAAATCATAGTAATTAAAATTAATATTGATGAATTTTAAAACATAAATATAATTTTGAATTATTTATGCAATATTCTATGCAAAATCTTATTAACATGGAAATCTTATTAACATGAAATATTAGCAAAATAGTCATCAATAATAAATATAAGCAATAATTTGTTACTTTACTTTAAAAATATTGTTGTTGTTGCATGCCCCCAAAGGCCAGCAGCGCTAGACCAGGTCCATGACGTTGTACACTCTACAATAATTCAAAACCAGAAGAGGATTGTCAAACCAAAATCCAAAACCAGAAGAGGGTCGTCAACCAAGTACTGCCTGACAAAAAAATAATTGTAACACAAAGAAATAAATTATCTGGCTTGTAATTACCAATGATATTGAAAAATATTAAGGAAAAATTATTTGTATTTATGGTTAGATGTGGTCATTGATCGAGACTACATATAACCATAAAATACCTATTAAAGGTCACTTTCCAGTATAATATATTTATACCAAATGTTATTGATAAAAAAAATTTCTATAACAAATTAAAGTTTTGCAAGCAGCCAGAAAAAGGATAAAACATATAAATAAAGAAGACCTAACTATTTCCTTTATGTAATTGGGCAATACTATTTTCTTTTCTAAGTTTTGATCTCATAATCATTTGCAATTCATGTAGCTGGTCCATCATGTAGAACAGTTGTAAAACACATCCAACATGTTAATGAATGATATATTAATTTTAAAATATTAAATGCTTAACTGATAAATAAGATTAAACTTAAATTATATTCTTTCTCTAATAAAATGATTAAATTATTCTCAAGATGGATATCACAAAACTTTACCTCTTTGATAACAAGTGGTGTTTTGAATAATTTCGACCTATATCTGGCCTTTAAGTTTAATCGTTTCATGTTATAAATTACAATAAGAAAAACAACATACAAAATAATGTCAACTATCAAAAATGACTTTAACCTCTGTATTTTCTGTAAAATACACAAATAAAACTCACAACAAAAGAGATATCGAGAAATTAAAAACAGTTAATAAATTTAGAAATTATATATATACATATATGTAAATGTTTGGAGGATTAACCTAATTATGCTTACTATATTAAAACGATAAAATAAAATAAACATGGAGTTTACTAATGCAATATTTTAATTATTTGTTATTATTTAGAAATTGTATAATGAATTTTAAAATTAGAGGTATTTATGAAATCAAAAATAATAAACTTTTTTTTTTAACTATTTCTCATATCATACTCATTTTACTTGTATACCTTACTAATTTACTGTTTAAAATTATGTTTAAGTTCTTTATTTAACTTCAATTCCTTGAAGAGAAAAATCAAAAGTAAATAAAAATAATTCAATCTGACAATATTATATATAGGACAATATTATCATAATCAGACTTTGTAAATCGGTAAAGGAAAAAAAATTATGTTTTAATTGTATGTTTATGTGTGTATATATATAAGATTAGATATATCATTTACCCATTATCCGGTCGACTATTTACTATAACAGTAAAACCATTTACATTACTACAAAAGAATCAAGAGATCAAAATGTCAAAAGTATCATCAAATGCTTGAAATGTTAATCACTTTCTCCAAAATATAAAGGAACAAATATTCTAGTTAACTTATATTTTCATTAAAACAAATTGAAATTACTGTTAATTCATACTTCAATTTTTCCATCATAAATAAAAACATAAAATATGGTTTAAATATAATAATGTAAACACAAGAGTAACTACTAAGCTGTTACATCTGACAGCATTCTTTACATGGAAATAGTTAACATGCTACACAACTAATTTATATAATAAAAGTTGTTCCATATGAACATTTTTCATATGTGTTAATATTAATTTTCCAACCACATAATTCTAGATGTTTTTTTTATTAATTTGTGGCAATTAATCTGTCAGATTCCTATAGAAATTTTAAAATTTACTATTTTCAAGTTTATACAATTTTTCGAGTTTTAGATGCAATAATATTTCGCTAAGAAATCCACAATGATTTTAATGGTTGACAGGATTATACATAAAAACCAGGTAATATATGCAATAAAATATTTTGTAATATTATGCATTGTACAATTTTTCATTCCTTAAAACAGATCTTTGAGGAGTATACAAAATTTAAAACCACGAATCCTTATAAGACAAAATATTTCGGTCAGTAAAAATTGACTTAAAAATAATAGTAAATAAGAAAGCCTTTTAAAAATAAAATAATTAAAGTTTATATGGAATTCGCACATAATTTTTTGATCAGAAATGCTACAATATCATATATTAATTTATTGAAAGTAAACATCTAAGCGCTTTCAAATAGAATATTTTTAGACTCCATAAACTTGCTTCGTAAAAAACAAAAAATGTAATAAATACGTTTAAACTTTGTAGCAATCGAATTCGATTCAAAAAATTGAGCATTGAAAAATTTATTATACTAATTGATTAAATATAACTAATATATGGAATGAAAAAATGCTTCTGTGCATGATATATTTTTCTATTCCTCACACGGTAATGAAATTATTCTAAAACATACAATGACAAACATTTTCCAATGTTTTTCTTTTGTTGTCACGTTATCAACAGCTTATGAAATTTTCTTAACAAGTAATTAAATAATATTTCAACATAAAACAAATATATTATTCTTGCATCTCATTCATAACAATTCTATCCTGATAAAAACAACAATAATAAATGCTTACTTACCTTATATTTCTCTTAGCTCACAGACACAACATTCCGCCATTTCACATTAATGGCTGACGCTGACTCAAGCATTTCGCAGTATCTGACGTCATACTGTCACGCGGAATACACAATAAATGTGAAAATTAGATTTCTTTCTGAAAAGTTGTTTTTAAAGAGTTTAAAAAGTAAGAAGTTAAATGAAAATTAATTAACATCACAAAAAAATAGTTATTTGGAAAAAAATAGTCTTTGCCGATAAAATAAAAAATAGCGCTACAACTAATTGTCTTAATTTTGCTGGCCAACAGCTTCAGGGCCAACAATGGCCAAAATCTGTTGGCCCACTACTTATCATCCAGCACCGGCCCGGTTCATTTTGGCCAGCACTCATCCGTGGCCGTAATGGCCGGAGCTGGGCCATCAAACAACCATGAGCGGCTGGCCGTGGCCAACAGAAAACCGGCTTGGCCAGCAGCGGCCCGGATTTTTGCCGGCAGTTTGTGTTTGCTGGGAAGGCTCTTATAACATATTTTGGATTTACATCAGTTTCTTTAACCTTTTCAAGATGTTTGGCTATATCTACTGCAGTAGTTTTCCGATTATTACCGGTCAATTTTGGTGTTCTACCAATACGAGGCAAGTTTTGCATAAATTTTGTCCAATTATATTTCCTTATTATTCCTTGCACTGTAACTCTACTTCTACCTATAATTTGACTTATTTGATTGAGTGATTTTTTCCTCATTTTTCAATTTAATAACAAGTTTTGTGATTTCTAATGATGTTTCATTTCTTTTAGTTGACATTTTAAAATTAAAAAAATAAATTTCAAAAATGTCCTCTAATGCTTATGTAAAACAAGGCACAATTCTTACATGTATGTTAAGACAATAAAGGGCTGGTTAAATACCTCCAAAGATGTATTTAAATCCCATTGTACGCTCACTTTTGAAAGTTTGAAAAACGTATATTTTTAACTTAATCCGAAAATGATTATAATAATCTTCTTTCTTTCGGTTGGTAGCTGAGTTCCTATTCATTCACCTGAAATGTAATCACTGAATGCATAACTTTAATATGGAAAAACTTAAAGGTAAAGAAATTAGGCAAAAGCCTCGAAAGTATTGCGTCTGAAGAGAAAAAAGCCGCAATAGGTCTGACTTGGGCATCTCCAGGAAGAATATGAGCATCAAAAAAAGTAGAAAAATCTCCAGCAATGCACGTGATCGCTCTATGATAATCTTAAAATCTTTGAAGTCTATGACATACATCATGATTCAAATGCATACTGGTAGCTATACGAATGAGAAAAAGAAATTCATTTGCATTTTATTTCAAAAATGGGAAAATTTGCAAGTGTATGCTGACTTTCATGTATCATTGTATATATTTATGTAATGATTTGAGGTTTAAATTGTGATGTATTGACTTATTTCTGTGTGGTATAATATGGTGAGTTTGTGATTCTGCTTAAAATCTTGATTTGATAACTTGTAAGTTTCTTCATAGATCTGTTCCAAATGTTACGTCGTCGTCTTCGTCAGGAAGAGACGGTGAGATGGTATTAATTTCTATGGAGCTCCAGAACAATGTTCAATCTCCTGTAGGTTGGGTGTACCTGAAAACCTAGTGAAAAATGATTAATAAATCTGAAACAGCAAAAAAATTGGTTAAAGTTTACAGAACTGTACAGGTTTGGCATGATTTCGAATTTTCGCGATAAGCGCTCTACAGCTGTGTCGCCAACTTAAATTACGTCACTACGCGCAATATCCGGCTACCAATACCGATCGCTTCAATTCAGAAATAACGTGTTTTTTAGAATTCCAAATATCAAAGTTCCGAATATTTCATTATAATTAAGCGCCATAGAAATTTTAAAATTCTAATAACTAGGAACGAAATTTTTAAAACTCGAATTTTGATATACCGTGCAAATTCGCTCACCTAAAAAAAACTTCTGTGTACATCTACCAACTACAGTGACAACCATACAAAAAAGCTGAATTTCTAACGTTAACAAATTTCATTTTTTATTTGAACTCGATTTTTAATATACCGAGCAATGGTGCCCACTTAAAAAAAAAATCAGTGTAGAACTACCTAGTACAGTGACAACCGGACAATAAAGCTAAACTTCTAACGTTAACAAGGGCGTGTGACACCCAACTTCAAAAATTTCAGTACAGCACAATTTGACACTAACATTTAACACTCAATTAAGCTTACTTAAAGATGTATTTACTTATGTAAACATGCATTTTTATAAAAACTAGAGTTTCTAATAATCACTCTGAATGAAATTTTAATGAAAAATAAAATAACTCACCCTGCCGAGAAAAGAATGTTTTTGAGAGCTGCGAAGAAATCGTCTACTGCATTTTCTTCATGCTTTCTCCGCCATACATACCTGCGATATATGAATCAAACTGACCTGGCACATTATTAACACCCCGTACAAATCTTAAATTGGCCGACCAAATGAAAATTCGTAATAATATAACTTTTATAATTATAACGAAAAATATAAATTCGAAGTCCAATAGCTGGCACATTAACGTAGCATATTCTTCAATTGTAAACTAATAAAATTACTCATTAAACACAAGGTTTGCACACAAAACGGATTTCGCCCATGTCATACGATCTCTTTAACCTTTTTGTCCCGGTGGTACAACTGTAGTATCACTAAAGTGTGTGTCTCAGAAGACGGCTGTGGTACAACAGTTGTACCATAGATTTTTTCTCCCTTTCAAGCACCTGACTTTTTCCCGCTCAAATTTCTTCACGCAGTTGAGGGTGATTTAATATCTGCAGTTTTGTGTGTGAAAGTCTTAAAAATTGGGGACTTGTCTGAGAGGGGAATTTTGGCGAAAAACGGTTTTCATTGGCTCCTCTTTTTAGAAGGGAAGCATATTCATCTTCACTTTAGCAAATTTTTTCATTGTAATCAGTTACTTTTTTCGTAGCTAGAAAAAATATTTTTGATGGCTGAACGTCGTAAAGGGTTGACTGATGAAGAAATTAAAATTTTCTTGGAAGAATTAGAAGAAGAAAATTTTGCTGACAGTGATTCTGATTGCTGTGATGAATCTGAATGCAAGGATATTAGTTTTTTTGACGGCAATAATGATGCAAATTCCTCTATGTCATTTGATTTTGATTGGTGTAAGGCTAAATCAGATGATAAGCCTATCATTTTTAAATTTACAGGGGGTTATGGTATTTCTGAGACTATAATGGATTTAGTTGAGAAACACGAATTTTTTTTATTTATTTTTTTTCAGAAGAAATTTTAAACTTTATTGCAGATGAAAAAAATATATATGCTTCCCAAATATTAGAATTACACCCGGGAAGTAATAAAAGAAAACATGGGACTAAGTGGAGTAACATTGATGCACCAGAGCAAAGAAAAATTCTTAGGACTTATTCTTTTAATGGGTCATATAGATAAAGATAACATCAAAGATTATTGGTCGACAGATGAATTGATTGAAACTCCTGTTTTTAGAAAAATTATGTCCCGTGATAGATTTTTTAATGTATTGCGATTTTACATTTTACAGACAATAAGAATAAACCAAAACTTGATGAAGAATACGACAGATTGCGGAAATTACGAACGACTTTTGATTTTTTAAATAAATCTTTTAAGGAGCACTATCATCCGTCTGAAGAACTTGCAGTTGATGAAGTCATTATAAAATTCAAAGGAAGAGTGATATTCAAACAATATATTTCTAAAAAAAGAAAACAGTGGGGAATTAGACTTTATAAATTCCAGGACCACATTGTATTTTTAATCTCACAACAAAAACATGCAGGTAAATATAAAACAAATATAAAAACGAAAATATTTCCAAACATAAATTGAGATGGTGGTAGATATTTAAAAAAGTTGCATTTTAGTTGTGTCAGTCTTTCTTCTACGTAGTTTTAATTTCTGTGTAAAATTAAACTAATCACGGTTTTGGTTTTTAAAAATAATTTAATAAGCATAGTTTTATAAAAGCTTAAAACACTGAAAATAAGAATTTATTCCCAATATAAGGCTAATGTTTTCTTGCTAATGTTCTGATAAGAATTTTATAAAAAATATTTTCAGAGACTAATACGAGTATATTTTGGAATTTAATATTTGAATCAACATTTTCAAGTTCTCAGTCATTGAGAAATGAACCGAATATTACTATTTATTGTATAACAAATGTAGTTTTATTAAACAATCAACCACCCCTGAATGCAGCATATAAAAGAGAAACTCAAGATTCGTCTTGCTACATTCATTGTGCAAAACGTTTCATACTTAGTTAAAGAAACACGTAGAAAGAAAAATATTTTTAAGCTTTTTCCTTAAAGGTGAAAGACAAAAAAAAGCATAGATTTTAATCCATTCAATATAGAAATTTATTATAAATAAAAATACTTAAATCAAAGGAAAACTGAAATCATTACTGTGTTTAACACACAGATTACTTTTAATCTTCTTCAAAAGCAACTTCGGCAATTTGCTTGTACTTACTCATAAAAGGAAATATTTGTTCAAAATATCTTTATTTACATATTTTTATAGGCAGGCTGCTTTTAGGAATGTTTTTAAAATATTCAGTTAGTTAGTTTATCGCTCATCACTTTTTATTATAACTAATTGCAAATTCATTACTTTAAAGAAGTCTACAATTATTTCAGAAAATTCTCTGTAATAAATTAATATACACCTTATAGTTTTTGAAACAGACTAAATTTGTTTCACAAATGCATCTATATAATCTTAAAATTCTTATAATATTTCTTAATGTGGTACGTAAAACAACGTATAGAAAAAAATCGATAGTTTGTCGATTAGTATAGTATTTATGGTAAACACATTTACATTTTCATGAGTATTATGGCAGACGTAGCGCGGCGTATCTCCCTCAAAAGATAAAGATTCGTCACGGTGAAAACTTCAGCACTTCAATGGGGTGAAAATGTCCCTTTCCTTTCGGTCAAGGGGGTAGGAAATATCATCTTTTCGCGCCATCCTGGGAGCAGTTTTTTGAAACGGTGACGCCGGACTCAAAAGGTTAAGTCATAAAACGAAAGCTCGTCATGAAAACGCATTCCGAACTGTTAAGCCAGTTTGGCACACTTTATTGCACGCTTGGCGCATTTTACCCTCTGTACAATTCTCTACTTTTTAGCGAAAATTATGATTATACGACCTAATGTTCGTGTTATAGTATCACTTGTCTACGCAATTTGTCTCGTATTGTATCATCTAGGTGTGAGTCTTCAGTCTTAATACGGTTCACGGTATGTTTTGTTTGTGGCATTGAAAATATTATAAACTGGTATCTTCGCTATTTCTTCATTTTCTTTTTATGGCAGGTTGTTGTAGAACTTTAAGCTTATCTGAAAGAAGTAACTTGAAACATTAGTGACACAGAAGTCACGGATGATAGCTTAATTTCTGAAATACCATGGTGCCTTAGAAATTATCCTTAGAGTTTTATTTTGAATTACTTGTAGCTTCTTAATATGACTGTCAGCTGCTCCTCCAAAAGTTTGGCAGGCGTAGCTGACCACTGGACGCAACACTGACCTATACAAAAGGATTTTGTTTTTTAAATTTAGTTGAGATTTCTATTCTAATAAAGAATATAAAACTGCCTGTTCTGCCTTATATATTTTAATAATTTTAATAAAGTGGAACTTTTAAGTTAGTCTTTTATCTAAAGTTAATCCTAAATTTTACACTTCGTTAGACCTAGGGACAATTTGGTTATTAATTTTAATATTATTTGGCATATTACTTCCTTTTCAGAAAACTATTGCTTGAGTTTTTTCCACATTTAATTCTATTTTCCATGCATTAAACCAGGTGCTAAGTTTATTTAAGTGTTCTTTTAGTCCATTTATAATTCTTTATATTTATTTTTAGTTAATATAGTTAGTTAGGTTAGTAATATAGTTCAGTTAATATACTACTATAGTTTAGCTAAGCAGTATCGTCGACAAAAAGTGTTAAGACGGTATTTGCTTGTTTTGGGATATCATTAATATATAACAAAAATAACATGGGTCACAATTTACTGCCTTGCAATACTCCCTTAAAAATGCACCTAACTTCTGAAAAGGTATCTTTATGTCTTACTTGAAATTTTTTATTATTTAAGTAGGTTACAATTAATTTTATTAAATGGTTTGGGAATTTTAGAAAAATTAGTTTATAAATTAAACAATTAATCCAGACTTTATCAAGTGCTTTTGCGATATCTAAAAGTACTGCTCCTGTATTCTCTTTGAGTTTAAATCTCTCATATATATTTTCAGTAATTCTTAATAATTGATGAATTGTTGAAAGCTTGGGTTGAAACCAGGAATTGCTCTGGTTTGAGAATTTTATTTTAGTTACAAGTATTACATCCTCCGCAGTTTTGTTTAGAGAAGATAACAAACTTATTGCTTTATTACTATCTGCTTTATTTGAGTTTTATCTTGATGTTGGTAATGGCCTAACCTCTGCTAATTTCCAATTTGTTGGGAAGTAATTTAAGTTTAACATTGAGTTTATAATGAAAAGTTAAGTTAAAGTTTAAGTCTCTGGTTATCGCAAAATCAATTACGTTGGTGGAACTATTGGAAAATCTAGTTGGTGTATCAGGTGCTATTAAAGTGGATAAAAAAAGAAGTATTCGTAATTGCCTATAAATGACTATATTTGCTAACAAAGTTTGTTTACAAATTTTATTTTAACATAGCGATTACAGAAGGAGAAAAGACAAACAAATATAACGAAATTTTCATTCAAATAATTTTTTAGTCAAAATCTACGAAAAAATCTAAAATTTACATAATAAAAAAAGTATTGGCAAAATTATAAAATTGACAAAATTATGAGCGAAAACAAAATCAGTATATGTTTAGTATTTTTGTATGCATACCTACTGCATCTATAACAGCTTGTAATCTATTGCTCATAGAGGAAACTAAGGTCTTTGTTGTATTGTTGGGAATTTTGTGCCACTCTTGCAAAAGTAAACGTTTGAGGTCGTCTTTACTTGAAATTTTATATTTAATGATCTCTAGATCCAGCTGGTGCCATAAATTTTCAATTGAATTGATGTCAGGCGATTGAGGTGGAGTTTTTAACTGGCAAGGAGCATTGTATGGTAGCCATTCACGGGTGAGATTCGCGGTATGATTGGGGTCATTGTCTTGTTGAAAAACGAATGATGTTCCCAAGCCAAGATTCTGGGCACTGATTTTTAAGTTATGGCGCAAAATGTCAATGTATGTACGCGCGGTCATAATACCATCAATAAAATACAGGTTGCCAACTCCATTAGCCGCAATACAGTCCCAAATTAAGACGCTGCCTCCACCACGTTTTACAGTAGCAGTTAAATGCTGCTCTTCCAATTCAGTATTTGGCCTCCTCCACACATATCATCGTCCATCACTGCCGAAAATGTTAAACTTTGATTCATTGGAAAAAATAATTGTGTTCCAAAACTCTTCAGTTAAATCAACATGTGATTTTGCGAAATCTAACCTATTTATTCAATTTATTTCCGAGATGAATGGTTTCTTTCTAACTGCCTTTCTATAATAACTTCTCTCGTGTAAAACATTCCGTAATGTCTGTGCTATGAAAGTCTTTTGCGAAGTGAAAGCGACATCTCTAGCTATATGGGGTGCACTTATTTTAAAGTTTTTCTTAACCCTGTTAATAATGACGCGTTCTTCTCTTGTAGAAAATATTCGAGGTTGTCTACTTCTAGTCTTATTTTCTATTGTTTCCTTGAATTTTTTACAACACTTCTGACGGTAAATAAACTTAGATTCAACTGCACTCCTAATCGTGTTTTTTTAACACTAACGTCCAACTCCTTCGATTTCGAAGTCATATTACTGCAATAATCGCAAAATAATGCATAAGCACTTTTGCAGTTGTTTTGCAGACTTTATACCGGTAGAGTTTCACATCAGTCAAAACACATGATTTCAATGTAACAAAATTTGCATGGCAGTTAAAATTTTGCCAATACTTTTTTGGCATGCAGTTATTCGTTTATGAAAGAAAAAATCGTAGAAAATGCAAATTAAAATAAAATTTTTACTATTTTTATATATCTAAGATGTTTTGAATTTAATTACCACAGCTAAAATTGCAAACATTTTATTTATTTGTCAATATGAATAAATTAAGGTAATTGCCAATAATTTTTTACCCACTGTATATTTAAGTTAGCTTTTTCAATAAGGCTAAAAAGATGATTTCCATTACTGTTTGCTGTAGGACAATCCCAGCTCCTATGTTTACAATTGTAATCTCCTGCTAAAATTATTTTGTTATTTAGAGTTAACAATTTTTCTATATCCATAGTAAAAATTGTATCCACGTTGGGTTAAAAATTTAGTTAATTCTTTGTGATTATCAATATTATTTGGAAAGACTTAATATTTCTCCTGTTGCTATAAACTGAAAATCGTCTTTATTTAGCTTTGTATTAATTGCCTTAGAGTTTGTGTGCTAGTTTTAAGTTTCACTACTATTAGGGCTACTCAATTTGATTTCAGTTTTTCAATTGCATTTTTAGTTTTGTCATTATTTTCTATTTGTTTTGGGGGCTCCTCGACAGTTAAGTTTGAAAATTTATTTTTAGTTTGAACTTCACATACAGTTTCAAAATGTTTAGATAATCTAACTTGCTCTCTTTTGAAACTACCATTTTTTTTGTTTTGTCATTTTGCCTCTTCCTATGCCTTTTATTTACTATGAAATCATTAGGATTAATTTTAGAATAATCGTTTGAGTCACTATCAGTTTCTTAATTTCTTTTTAGATTATTTTCAACTAACATTTCTCCATCACTACTAGATATATCATCATTTTGTTTATTAATTTTATTTAATTTTAATTTTGGTTTAATTATTTTAGCTTCATTATCTTGATAATTACCTGCCTGATTTGGGGGATTTACTTTTTTCGCTAGTTTTTCCATAGTCTTTAAAGAGCAGGAGTTCTGCATTTTTTTACATTTATTTTTAAATTTAGTATTTTTTTAATTGTTTTTAGAGGGGTTTTCTGACATATTGAGTGTATTTAATATTCTTAAAAAATGAGTCAATGATTTCACATTGCGTGTATGTTTGCTTAAAAAATAAAAGCAATAAAATTCTGTTTATTGATTCCTAAATATTTTTAACATTTATTTAATGAGAAAACTACGAATTGTTATTCGTTAATAATAATCATGGAATGGCATGAAAATAGGGTGTTCGTTAATGGTTTGCTTAAAATTCATCCAAAGATGGTTCTCTTATATGACCGAAATGCTTGCTCTTTCACTAAATATCTTTCCCGTTATTTGAAGCCAAATCTAACGGATTAATAACAATAAATATAACAACGGTTTTGTGATAAATGATGTATTTTTAGGCGAAACACTTCTAATTTTATGAATTTTTAAATATCGTGTAGTATTATTAGCTGGCAGAAGCACGCCATCATTATTTGTTAGGATCTTATAAAATGAAGCTAGGGATGTTTCCTTCCGTAAACAAACAAATCTAAAATTTTGAAATTCACGTTAGGATATTCAAAAATTTTTTTAATGAAATTAATAAGATGTCGAAAGTGAACAGCAGTCGGAGAATGATGATGTAACCTTTGCAATTAGTATATAGTTATATACATCTGCATGTTATGTGGTTACACGCCTGTCTGTTCAACAATTTTATCATTGACAAAAATAGAAATTGAAATCTGATTTAAAAAAATTGGAACATTAGTTTTTTTATCTATAGAAACATCAATAATTATTTTTATATGAATCAGCTTTTTTAATTGTTTAATACATTTTCAACAATAAAATTTATTTTTTCTTCAATTTTTTATGAAAATATGTTGTAAAAATGCTGAAACGTCAAAAATCAGTTAAACATCTTTCAGCAGAAGAATTAAAATCAAAAATCTACGCACATTTCGATAAAAGTGGTTCTTTGAATCAGCTGCGTACACAATTGAGAGGACAATTAGTTTCAGAACTATTTAAATTAGCACCTCCGCAATCATATATAGATAAAATATCTGATAGCTCTACCAATTTGAATAAAACTGTGTTACCACTTCAGGTATGTATACATTTATAACGCTTGATTTACTTGGGCAAACTATCATAACTATAAAACAATCCGGAACAAGTTCAGTATCCCCATACACTTGGCGACCGTGGCGAATTTTTTTGTCGCCAAGCAAGGCGCGCGTTTATTAACACGGGAAATGTCCCGAAGTTCAATCGAAAAATAAGCATTTCAGAAAATTTAAAACGGGAAATATATATAAATAATGGACTTACTTGATATAAAGTTAAGCTGACATGTCGATTGGTATATTATTTATTTAGACATTTTATTCGTTTGTCACCAGTGTCACATTTCAGTAAAAATAATTAGCTAATTTTACAATAAAAAGCATGCAAAACTATTTTTCAAGTATATACATTTTTTAAAATTTAAAAAAAAACATGAATAAAATATTTTTTAAAATATATACACTTTTTAAGTAAATAAAAATGAAACACGAATACAGTAAAAAAATACATATAAGCAATAGTATTTAAATAAAATAATAACACCTTCTCCAAATCCAATTTCCGTTAAAAGATTAATTAATATTTGCGAATCCTAAATTAATTAATAATTTGGAATCCTGAGCAATTTGAACTCAAAAAATTCTATTAACAATTCTGGGTTTTCCAACTGTTGGTCTGGAGCTGGAAAAAGTAAAAAATCCGTCATTATTATCTTTAATTTTTGCTAAAATAATTTGTTGATATTTTTCAACAACATTTTTAACATGAGACATTTTTAATTAAAACAATAAAAAAATGATAACAAATTAAGAAAACGAAATAAGAAAAAAAGAATATTTAACTATTTTAAATATATAAAATAAAGTATATCATTTAATAAAAAAATATATATTAAAATTAAACCAAATAAAAGTAAATAATGTAAAAGAAATGGTAGAAAGGAAAAATTTACGATGTTTGGACCCTGGTGACAACGAAACACAAGAGCGGGAAATCCACTGATTCCAGCAGCAACAGTAAACGAAATTAAAATGACTATCAATTAAAACGTAGAACAATTAGCAAAGAAAGTTCTGGAAAGTTCTCGAAGTGAAACTAAAAAAGCTATTGCCACTAAAAAAAGGCACATATATAACATAAAAATTACTTAAAACACGAGAAAAACGGAATCTGGCAATGAAAAAATAAAAATAGTACAAAAACTAAATTTGGCAACACTACAACGAAAACAACGGTTTCCAGATTTGGCGAGAAATCATCTGTATGGGGATACTGAACTTGTACCAACAATCCTTTACCTATCCATATTTCAAAATCAATTGGATTTTTAGCATGATAAATAAAAATACCTTATTCGCAATTCTGAAGAATAATATTATTTTGGAAATAAAGTCATTGCAATGATAAGTGATGGGAGTTATTCAATGTCGTCACTTGTTTGCGTAAGCTAACTTAACAATATGGGATAGTTTTCTGCTAACTGCTGTTATTTGATAATGATGATTTTGTAATCAGGAATGCAAATTTTGAATTGTTCATTAGGTACTTTTCCATTTTGCCAGCGCAGGCGATAAAGTTGCCAAAAATGATACAACTGGCGCTACAAGGGAATATCTCTGCTGGTAACTTTTTACTGCTACGTTTCCAAAACATGTGACGGCCTTTTACTGTCAACGACATTATCTCGACTCTTCTTTTTCCATTTTTCTATAAATATTATGCTATGTATAGATCTGTATGTTATATGGTTAGACGCCTGTCTGTTCAACAATTTTATCATTTCCTAAATTAATTCATAATAATTTCATAAAATCTTTCTAGAAAAAATCGGATTTTAAAAATATATTTAAAAAAAATAATAATCATAACAAATTCACATAAAAATATTTAAAAAAATAATAATAAGATTTTGAAATATGCATCACTTGATAAATTGTAATATAAAATAATAAGTTAATAAATTGAGGCTCGGGCACCCATCATTCCACGCATAGCGTGAACACGAGAACAACAATTAAATAAATAAATTTTAAAATTCTATGTAAAACAATATTATTTAAAAAATTTTATGTGTATACTGTGTGTTGTTGCCAATTGGCGACTTAATTTTTCGCTTGGCGAGATTTGCACCCGCGAAATGGAAAAGTACCGTTCATTATAACTAGATTAAAGATTAAAATTAATGTAAACAATTTTTAAGATTTTATTAAAATATTTTTGAAAAAGTGAAATCTTTATTTATTTCTATTTGATTCTTTTCTTATTATGTTTGATTTTTTATGGTGGATTGGCTTTGTTCATTTATTCTATATTTCCACATCTGGAGTATCTCACATGTTTATAGTATTTTAAAAAAGTCAAATGTTTGTACATCATTATATTTGTTACTCTGTTACAGTATGTTAAAATAAAATCTTATTTTTCAGGTATGTAATTGGCTTATATATGAGCATTTGCAAAAACAGGGTTGCCAGTATTCTTTGTCTACATTTGTTAGTGAAACTAACTCTCCAAACCTTGATAAATTTCTAACTGCTGGTGATATTATTGCCCTGTTTGGACTTGATAGTTCAACTCAAGAATTTAAAAATATCAGTGAATGGTATTCTTCTAATAATGTAAAGGGTCATTCACATTCTTTACTCTTAGCTATTATGAAATGTCTTTTAAGTACATCCAATAAAGAAGATAAATCTCATGAAGTAAAACTTCATGATAACAACAAGGAAACTGAACCCAAATTGAATTTGACTCAGGAATTGGCCAATAAATCATTGAATGAAAATATTGAAAATGAACTTGCTGCTGGTAAGGCAGAAGTTGAGCTTCATGGAGATAATTTACGTGCGTCTTTTGGATCAACTCTTAATGAACAATTATTGCTTGTTAAAGAAGAGAAAGAAAAAGAAATACAGAAATTACGTCATAAACTTCTTGAAGAGCTTGAACGTTTACATTCACAAGAACGCTCCTTGCACATAGAAATTGAACAAGAAAGAAGAGAAATTCGAAGAGAAAGAGATATACTTTTTTCTGAAAAAGAAAAATTAAAGGTTTGAATTATCTATATTTAAAAAAAAGTTATGAAATTATTTGTTATAATATTAATTTTAATACTGATAATTTTATTATATTTAATTATTATTTTAATGATATCAAATAAGAGCTTAAATGATATTTAAAAGTTTCAGTATTAAAATATATTTTTGAACATACACTTTACTTCATAGCATGATTTTGATATCTATATTGTGCAGTTTTTGCATTTAAATTAATGAAAACTTTTATTGTTATTAGATGGCAAACATAAAGCTTTCAAAAACATGTTGACAATAGTATGGCAAAGTTACTGTTGCACCATTTGAAAATTAAGAGACTGAAAATATCAAAATATATTGACTTTAAATGTTAATCTCTTATATTAATATTTTTTAAAAATTATTAGAAAAGTTCTTTTATTTTTGTATTAAGGATGTGCAAAATAGAAATTGAATTTTTATTAATAATCAGTTTTCTCATCAAAGTAGATTTTTTTAGCAAAGTAAAAACTTAATTTTATAGCTATGAAATAATTTTTTTCATAATTTTATTGAACCCATTTTTAAAGCAACTAAAATTTTATACAAATTATTTATCCAAATTTTATTTTGCATTTCCTAAAATCTAAGTGTATCTGCAAGAAATATCAAAGGAGTAAATTGTTTCATAAATATTAATGAACATACATAATTTTTCATTAGTAGAAAAAACTGGTACAATTCCATTATACCATCACTGTAACAGAAATTAAAAATAGTAATTACTTTTGTAAATATTTCCCTCATGTATTGCTTAAAAAAGGTTTGTTGTTGTTGTTGTTTACTAATGACACTTGGAAAAGCCAAGCTCGCTATGCTATGCGAATTAAGTAGATTGGGAACGTCTTTCGTTTTTAATCAGAGCACCATGAAGGTGAAAGTACAACTTTGCTCTACACACATGCCATAGGTACCTGTTTATAGGGTAGGCAACCTTTCACACCTCATTCATACAAGGAAGGGACAAAGACAGGATAGTTAGAGAGAGAAAGTATATCCTGCCCAAACTGGGATTCGAACTCTGGACCTCCTGGCACGCTGACCACTAGACAAGTTGGTTGGCTTAAAAAGGTTTACATTTTTAGAAATTTCTAAAAAATAATACTAATATTTTGTTTGGATTTTTTTAATTAAATAATTATCATTTATTGACAAAACTTATTTAAACGTCAAAGTTTATTTTAATTAGCTATCACTTCAATGATTAATAGCAGGGGTATAATGGAATAGTACCAAAAAATTTATAATACAAATGATTTTAAAAATGTGCAAAAATTTATTATTAAAGGCATTGGTAAAGTGTTTTTTTTTTAATTTATGTTTTTAATTTTTTTATCAATTAATTAGTATAAAATGTAAGACAACTTCTGTATTTTCCAATTTACACGTATAATTAATAATATAACAAGGATAATTACGACAAAATGCACCCACTAGATTTGAATTAAATTAAGACATTTTCTGGAGAATGTATAAATCTTTAATTCAAATTTAGATTAAACAAGGAGTCAATAATTTATTTAAATTTTTATCCAAATAATTTTCTTATAATTGATTATATACATTCATGTCAGCATTGAATTTACTATCATATATTCCCTAAACACAAATGAGATCTTTATATCAAGTCAAAATGTTTTATTGGAAATCAATTAAAATATATGACCATTTTTTAGAAAAGCGATATTAGCTGTTATAAGAGAAAGAAAACTTTTTGATTATTTTATATGGTAGTTTTTTTCATGAAAAAACTATCTTCATGTTACTTAAGTTAATAAAACCAACTACATATGAATACTTTTTAATATTATTTAAAATGTATTGCATAACATTATGTAAAGAAATTTTTCTTGTTTTAATTAAAGAATAGATTATGGTAGTTTTGTGAATTTAATATTAAAATATCTTTACTAGATAAGATTAAGTGTATTATATTTTAACATAAATTTTAAATCTAACCTATGAACAGAATAGAATGCATTTATTTTCTTTTAGTAATTTTGATAATTTTTAAAGTTATTTGCACTGAATGTCATTAAAATTATATAGAGACATTCTTGAAAACTATATTCCTATTCATATATAACTTTTAACACAGTGCTTAAAATTGCATATTTTGAAATTTTTCCTCAAATAGAATTTTGTAGTAAACAATTTGAATAAAGTTAATTGAGATAAATTGTTTTTAAATTTCAGTTATTTTAAATTATATTTAATTTATTTAAACTTTTTATATTTTTATTATTTTATTCATTTTTTTTTCACAGGAGGAAGAGCAATTGTTTAAAAAAGAACAAGAAAATATTTATGAAAAAAAATTAAGAGAGGTTGAAGAATTGCATGCTGCTAAATTGTATTCAAAAGAAAAAGATTTAGATGCTGTATTGAAGAAAGTACAAGACAAAGAAAAAAAGTAAATTATAATTTTTTTTCCTTATGGATGCATTTTTGATATTTTAACTTTTATTTCATTGCTGGTTTCTTTAATTTGGGGGGGGGTTATTTGCTATTAGTGCTTGTGCTAAATATTAACTCTTAAAATATTTTTAGAAAACCATTATGATTAACCATATTTTGTAATAAAATTATTATTTTGATGCTTCATCAACAGAAATTAGTTTAATTTTTTTTATCATATTTAGATTAGGACAAATGGAATTTGAACTCTCAACACATAAAGAAAGATTTGATGCTTTGAAAAGAGAATTAGATGACATAAATCATATGTATAAAGTTCTTCATGAAAAATATAACAACTTATTAGATGAAGTAATTATACATTCCTTTTATTATATAATTAATCAATTTTAAAAACACTGTCTTGTTTAATTTTATACATTTTTGTTTGATGAAAAAAACATTTAAATGTTAATCAAATTATATACAAATGGACCATTAAAATTTCCATTTATAGTACACAAATATTATTATGTAGCAATGCTTAGGTAAAATTTAACATAAAAAATTATTATTTTTTGTTTAACAAAAATTTAATATTTTTATTAAAAACTTCATTTTTTAAAATAAAAATTTGCGCATGCAAACATTGTCAGACTTAATAAGAATGTTTTATCTTATTTGCTTTTGAATCCTGCAAATAGAATGCTATGACTTTGACCAAACAGCAATTTTTTGTGAGGAGTTGTGAAATTATTGTTTCTAATTTTATCATAAGCTTAAATCAATTATTGAAATACTTCTATTTTAATTATTTAAAATTTCATTGGTAATTTTGTACATTAAGCTTTAGATTTTCAATCGTAAAATATTATAGAGATTTGAGTATACTATATATTGCAAGTTTATCTTCAAATGCTTCGATTAAATATATTTTTTAAATTACTGTCTTAAAACTATGAAATTTAATATTGTTTAATCAATTTGTATTAATAATTTTCAGTTTCTAAATTTGTTAAATTAACACTAAGAAACTAAAAAAAAGCAGTAATTGCAACTGTTTTATGATATAATTTACAAATTTTCTATTAGTTTGTATGAATGATCTGTAATGAATATTCAGTTATTTTCAACATATTTAAGTGATCTTGTATTTTTTGTTATATATTTTGTTACTAATAACTAACTGCATAGTTAATATGGATCCATTATCTTAAAATAACAAAAGCTATTTTAATGGAATCTAATAAAAAATATAAATTCATATTTCATTCTCAAATAACAAGGTTGCCCTAATTGCTCTGAAATCACATAACAATGAATTATTTTGCGAGTTTACATTTTTTTCAATAGTATAAGATATGGTTATATGCTTTTATCTTATAAAAAATGTTATGGTAATTAACTAAATTGAATCATAATAAAAATTAATTATATATTATTATTATCATGATAAAAGTTCAATGATTGGAAATGCTTTATCATAAAAGCAGATTATAACGATATAAATGATGAAAATATCAAATCCTTATTATCTCTTTATAGTTAGTTATGAATTCTGTTAAGTATCTTTTGATTGTGAAAACTAAATATAACTTAGTAAACAAGGTATTCTATAAAATATTAGCAAATGATATATTTCCAAAACCTCAAAAGCTGATAAATAAATGAGCTGTGAAAACTTAGTAAGGTAGAATTTGTGGGTAAATCAAATGATGAAATTCAAATTTGATTTACATATCTACTACCTATAATGATATTGAGGTTAGATGCAATCTAATGAATTTTGTGGTGATATCAGATATTACTACTGTTCTTAAATCAAAGAGGAGTAATTTTTTAAGTGTCTTTATAACAACCTAATTTTTTTTTTCTAATAATAGATACACTTTTTTTAAATTCCAAAGAGGTTCTGCAGAAATAATCTCTTTCATAAACTATCAATTGTACTCGCCTATTTTATAAGGTTCACCAAGATACACATGACTTAATTTTTGGAAGACTAGTTTGTAATTGTGTGCTCTATCAAGTGTGTTCTTGAAATCAGAAAATCTTCTTAAACATGGTACTTCATTTAATATCTTCTAGAGTTGTTGACTGTTTATCTAGTGTCTTATTTTTCTTTTGATAAAATAAATAAAAATGCTGTTTTCTAGACTCAAACATTGATAAATTGGTCTAATGATATTAGATTCAATTATAAAAACTTGCAAATAGACATTATTATTTTATCTAAATTTCAGCAAAATATTGAGTTTCTTATGTTAGTTTCTTTATAAGAAAAAAGCTCTCAATAAGATTTCAGTACAAATTCTTATTCATTAACATGTATTCTAAGAAAATTATATTTTTTAAGAATATTTTTGTATCAAATTTTCAGAATACAAATCTCATCAAAAAATTTGAAAATATGTCAGATTATAATATTATGAAAGAAGAACTTATTAAAAAATCCAATGAAATTGTCAGTTTACAACAAGAAATTGATAAAATCAAAAGAACCCAGGAAAATGACAAGAAAAACTACAAAGAAATAGTTACTAATTTAGAGTTAAAATTGAAAGCATCTGAATCAAAAGTAAGTAGAATTTTTTGTACTTTTACATTGTAATTTCGTGAATTTTAATTTAATATATCCTTTTTAAACTTGTTACATTAAGTTACGATATAGATCATTCAAATGTCTAATTATTTTGTTCCAAGAAATTCAACATCTTTAGACATCATCATTGAAAGAAAATAAATTATTTTTATTATTTCAGCTGCAACAAATACAGAGAGAATTAAATATGACACGTGATACTCTTCACATGGAAGAATCTGTGTGGAACAAAGAAAGAAGTAAATTAGAACAAGAATCCGTAACTGCTAAAGAATTATATAGGACTGTATTGCAAAGGTATTTTTTAAAATTATTCTTGTTTATATATATATGGGACGGGGAGTGGCCAAGGCATAATTTAATTAATTAACAATTCTTATATAGCTTAATATTTAATTAACATATATTTACAAATACAAATGTATACAAGTTTAGGATATTTACAATTAATCTTCTTAATGTGAAAATAACATGAAAGGACTTTTAAATTTTTAGGGAGGGGGAGCAGTCGTCTTGCTGCTATCAAAACAACATCTTTATGTATTCGTGTCTTTCGGTTTTCTCTCTCTGTCTGGGGAAGTTGTTGCGTTTCTCGAGCTCCTTCCTAAGTGGGCACTTGAAATAGCGAGGTCGGCTATTAAGTGGTTCCTCCACCACAGTTCGGCCATCCTGAAATCTGCTGGCCCTCCAGACGACACTGCAAATATATAAAATAGAAAAACGGCAAAACAGAAAAGGAGAATAAGCAAAACAGGATAATTCTCTGAAAAGAAACAAATTTTATTTTCAGCTTCTTATCTTCTTAGATCTGAAATAAAGAAATGAGTCAGTTTAACTTTTAGCTTAATTTTAGCCAGTTTAACTTTAGACTATCCTTCAGCAATTTGACTTTAATTTAACACTAACTTGCATAACATCCTAGTCTTTTGGTATACTATACCAGGGTTTTAGAAATTCAGCACAAGTCGTGGTACAGTTAGGTCCTTCATGACTTCCCTCTTTGATTACATCATAGGTGTTGCCTCCTTTAACTCTAGTAACTCTATACGGTCTTAAACATTTTGGTATTAATTTTATGTTGGATCCAAATTGAGTTCTTTTAATAGCGATCAAATCGTTAACTCCAAAAGATTGGGGTTCTTTTCTTTACAAATTATACGTTTTCCTGTTTTCTTCTTGGATCTTGAAAATTTGTTGTTTAGCATGCTTTCTGAGTTCATTTCTCTAAGCTTCAAAATTAACTTGAAATTCCATTTCAATCATTTCTTTGAGCTTTCTAAGACCTCCAACGTTCATCTTCGTACCAAAAAGCAATTCAAAAGGTGTGGTATTTATGCTTCGTTGATATGTTGAATTAATCATCTGCTATAGTTTATTCGTAAATTTATACCACTGAGCTGGATTCTCTAAAGATAGCTTTGAAAGAACTGATATGATAGTTTGGTTGATCCTTTCAACTTGTCCGTTAGTTCTTGGCAGACCAGTGGTTATTAAATGATGTTTAATATTCTCTTTAGAGCAATAATCTTCGAATTCAACAGAGCTTAAAGCTGTACCTTTATCAGAAATTATTTGGAATGGATTTCCAAAGACTGATTTTAGAGTTTCTGATTTTGAAATGACTTCAGCAGATGTTGTGGTCTTCGTTGGAAAATCCAAACGAACTTAGTAAAAGCGTCAATAATTGTTAAAACATACTTATAATATTTATGTGTGCTTTCTAAAGGTCCTAAATGATCAATATGGTATGTGTATAATGGTACGTTATTTTTATGCAATGGGTGTAATAAGCCTTCCTTCTTTCCTCTTTTGTGATTCCCAAGAATACAATAAAAATGCAGTTAGATATAACATTTTCTATTTACTCTTTAAGTTTGGGAATGAAATAATGGTCCTCAATGCTTTTCTCTGTATATTTGATTTCAGTATGTCCTTTTTCATGAGCACTTCTAATAATTTCTGTCTGCATACTTCTTGGCACAACCACTAATTCCTTACCATCAACAAATTTATAAAGAACTCCATTTCTCTCAAAATAATCTTCATATCTAAAGATTTTTAATTCTTTTATCGTTTTTATTTCATCATCATTATCTTGTGCTGATTTTAATTTTGGTATGATTGTATTGCTTGAGATGCAAATTACATTTACAGGGGATCTACTGAGTGCCTCAACATGAGCCATTCTTGTACCGGAATGATGCTCAATACTATAATTAAATTCTTGGAGCAATAAAGCCCAACAAGCAACACAGTTGATAAATCTCTTCTTTGCATATTCTTTTTCAATTTGGAACAGTCTGTGACAATTTTAATTGGAATTCCTAATAGGTAAACAAAGATCTTTTTAATGCTTCAGTAATTGCAAGAGCTTCAAGTTCATAACTGGAATACTTCTTTTCGGCATCTGTTGTCTTTTTACTTATGAAATAGGTAGGATGGAAGTTTTTATCATTTGGGGATTTCTGTAATAAAATAGCTCCATATCCATCTAAGCTGGCATCACAATCCAGTTCAGTTTCGTAATTTGGGTTGTATATACTTAACACAGGTTTTTCAGCTAAAATTAACTTCAATTGATTAAAAGAGTTTCTTTCCTTTTCACCAAATTTAAATTTCCGATCTTTCTTCAAAAGATCACTCAATGGTCTAGAAATAATGGGTCTAGCAATTTTGGGATAAATTTCCTGAAATATCCAGTCAATGCTAAAAAAATATGGACCTGTTTCAAATTATGTGGCTCTGGGAAATGAAGCACACTTTGGTTTTCAAAGTAGATGGAAAAATTTTCCCTTCTTCAATGACATGACCTAAAAATTCAATGTGCTTCTTCAAAAAATGGGATTTTTTAAAATTTATTTCTAATCCATATTTGCTTGCAAGATTTAAGACCTTTTCAAGCCGTTAGATTCCTTCTTCAGTTGCGGAAGACTAAATAATTATATTGTCCACATAAGGGAAAACAACGCCATCATTAATCAATGGTCGGAAAATAGTGTTAATAAATCTTTGAAACATGGCTTGAGAATTACACAATCCAAAAGGAACCTTAAGAAATTGGTACTGGCCTTCATGAGTTACAAATGAAGTGTATTTCCTACTATCCTTCTTTACATCTACGTGGAAAAATCTGTTTTTGAGATCAATTGTACTAAACACTCACGACTCCTGCAATCTATCTAATATATAGTCAAACAGTTGGAGGGGAAATCTATCTTTTACAGGTACTTTATTTAATCTCCGATAATCTATGCACAAATGAGGTGTTCGGTCTTTTTCTGTACGGTTACTACTGGGCTACAATACTCTGAAGAACTGGGTTCTATTATATCTTGTTCTAACCATTCGTCTATTTGAGTTTCAACAATCTTTTTCTCTGAAAATGGTAATCTATGGGGTTGATGAATTATAGGCTCATTACTTTTTAATAAAATATCTAATTGAACATTAGTTGATTTTGTTTTACACGGTACATAACTCGAAACTAATTGTTGCACCTTATATTTAAAATTTTCTTGAATAAACAAATCAATGTTCAGTTCAGCTTCATTAAATGTTAAATCTACAGGTAGAATTGATAAAGTATTAATTTCTTTTAGACATTGATATTTGTTTTTAATCTTAATTCCATTTCCATTAATTAATGTTTCATCCTGTAATAGTACATTAATTCCCATAATGGCATCATAAAACATAACATCATTTTCAACCACATAAATACCTTCTTCACACTTAAAATCATCTATTTCGATATTTCCCTTAAAATAGCCTAACTGCTTTATTACACATTTACCAAAACCACTTAGAGAAGAATTTAACAGAAATAATTCTACAACATTTAATTTATCAAAGACAGATTTACGAACCAAAGTTACTTGGCTTCCAGTATCTATTAGAGGATTAACATTAAAATTATTAATAATTACATCATTCAATATTGGTTGTATATTAACATTCTTTGTTGCTACTTCAGGTTTAGATATAGTTTCTGGACTCAATGAAGCCTTGTGTCCAAAATTATTACATTGAAAACATTTAACATCTTTCTCTTTATGTTCACAGAATTTAGAAATATGATTTTTTTCACCACAATTAAAACAAATTTTATTTTTACGATCATCAAAATCATTGCATTTCATTTTTCCAAAACCATCATTGTATCTTACTTTATTTATACTTTCGTTTTTAGAATTAACTCTGTTACTGTATTCATATTTTGATTTTGTTTTATCAAAATTATTATATTTATCATGAGAATTATATTTTGTTTTTGTTTTATCGAAAGCATTTTTACTTTTAACAGGATCACTTCTTATTACTTCATAAGCTCTGAGTTTTTTTTTTTTAATTTTTACATCCATACAAAATAACTGTGTTTTCTTGTTTATCATTTATTCCATTAATAACATAAGGCATTAAAGCAGATTCTTCAATTTTACCGCAAATGCATAACTCTCTTTATTTTTAAGTATTTTGTCATATTCAAATGGAACCATCCTGCAAATAATTAATACATTAAAAATTGATTTATAAAATAATAAACAAAAAAGATGCAGATTAAGAGACATGTATGCTAATCCCATATCCCATCAAACATATCTGAAAATAGAAACATATTTATAGGAGTAAATTAATTTCTTTAACCTGGGTTGTTAAAAACTCCATCCCTGCTTATTGAGCAGTAAATTAGTAGCTGTTTTCTCATCACTATTGAAGAGAACCTTATTACAGGTAATATGGCCCACTATATATAAAATTCACCTTAATGCAATATGCTCCTATTTAATGGTTTATAACATCTTGTCTTTCAATGATACCAATTATTCTTACAGAATCTATCTCAGTTTAGGAAGGAAAAAAAAATCATATCAAATTTGGGCTGTATAGTGTAGATGACTAAGACTTGCAGCTTAGTTTTTTCAGTATATTTTAAATTAAACAATTTGCATGGGTACTTGGCAATGCCATGTAAGAAGATGTCACTATCATTCAATATGCCTTTAAGATGTTTGTACATGTTTTCCCATATAAAATTATTATCCAAGTGATGCCTTTTTTCTCAAAACTTTACCATATATATCTCTTTAATGCTACTGGAAATTTTTGCAACCTACTTGCATAACCATTGTAAGAAACTTGCATCATATTTCCCTTTTGTAGAAGTATTTTATGCACAATTAACATTTTTTAGATGCTGCTACTTATAATTTTTTTCATCCATTCTCTATTGTTTCTCTCAATATGCAGTCCAGAGAGATAGTTAATGAATCTAATAAAAATAATGTTTGCATAATTTTTTAATCATTTTAACGTGTTTACATTAAAATTTGTAGGATTGAAGAACAAAAACAAGATATTCAAGATTTACATCAAACAATACACGTACTTCATTTTCAACTGACAAACAAGGATGTCAATAATTCAAACACAGATTTGTATGGACCACTGAAAACTATTAACAAAATACCTTATTTAAAATCTGACAATAGTAGAACTTTGAATTTTAGCAAAAACAATCCAATAAATTTATCTCAGCAATACAGAAAAGATGCATTAAGTTTAACGGCAGAATGTAAAAATCGATTGAATAAACTTCAACAGGAAATAGAGGCAGGTTTTGATAAATACTCATTAATTTATTGCTCCTCGCTAAACAGCAATTTTTCATCAACTAAATTCATTCAACCATCAACTCTATTAAATAACACTAAGACAAACATTTTGCCTTCGTCTAAATATTTTCCTAGTTTTCCCAGTAAAGACAGTATTTCACATAACTATCATCTGGGAAATTTAGCTGGAACACTTCCTTCAATGGATTTAACATTTAAAAGCAGAGCTATTGAAACTCCTTTTGGTATGAGTAAAACTACTTTTAAACAAACTGGGGAAAATGTCGATATGAAAGATTTGTTGAACACAAAACTTCCAACTGAAAACAGAACTGAATCATTGGCATTCAATGATAATCCTCATATATCTTTTGAAGTTGATTCTGAATTGCTTCTCAGGGATACAAGCTCAAAACAAAAATCTAATCTTTCTGCAAAATCACATGATGAAACACCTTATATGACTTCTGGTATAAAAAATGTGACACTTTCTGAAAAGCTGAAAGACAAAGCAACAGAGAACTACAGTTCTGAAATACATAAGCCTATTGCATCTAACATAACTTCAGTGAGAAATAAAGATAATTTATTTGAACACTCTGATGAAAACTATTCTGAAAGCTGTAAAAGGACGGATAATTTTAGAAATGATATCTTTCCATCTAAAATTTTTACTTTAGATAAGAGAAAGTTATCAAATTCTCTAGAATCTGAAACAGAAATTAAATCTTCACCATCCACACAAAAAGTGCAAAATTTTACTGAAGTACCTGAAACTGAACAACTATTGATGCACAAACCTAATATGGATGAATCGCCTACATTGGATGAATCTTTTGTAGTTGATCTGGATGCAGCTTGGAAAAGAAAATCATCACTTTCAACAAACTCTGTACCTCCTCCTTTGAATGCAAATTCATTAAAAACTTATTCAGAAAATCAAGGGACTCAAGACCAAAACAAGGATATTCTTTCTTCCAAACTTACATCTGGAAATGAGGTAAAACAAAAACAAACAAACTTGGAAACTCTGATTCCAGACATAAAAGGAAAAAATGCTTCTGATATACTCAAAAATAACAGTCATTTATTCCTAGAACAGAAAATACCAGAAATTCTAGATAAAGTTGAAATTATCTTTGATGGTAATCAAGCTAAAAATAACACTGAAAATAATCAAGCTGATAATTTAAATAAATTACTTAGAGATGCTTCTCAAAGTACACAATATGATGAAAGTGGAGAACAAGAATGCAAAGAACAGACAGTCAATATTTCTGTTGATACTCAAAATGAAGATTCTTTGAAAACAATTCCTAGTGATACTTCTCAGAATATGCAATATGATAAAAATGTATCAAATAGCAAAGAGCACCCAGATTTAAAAGAAAACGATACTAAATTTACCATTGTTAGAAATACAACTAGTTCTGATGAAGAAGTCAAAAAAGATATTCTAGAAACAAATTTTAATCAAAGCTATCAAAGACATGATGATTCTTTAAGTGAATTGAGTGAAATGCATATGTCTTGTGGAAGTGAGCAAGAGGAAAAGAAAGAGGAATCTGACAACTGGTGATTATCAAATATTTTTTTTAACATTTTCAGGATAAGACACATATATGTAACAAATATATTTTATAATGAATATTCACATATTTTTTAAATGAATTTTATAAAATATTTTCCTTTTACTATGTTTCTTAAGTTCCTTTTTTTAAAATGATTCAATTTATATTTCTTAAATAATTTATTTTACATTTACTTGATAAAAATAAACAATGATTATTGAATATGTGTATTATGTAAGAGATATTATTAATTAAACTGATTATTTCATATTTAGTTTCTAAATTTTCAATTTAGTATAATATTACTGAAGTAATTTTAAAATTATTTAAAAATTTACTAACTAAATGGAAGGAAAATACAATTTGAGAAAAAAATGTTTTATAGACATTAAACATTGCTCAAAATGTTTGCAATTTCAAGTAAAACATTGAACACTTAATAAACGTTATTTAAAATCTGTTAACTCAATAGTAGCATTTCGCATTCTCAACACACAGGTCTGAGGTTCTATCTTTGGGCTTGGCGAAGTCGACTCAGGCTTTCATCCCTTCAGTGGATCGATAAAATTGAGTACCAAGCATGGCTGGGAACTCAACACTCGGGTTTCATGTTAGGCTGACTTACCCAAGATATATGTTTCCCACCCCCAAAGGCTTCTGTCAAAGAAACAGATATGGCCATTGTAATGGGCTGTTGTGCCACAGGATTTAGTTAACTAAATATTATTCATACCATATATAATAAAAAAAATTACTTTCAAAATGTCTCAGTAATATGGGGTACTAAAATATTTTAAATGTCCAAAGATGAGAAATTCCCTTCACATTGTTTTTCGGAAAAAATACTCTATTTACATTTTTATGTATTTCCTGCATAAATCAAATATATATTTAATTGTGATATGTGTGATTCATAATCAAAATATTCTTCTATGAAAATAAATACTTGCTTTGTATAGTTTTTTTTTATAATTGCTTGTTTTTTTTAATTTTTTTATTGCCATGTGTAGAAACTTACTCATATTTTCATTGAAGGCACCATACAAAGAAGCTCTTGTGGACATATTTCTATATTTAAAAGTAAAATATTTATTAAAGTAAATTAGCTTTGAATTGAACCTCCATTGTTGTTAATAAATTTGATATACTGAATCATATTTATTGTTTATAAAGCAAATAAGAATACTAAATATCCTGAAAACATTAGTCTTCTGAAATTTTGATATCTAGGCTTAAATGACAAAAAATAGACAAAATTTTGATCATGAAGCTAAGGTTTATAACATTTATAGTTTATAAGCTGTTTTTCACAATTACTACTTGATAATATAGAATAATTGAGTCAATTAATAAATATTGCCAGTAATTTCATTATCATAATAAATATTAAAGAAATAAGATATTTAATTACAGCTAACAACCTGTTACCATTCTACAATAATAAATCAAACCAATTGTTTTAGCTATAAAACATTCTTGGAGCACATTCAAACTCTCATGTAAAAATTTGTTATTCTGGCTATATTTTTAAAATAAAAAGAACAATAAATAATTTCTACATTTTTTGATTCATGTTATGTGATTCAATATTAATATTTAGAATAATACCGACTTTCAAAAATCATTTTATTGCAGCACACGCACACATTCCTAAATGATTATTTCTGAGCCCTAGATGAACTAAATGGTTTTGATTCTTTTATAAAGCTACAAAATTTCTTTAAAACATTTTACATGCATTAGGCAATGACAAAAGAATCTTCTGCATCACATTTTACTTTAAATGTTGCTTATCATAGGTTCAAGGACATAAACATTAAATATTTTGAGCTATAGAATATTGCAATGGACATTTTTCAGTTTATTTGTGATTAATATTAAAAAACATTTATAACTTAAGTACATTACTTCATACCTGCAAACATTTTTTTTCTACTTTTTCATATTAATCAATGAAACAGAATTCTATTAAGTTTTCTTTCTTTTTAATTATATAAGATACAATAAACAGAAAACAAAGCCTATGTGAGTTTAAATGTTCTTCATAAGTAAAATCATTTCAGTCAATGTTACAGTATGTAAACTGAGGGGGGAAAATATCATGAACTGAGACAGCATAGCCTAAGTAATTAATTTAAAATTAATAAAAGATACAAATAAAAAGTAATTATAGCAAAAAAATGTATGTTTAGTTAAAGCATGTATTATAAAAAATACTGCATAAGCATTCAGACATGTAAGGAAACTACTACTCTTGTTTGATTCCATTAATGGTTATCAGTAGCTGAATTAATTATGCCTAAAGTTTAATCAGTAAAAAGCTTTACATTTGTCACTTTTTTACTAATGTTTTTAGATAAAAATTTCCTAGATTTGCAAAACTAATCAGAGATAAAATTTCTTTATGTAAAATAGAACAGTTTGACAACTATAAACTCATTTTTTCTAAAATTAAATTTTGCAAAATGCATACTGTTTTAATTTTAAAAAAATGGTTGTTTTAATTGAAAACAGATTTTATAACACATTTTAGACTTCCCCTAAAACAGATTTTGCACTTAAATGAAATTCACAATATATAATTGTACATCAATTGTAATTCCTTTCATAAAAATTCAATATGAAAGATAAAAGTTCAATTTTTATTTAAGTAAGTAATAGTTTCAAAGAAAGAAAACTTTGAGTATTGAAATAGTATGAATGCAGTTAGTTTCCAACTATCATCCGCAAGACCATTTTTCGAGTAAAAGGTGGCAAAAGCACTGCATACTTCATAGCAACTTTTCTGACAAATAGTCGAAAATATATACTGCTGATAATTTGGTGCCAAATAAAATAAAAAATACACATTAATTGCACAGAAAAATACATTCATAATGAAAAAGATCTGTTTGGATCCACCTCAACGTAAAGTGCGATGAACTGAGAAGAAAGCCCAACATCGATCAAGATCCAAGATTCTGGTAAAACTCATGGATTTTTAAGCTTTTAATAACTTTTAAAACAAAGCTAGACACATTTTAAAAATAAAATATATTTGTTTCGTTAATAATTGAAAGAAATGGATTATTTTCGAACTGCGCTTTAGATTTTTTTTTCCTCCTTTTGTACCACGCATACTTTGTTTTCACCTTTTTTTTTTCAAATAACATGTTTGTCGCCATTTTTTTTATCTGCCTTACCCATAATTTTTGGTTTAAAATTGGCTCTGTAATTTAATAGTTTTTACTACCACATGATGATATACAAATTTGAATGCTTTCAGAGCAAAACAGATTAAGTCAAAACAAAATGCAAATATCATTTCAAGGAACTGAATTTTTTCTTGAAAACAATTGGACAATGCTGATTATAGTTGAAATAAATAACTGATAGTGCCATGACTCGACTGACTTATTTTATGAAACATAACTGGCATTTCTTTCAAAACTTTATTGTAAGCTTTTTTGATGAAGAATATTTATCAGATTATCTGTGATAGTATATAATATGCACAACAAAGTTCAAAACTTATTTTTAACACATAATCATTGCATTATATACAGGAAAATATGATACTTTAAATGATTCTTTTTTAACCTAAATATATAATTCAATAATTATCATTGACAGAAACAAGATAAAACAAAAGTGGATGGAAAAAATTGGATTTTAAAATCAAAGAAATCAGCACAATTAACATTAAAGTAATAACCTTTTTTTAAAAAAAATGTATTAGATAATAGAAATTCCTGTATTTTTATCCTTAAGGCTTTATATGTAGCATGCACTTTAGAATAGCTAAATTAATCACAGTGACAAAGCTACTATTCGCAGACTAATTTAACAATAGCACGAATTTTTAATTTCTTTAGGAACAGTAACAAAAAAATAAAAAATACAGCTCTTTTAGACAGAAACACCTTAAAAAATGATGTTTTTATATTCCTAAGCAGAAGAAAAAATACCTAAATATTTAAGAAAAAATTCATGATAATTTAATTGAATTTACAAATTTAAAGACTTCAAATTTTTAATAATAAATACTTTTGCTTTTAAATTTCTTGTATTATTGTCATTCACTATTGTGCATTATTATATAATAAAAAACATCTCTGTGTGTGTTTTCCTTCTGCAATTCCCTATGCATAATGAGAAATCATTATTCATTGTTATTCTATTGAGATAAAAATTTGGAAAGACAGTTAACAGAACTTCCAATAATAAGTCAATGTGCCTTAAAATTCATGTAAACATCAAAACATTTATTTCAAGTTAATTTCATCTATATATACAAATACAGTAATAAAATTACACTGCCACAAATAATCAGTGTGTACTTTTGAACATATATACAAGATAAGAATTGCATACACAAAACATTTATGTGTGGCACAGTATTTCACATTTAAACAAATATTTTGACAAATAAAAACTTTATTTTGTGCAAGTTTGAGGATTATTTTCCTGATGCTTGAGACTGATCAAGATATGTTCTCATCTTCCAAATTTGAGTCACTGTTGATTGCACTATTAAGATGCTGTAATGCTGACTGGAGTGCAGATGAAACTGTTATTAATTGACGTTGTCTTTCTTCTTCCAAAACCTTTTTAAAATATAAAAATTTTGTGATTATTATATTCATAGTGCATATATATATATAATGGTCTTAAGGATGAATGCAAACAATAAAACTAAAAATGACATAAAAATAGTCTTCATTCACATTCAATGATTATTTTGTATCCATAAAAAGTCTAATACAACTGTTTTTATAATTTATTATTATTATTCAATTAATACCAGCATCAGATGAATTATACACAAATTCCACCACTTTTTAATCTTAAAAATATAACTACAAAAACAGTAAGTGATGTCAAGCTTTATGCTTTAAAAATAGTGAACATATTTTGCACATTAATATTTATCCTTGGTCAAAAATGTGGAAATAAAATTAATCTAAATAAAATGTAGGAATGCAGTGACAGCAAGTAAATATGGAGTTAAAGCTGCTTATATTTCTCCTCAAAAAATGAAAGCTATTTTATTAAGAATATTGAAACTAATTTATCACATATTCCATCAATAGAATCTTAAATACTTATCTATAAACATTATGTGCACAGAGCAACACAAATACATCAAGCAAGAAAAATGCCAATATATTTTCTAAACATCATGAATTCGGAAATAAAAAGTTTTCCAGCAATTTTTAATATTTTATCAGGGGACTGAAAAACAGTAATTCATCTAATAATCAATCATAAAAAAGATTTTTTGCTAGCAAAATATTTTCCTTTCTTGCTTGGATTTAGCTAAGAATATTCTAATATAAAGTTTCAAAATTGTCAAAAAGAAATAAATTTTTTTAAATATCTAACTACATCAAAATTTTAAGTTTTGATTGTGACACACAGAATTTTTAATATTTCATGAATGCTTTATCTTATTTTTAAAATAATTGAATAACTATTGTAATCTTTTGAATTTATCTTGATAACTAATGCAGTAAAATAAAGTTTTTAAATTAATTATAAAAAATATAATCTAAATAACATGTTTAAAAATAATTATTTTGTTAAAATATATATATACATTAAGGTAGAATTTAAATATACGAAAAAACAAATTTTTTAGCTTTAAAATAGATAACAGTGAAAATAATTTTATTTTTTTGGTGTAAAAGAAGTAATTAAAAATTTTACATTAGTCCATTTATAGATACATTGATTCCAAAGGTGCGATTAAATTTCTCAATTTTAATTTGTAATAAATTAATATGCAACTCATAATTCATATTTCAAATTCATGAAATTCAAAATTCGTGTTTATAGTTTCAAAATCATGAAATTTTGTGCAATGAATTGTTACATTTCTGAACTAATATAAAAATAAAATTTAATATTTTTATAATAAAAGCATAGTTTCACTTTCTTTTTGAAAACTGATAAAAATTTCAATAACTTAGGCATATTTTATCTAGTTACGTTAGATATGTTAACTCAAACATTTTTAAGAATTCCATTTCTCTTTTCCCTAAATTTACATATATGGTTTGCTTTATTTGCCACTCTCTACACGTTTTGCAGCCAAGGACTCAATAGACCAGGATGAACAGTTTAAATTGCACTATAAGCATTCATGCATAAAATTTTAGTCAATATACAAATAATTGAATTAAAGACCAGAACTATAAATCATTCAGTTTTTAAATCAGCTGAACATGCATTTATGAAAACTTATTACAAATAAATAATAAAGAATGGAAAATTAAACTAAGATAACCAATTTTTTAAACTCTAGTTCAAAATTCATATATAATACAGTATCTATAAATCACATTCCATAAAACTTAACCATTTAATTAATCAGATATTCATACAAAGTTGCTTCCTCTCACACTTATAAATTTTATTCAGAAAAATAAATTCAAATAAAAATTTTTTTATCATTTTGTCCTATTCTCAAATGCATATTCTACCGAACTTTATCTTAGAAATTTTATTAATTTTCCTGCTTTTGAAGAGTTCAGATAATTAAAAAATATGATAGCAATTTTTTTGACACTTTTCTGAATTTGTATATTGGTTGACAAATCATAAAGATACTGAAAAAATGATAAAAATTGCAATTAGATTTCACAATTAGTAATGTAAATTATTCATTGAAATCTTTTATTATAATAGCATTTATAATTTAAAAAGTAAGAGATTACTTTAAACGATGTTTTCTGACTGTAAAATCAAGTTTAATATTTCTATAACTAAGACTAAATGTTTAAGAAAACATTAAGCAAGAACAGGAAGCAAACACAGAATCATTTTTTAATAAACCCATTTCATAAGGTTAAAATGATCCTGTCTGAAATATAAATTACTTCATGAAAGAAGTTTGCTTCTTAATATAAAATGAATAATATATATTGTCAAGAATTATTTTGAAATTTAAGAATAAGCAATCCAGATAAATTCCATCTATAGTAATGAAAAAAACTGAGTAATCTTATTTTCACCCTCACTGGTCTTACCCTTTTTTGTTGATTTTTGTGCTTTTCTAATTCTACTTTAATGGACTGCAGCAAATTATTTTCATGGTGGTCCCCACTGTTAGAATTTTGTACCGCTTCCTATAAAAAATAAAATTTTCAAAAATAAAAATAAGTATTTTACAGAGTACATATTTTATAATGAAAATTATTAAAATTCATTCACAAGTTCAAATAAATAAAATAAAAAGTTAAACAAATTGGACATTGAAAAGATTAATCACTAATTTCCACTCTCAAAATTTTTTAAGGACTAAATGCATTCATTTTTCATTTGCATAAATGCAATATTGTATTACATTTGTCATAATACATTAACTCACTGATCAAATACTTTCCATTTCAATTTTAATTTTTTTATTTCTACTAATATAGGCTAATTAGACCGGGACCTACGGTTTAAAGTGGATTCCGAACCACTACAAACATTCTTGCCCAAGGAGGGATTCAAACCCACACAAACTGTTGAACCAAAGGCAAAAGCGCAAACCATTCGGCTGCCAGTTCGGCCAAATGCACCCTAATCCAAATTTCTCATATATATATATAAATTGGAAAAAAATAAATGCGCATGAAAAATGATTGAAAGGGAATTCGTAAAAACAGATTTTTTTAAAATTTAGTCAGTAAATTGGAATTAAAATAATCATTGCATCAATGGGAAAATGTTACGGATTAATCACTAGTTCATCATAACTGTTCGCAAATTAATGGTTCATAAAATGAGTGTCTACTGTGAATATTTCTTTTAAGAGCCCAAGCTCTAACCACAAAATATGATCTAACATTTTTTCTTGATACTTTTTCAATTAATTTTTTTAAAATTTAAACACAAATTTTAATAAACTGTACATAACAACTGTGTTTACAGAAATCAAATCTATTTTCAGAAAAATACGAGATAAAAATTAAAATACAACAAATAGCAGTATTTATATAAAAAACAAATTCAAATTAAATAATCTTTAACTTAACATGGGACCAGAGCAAAACTGACTACAATGATAAAAATGAAAATTTAATACTTGATACTTATCATTTAATATTTTTTCACAAAGCTACAATAATGAATTCAACACTTTAAAATTGATTGTTTTCCTACAAAAAACAAGTATTTAAATAATTTTCATTATTAAAGTTAAACTTTAAGCAATTCAAAGTGTGAAAAAGTTTAAGCCTAGTTTTTACTATGAAAGAAAGTTCAATAAAATTCTATATAAAGTTATATTTAAAAGAAATATTTTAAATATAAACATATTGATACTATCACACAAATGCCTGTTGTGCATATTATAAATGGATGTAAAAACCTGTTGATTCTTCTCATATTTCACACTTATACCTGTTCACTTATTATTTACACTTACACCGTTTTGTTTTTAATACTTAATCAAAATTTAAATTAATATAATTAATTATTTACAAAGAATAAGGTCTCTCTTTCACAGCGTTATATTCCTAAAGTTATAACAATCCAAACACTTAAATAAATATTTTATAAAAAAACGTTTTAATTTATAATATTTTAATCCACTTACGCATACAAGCTGAGATATATTTCCAGAAACATGTTGAGCTGTTTGCTGAACAATTGATTCTATTGCAGCTTTTACTTGATGGCACTGTTCATCAAATTTATTTGATAATCTTTTCTCCATCTCAATATATTCTCTCTGTATATTAGACTCTAAATCTTGGAGCTGAAACAATTTTTAAATTCTATAACTACTTTTAATATTTCAGCCTAATACTTGTCACATTAAGAACATAAAAGCTTTTGAATGAATCCAAACCTCAATACATAATTAGAAATTTAATAGTAAAAAGTTCAATACATTTTTTAAAGAAATTTTAATTAAATAATGTATAGTATCCATTACAATTTTTTTAAACTCTAATTTTACCTTTAATTAATAAATTTTACAGTCACAAATAATTGTTCAAGTTTGAATCTGATTCAACATGAGCATCTTTTGATGTTAACTTAATGTAACATATATATATATATATATATATATATATATATATATATATATATATATATATATATATATATATATATACCTACATACATTGTTAAAATTTTTAATTTTGAAATATTAAATCACAATATTAAATTTGAAATATTTATTAATAACACTATAGTACTATAATAGTTCCTGCAAATAATATTCAAAATATTCTCTTCTATATCTTCTATTCTATATCTTATTTCATATTCATTGAATAAAAGCTTTAAAACTCACAATTAATTAACATTAAATTAACTAACTAAAAAATTTGAAATTTTTAATTAACATGTATTTTCAACATTTCAAGTCACTTTAAGTCTGGTTTATTTTTTTAAATTTATTTTTAACTATAAAAGTTTGAGGTACAGCAATTTTTAAACTGTTGACCATTACAAAAGTAATGAAAATTTATTAACGATTTTTCAGTATAAAATTGAAATTGGAAAGAAAGTGATTTTAGCCAAGTAACAATTAATTAAAAAGACTGTTGAATTTGATTTAATGCACATATACTTTAAAACACATTAAATAGCAGTATAATTATTAATCATTATATCAGAATTTTTTAAATTTATTTTCTGAATTTTGTTTACAAATAACTGAAATAACAAATTTGAGTGATGCATGGTGAAGATAAGTGTAGAATGATTAGAAATGGCACATACTGGCCATTCCTTTTTAAGCTCGAGTAAATGTTAATGATAGGACAGAGCAATAAGTTGCAGAACTTCTCATTGAGTTACTGAAGCTTTGCATACATTTGATGCAGAGAAATCTTTCTGGTTAGTTCATAAAGCATACCTGCCCTATTATTTGGTGGTAACATTATGATGTAGGTATAGTCATTTATTAGATCAACTGCTTATTTGTGATTTTTACTCTCACTAATTCTTTGCGTAACTTCAACCCATACAATCACTTAATTTATTTTAATATTTATTTCTGTATGTTAAAATTTTGTCATATTTCACAATTTACTTGAATTCTCTTATTAGCATCTCTTATACTTACTATTCTTATACTAAAAATGTTAAAACACAGATTACTCTTAACAAATTAATGAACAAAAACAGCTTAAATATAATTTTTTTAAAAAAAATAAGGTAGTTTTAATAATTAGAGGTAAAATTTGAAATTTTGACCATATTTTTAAAAATTTTTGACAAAAATTATAAGTGAAGAATAAGGATTACAATTTATTATTCAGACATGAATAAATAAATATGAGAGAGTTCAACAAAATATTTTGAAGACATAGAAGTAGGAATTAAAAGTCTTAAGGAATGGTTTTGAAAACACAGAGTTAAGGATCTTAAAAATCAATAAAAAAATTCTATTTACATTTTTTACACTTTTTAGAAAATTAGTCTTACCTTATTACAAATGCCTGTTTTCATTTCTTCTAAATTTTTTCTGGATGCTTCTAACTCATTTCTTTCATGTATTTGAGATTGCTTAATAGCTGCTACTTCTTCCTAAAAAATAATTTCTTAATGAATACCCATGGATGTACCGGATACATTACAGTGTTTTAAAAAGTTTTAAAAATTATCATTTACGCATAATTTATTATCATTTACAGGTATTTTCTGCCTTTAGCAAAACATTTTAAAGTAAGGATGGGGAACCATGAAATTAATAATGATAGTTAGGACACTTCAGTTTTTTTGCAACACGATTAAAAATATTTAGAAACAAAAAGTGAATTTAAATTTTTATAATATTCTCAGATGAAATAGCAACTGATAGAATAAAAAAGTTAAAATCAAAAAAATAAAATTTATATAAATTCTAATTATGAAGTTGAACAAAAAATATTTTACCACAATACATTTGGCTAAAAAAATTCTTATTTTTAAAGTTTTCCAGGAGGTTTTATAATATTTAATTAGTTTAAATAAACATTACCATTTAAATATAATTTCTAAAAATTAACATCTAGGTATAGAAGATGCAATAAATGTTGCAATTTATATTACTTTTAAATAATGTAAATATAGTTTATAATTATAAAAATACATTAGCTTATAACTTCATATATTATTTAACATAAGCTATAATTCTAAATGCACTAATAAATTATTTTAAATTAAACAGAAGTTTGTCCCTTATACTTTTTGATCACTTTAGCTTTGTCATTTTATGATAACTTTTGGTTGAAAAAGGTTCGATTTATTTACAGCTCAATGGTAAATTTATTTCATATAAGGATTCATTAGATTGGGTCTATCCCAAGACACTATAAACATAATAACCAAAGGTAGGAATCAAACACATAAACTGTTCCAACGTGCTAATCGTTTAGCTACCAACTTGGATTTGCTTAATAGTCCTCCTCATCATAGCAAAACCTAACACTTTTTAAAAAAATTCTGAACCACATTTCAGGTATTTATAGCCTATATAGGAATCAAACTCACAACTGTTGAATTGAAGGCTTGAGTCTCACTATTAAGATACCAAATCACCGCAGCAAACCTTGCAATCCAGCAAATCTGAGCTGGGTAAATAAAGATTTTTTTTATGTTTATTTAAAACATAAATTGAAATATTTAATTTTAGCTATATAATGTTAGGTAATATACCTTCCTATTTTTTATATACAATTATTGAAAAAATTATCTTATACTATCTAACACATTATAAACAGTTTAAATAATTCTTATCAGATGTTAAAAATATTACTGAAGCCAAACATATAAAAAACACCATGATGACTTTGAAAATATTCCATATTTGCTAAAATAGAGGATATTTTTATTACACATCATCAAAATATGCTATTATGTTAATATGTCATTTCATTAAGATATGTTATTCAATTTGAAATATTGTTCAGCTTATTTTTTCAGGCATAACTACCTGTAGATGTAATTACAGAATAATTTTTACTGCCCTTTTATATTTGATTTAATGTGCCAAATGAACTCAACTAAATTAAATTTAAAAAAATTCTTCTGAAAGATTTTTAATTAATTTCTTTATAATATATACATTGAGGACAGAAATTAGTACTTTTTATAACTGCAATAAAAAAATTTATTCCTATTCATTTTTATAAAAAAATAGAGGAAAAACAAATAAAACTACTTATCCACATTATATGGATTAACTAAGCATTTTTAAAATTATTACAGAAATAACTTTTATGAATTCATAAATAATTCTCCAATAGTAATAAAAGTATTTATAAAAGCAAGAATCTGGCAATATAACTAAAACCAATGCAAATAACTGGAACAATGCAAAATTTTAGATTTACAACATCTGAAACACATTTACTTTTAACCTTTCACTATTTAATATTTGAAAAAAAACCCGTTTTCAAACTAAAATAATAAAATCTAAATTTGAAAAAAAGTTAGAGCAAAGTTCAATTTGGGCAAATCACGCAGCAAAAAATTTCTTTTATGGCAGTCTATATGTTCCACAACAACAGTAAAATCTTTTCTTAATTCGCATTTCATTTCTAAGTTTTGAAGAAATTTTAAAAGCACTGAAAATCATAAATATTAAAAATAGAAGAAAAGGAGCAATTAATTATTTGCTTAACTACTAAAAATACTATGATCAAATCAATAACTTCCACATTTCACCTCATTTTAATTCTAAAATTGCTAATAAAATTAAAGTATTAAACCAAAGCCTTATAAAGCAATTCATATAAGACTAATTAAAGAAAATTAAAATTCAATGTAGTTACATTTTGCTTTTCTAGTATTCAGTCATTCATATTTTCTTAGAAATAAAATTTTTCCAAGTATGTTAGTGAAAAAGATTTGCATTACCCTTTAAAGCTATGAGAATAACAGGTAAAATTTCAAAATTATTTTGTTGTAAGTATATTTAATATTTATTTTGGGTTAGAACATACAAAATATAATAAATAATTGTACTTGAATATGCCTCAGATCTTGCCTCCAATCAATAGTATTTAATTGCCTCATTTCTGCTAACCTTTGTTCCAAAGCTTCCTGAAATATAAGTAACAATACTTTACAAATTATATTTACTTTTTTTAAGCAATTTTTTGTTTAGTTGAAATAAAATAAATAACAGATTCAGATTCAAACATGTATGAAATTAGTAAACATTTTCTTTTTAAGGTCAAACATATATCTAAAATTTAAAAATAATTCAAGTAATTTTTTTTGGAGGTACTCATCTGCTGGTCAATTTTTTAAGCAACAAGTAACATCAGATTATTTAACTAAAGAAAAGTCAGTTGTACTAAATATAAAAGCATATAGCAAAGACTATACCAAATGAGAAAATATCATTCTATCACAAATAAGAACAAAATAATATAACTAACCAACAACAAAAAATTCCTTTTTCTGCAGTTGGATAGGTTTCTTTACTATATCAAGAACCAATTTTTTTAATTTATCTTTTTTTTATCTGTTTGACACATAAAGTGATACACAAATTAACCAGGAATATCACTAGATTAAGCATTTAATATGGTTTCTATTTATTTTAATTATATATCATAATTTTTAATGGGTTTCACTTAAGACATTTTTCTGATTTCCAATATCAGCTGATTGTCTTTAATGCTGATATGAATTAAAATAAAACACTGAATGTAGTTTGAATCTTTTCTTTTGAGAAATTAGCTTGTTTTTCCATCCCCTAAGAATCCAAAATTTAACCAGAATTTTACAGAAATTTTACCTTACTTATTAAATAAAAATAAAATTGATAGTTAATTTATCAGAAACATTAGAAAAAAATACCAGATTTCACCATTTAGTAAATTTCATCATATTTTAAAAATATTTAATTGAACAGAACAATTTTACACTGAATTTTGCAAATAAGCATGTAATTCATCCCTTTTGCTCATGTCTAACAAATAATTATTAGTGCCATAAAACAAAAATGCTTGATTGATTTGTCACTCACTGGTAGTTTTTTGCTCATAAGGGCTGATTAGACCAGGATCTATGGTTTAAATTGGATTCCAAATAACTGCGAAGATACATACCCTATGTGGGATTTGAACCCACAAACTGTTGAACAATAAAACAAGACGCAGAATATTATGCATAAACATGAAACATTAAAATTTACAAAGAAACTGAGGCAAAAATATGTAGACATTACTGAATCATTTAATGGTTATTTGTTAAAATTTCCTCATATAATGTTAATTTCAAGCTAAAAAAATTAAAACAATAAGAAGTTGTAGTTTTTTTTTGCAATATCCAATTAAATGAATTTCAAGTTATTAGCTTTATTGTTAAAAATATCTTTACAGAAACATGATACATAGTATATGAGAGGCTATATAATGTAACATTATATAGCCTCTCTCTCACACACACATACAAATATATATAACTCTATAGTACTTGGCAAGGGTAGTGTGTGTTATTAGTAGAAATGATTTCATCTCATTATGAAAGAAAATCATCATCCTATTTTTACTTATTACAGAGTATCAAATTTAATTTCCTTAAAGAAGGTACAGAGACTAAGAATTACTTGATTCCGCTGAAGCCTATTATTAAGTTCATTAATTTGAGCTTGACTATTTGCAACTTGTTGCTCTAATTCTATATTCCTTTCTCGCAAGCCATCGATTTGTTCTTCCAGAAGAACTCTGTTGTGTTCTGCATTTTCTAATTGTTGGTTCAGCCTATCAATTTGTGCAACTGGTAGTCTCTGCTCAATCCCACTGTCCATGTGATCCATGACAACTGCCAGGGCTGCATCTAATTAAGAAGCATATGATTGGTTAATTTCTAAACTATAAAAGTATATATACTTACTAGCCCACTCTTCAAAATTAAATTTAAAAATATTTTCTCTCCAGCAAATAAAAAATGTTTTGAAGTATCATATTCCAAAGTATGGCTCCATTAAGTTAAATTATAAATGAAAATAGAAAATCTTTTTCTACTTTTTATAAAATTAAATGTATAATTGTATAATACAAAAATTTCTTCCATTCAAATATATTATAAATTTAAGAAATTATGACATTTAAAAGGAAAAAATCTGTTGGAAATTTAAGACTAATTTATCACAAGACATTTTCTACTTATGAATATTAATGTTGCTTAACTTTTTTTGTTTGTTCAATTTGTTAATTTCTAAGACAGTTTAATAGTTAGAATTAGCATCAAAGTAACCAATTTTACACTAAGCTGAATGAGTGACACATAAGCAGTGCCTAGATATCATAACAAAACAAAGCAATAACAGGAAAATATTTTTATTAATGTGTTTTATTTAAAAAATAATTATTAATGGTTAATAATAAAAGTGGTTGAAAAGATGCTAATATGTAAGTATAAACAGTTCAAGATCTGCGTGGACCTCAGTAACAGTATAAATCATTATTTCAACTATTATTGTTATATGTTCAATTTTAAATGAGTAGAATATTTTTGTATCCTTACAATTGAAAAAAAAACAATGTTACACTCGGGTAATTTTGTAAATAGTAAACAAATGGGACACTACCTCCAGATCTAATCTTTGACAGGTTTGAATTTTTTTACAATAAAATATTTAAAAATATCAATTCAGAAATCCAGACATGTAAATTTTAATTTTGTGGCGTCTTTATAAGCAAAATTGATAAATTAAACCATTTTTGAAGAAAAAGTTCAAAAATTTAATTTTATAATATTTATACATAAATGAAATTTAAATTCCTGTTTTAAAGAAAATTAAACTAAAAATAAATCAAAATTGAAAAAAATTAAGTGAATTAATTTTTAATGGAAAGTAACTTCATTTAATTAAAAATTTCTTTCAATTATAATTAAAAATTACTTTTAATTAATCAAAAATTAATTCAATTATTTAATTAAAACAAAATTAAATTAAAATTTTAATTGAAAGAAAATTTACTAAGGGGTAATCAATTTTTTTTCTTGAGGACTATGACACAAAAATTAATTTTTAAATCTTTGAGTTGTTTTATTGACTTATTTCCCTACTACATAACTAAAAAATCTATCTTTTTGTTATGCATCATTTTGTTTTGATGGAAATCTTTTCACATTTTTCAAAAATCCATACAACTGATTAGTTGGATTTTATGCTCTAAAATTGGACAAGTTGTGTCATACAGAGACTAATACATTTGCAAAAACAGCTTGAAATACACTAGAATGGAAAATACTGCAAATATATTATTAATGTGGAGTGGTGATATTCTTAATTGAATTCAACAGTGGCATTATTTAAATACATTCAACATCATCAGCATATAAAAAAGAAAAGCAATAATTCTGAGTAAACATTTATAACTAATGTTTTATGCAATTACAAGATAATTCGTAACTTAATGGATTAGCAATATATATAAAGGTTTTTATATTTGCTATTTTTAAATTTGTCTTAAGTAATACTTTAAAAAAATGAAAGAAGAGAGCTGTTAAAATTTAAGCAACTTCAAAAATTCAGCTTTATTTTAATATAAAAATTGTGGCTTATAAGAATTTATTATATGGACATTGAAAAATATACTGAGTGAATTTGTTTAGTTAATTTTCTTTAAATTCAAAATTAGTTTTCTAACTGTCAACAAAATACATAGAAAATACATCTAAAATAAATTTTCATGCACAAAATATTATAAGTTCTATCAACTTCCACACAGAAATATAGTTAACTTTGTAAAAAAAAAATTACCATGAACATTATCAGGAGTTACACGTCCACCCACAGCTTGATTAGTTCCAAGAGAAACATCAGGAGGATTGAGAGTGCGCATCTGCTGAGGCATGGGCCTGTGCTCGTCATGACTGGCACTAGGTCCAGGCCATTGCAAAACAGGAGAAGGAGGTTGCCAATCACGAGGAGCATTGGAAGCTCTTGAAGATGAAGCTTGACCATCTTCTGCAGGTGTGGCAGGACTTGTTTGTACAGGTAGTAAATCTGTATAAAAAATTATATTATTAATAATTGAAAATATGTGGTTACAATTTTTAGTGTGATCAAAGTTAAAAAATAGCATTAAAAGTTACCAACAACATACTTTGAAACTTTACCTAATACAAGTGTGTATAACTATAAATAAGGAGCATCATTTAATAAAATGCAAAAACAAAAATGCATGCCAGCGTGAAAATTAAATTTATAAACCCTAAATTAAAAATAAAATGCACATTAAGTTTAAAATCTTATGACAAAATACAACATGATTAGTGATTTAGATAAAAGTTAAATAATTTACTGTATACATTTTCCAAGGGAAAAAAAGAAAATCTTAAAATCACCAAACAAACTTTCATATATAAAATGTTAAATTTATTACATTTATAATCTAAAAATAAGTTAATGCAGTGATTAATATTTCTCTTAACTGTAATAATCACAGAAAAATATTTTATTTCTGCAATACTGATGTTATATTTTAAAAAATATTAGCTACAGAATAGTGAGGAAGTAAAGAGTGAAAAATTTAATGTACTGTTGAGTGAATACTGAAAAATTCAGTGCAATATTACACATACAAATATATCACAAATCAAAAACATTTTTTTAGAAATTGTTAGAACAATATTGAATTAATTAAATTTTTAATTTAACTTTAATTTGTATTGGAAAAAAACAAAGATATGCTGTACTTCATTTAAATGAGCAAAAATAATCTAATGAAGCATTAACATAAATTGAAATTTATAGTTAATTATTAATATTATATTTATGCTTAATTATTAATAAATACCATTTTATATTATCAGATAGAAAGTGAAAATTTATTAGAGAAATTGAATAAGTGTTAATTAAATAAATAGCTCAGCTTCAAACACCTTTCAAATTGTGATAAATTATCACATAATTAACAATTCCTTCTCAAGAAATTTTCTGTTCTATTTAATAATTCCAAAACTTAAAAACAATTTTGTCAATTCACGATATTCCTTTAAAAATGAATATTCATTTTTCAGTAATCATTCAAAATATCATTTATAAATAATAATCATAAATAAATGTCATATGTAAAAAATCTCAGTGTTTTAATAAAAAATACAGAAGCAGAATTTTTATCTTTTGGCAAAAAACTTCAGACATTCTATTTTCAGTATTACTTAATACACAGGAGACCATTTAGCATATTTTCTATAATTAATGCAAATATTGTTTGTTTTTAATAAGCAATTTTACAAAATATTTTCAATTAAATTCAAATGCATTGTGTTTATAATTTTGGTATTTACTAAAAATATACAACTATAAGGGATTAAAATAGATGTGTAGTTTTTGATTATTTTAAATAATTTTGGTAGTTTATTTAAAATAACAAAATTTCTTATGCCTCATATTATCCAAACGTTTCCCTGACCAAGGGCCCCTGGGGTGCAGAGCATATGTCCAGGTTAGGTGGCCAGTTTAACACGAAACTCCTAGTGTTTAATTTCCAAATGTGCTAGGTACTCAGTTAATCAACCCACTAAAGGAATTAAAGGCTGAGATTTATAAAATAGTCTTTAAGTGTAACTTTCAGAATATAAAACTTCTAAATGTTTAGAAAGTTTATTTTAAGGTTGAAATTTGTGTCACAGATTGGAAAGGAGATGCACGTTATATTAATAAATTATTGAAACATTTTTACTATCTAGTTTAATAACAAGTCCACAAGAAGATACTTTTTTATAAAGAGCGGATATACAATATCCAGAGTGAAAACTTTCAAGCTTGTTCAATGCTGTTTATTATGACAATTGCAAACTTCAGCAGAAAACCTTTTCAATATTATCTTTTTAGTGCTGATAAAGGGAAACAAAATTACATCTCAATTTGGAATTTAAATTCATATTATTTTAATATCACAATGATAAATACAGTATGTCACCAAGTCATAAGAGCAATGTTTTTCTTGTGATTTTAACATATATAATCAAATTTTAAAAATTAGAGTAGGTGCAAATAAATGAAATATAAAATCTATGTAATATTTTAAGTGATATTTAAATGCACTAATAATTTTATCTATACTTTCAAATTATTTCTTTTCATGTAAAATTATAAAACCATAAGCTAAAAAAATTTTTTTTCAAAGCTAAAAAGATGTTGATCCACATTTTTTAAATAACATCAAATACTTGTTTTTTCATTAAATTAATCAAGTTTATAAATTAGAATTCAAAAATCCCTTCCCCCATTCATCTGTGATAGCTATTTTTAATTTGTATGCAGAATCATATTGACTGTTATTAGCACACATTTGATATGCTAAACGACCTTGTAAGTTTCCTAATACAAGTTTGAATTACATCTTAGCCAGCATAAAGCTTTGATTTCTTTTCTGAAACCAATTTTTAATTTATTTAAGCACAAGGCAAAAGGATTGTCTTGCAGAAATTTCCACTTTGACCCTCCAAAAAGTATATAAAAATATATATAAGGTGGATAAAACTTATGGATAAAAATTAGATAATTCTTCTCAGGAACTCATTGCAGTTCATATTTTTCATCCTATGAAAACACTTTCACATCATCACAAAGTTTTCATTCACTTGCCTACAAAAATTTTCAAGTTACATTCATAAATGATTTTAGTAGTAGCTATTACTGTTTGGGCTATGAAAACTTAAATTTTTTCCAACAAAAATGTTTTCCCAAGCATCACACTAAGTAAAGACCTCCTTTGCTCTCTTCAACCTCTTTTTTATGACGCCTTAATATTTTTGTATTTATTTTTTTAATTTCTGCAAAGTAACATTTGAAATTATCTTAAGGGGCACCATACTATATAATGTGAGATTGTCTGCTCTTAAAATGCAGCAGACCAGTAAAAGTAAGTTCTGATTTTTGCCGGTTTAAAAAATAGTCTATTATGAACTGATAATTCACTCTTTTTCCTAGATATCTTTATTTCTACAAAAATCTCTTCTACCTAAAATACTGTGAATGACAGTTTTAGAACTTATAAAAATCTTGTTTATTTCAAATTCTAATTGCCCAGAATTAATAAAAAGGCAAATCTTCTTTAGCTTGTCAAACAATTTTCTTCCACACTGTATTGTGTTAGTTTTCTCATTAAAATAAAAATTATTATTTTCATAAAATAAATTATTATAAATTATTATGTTATAATTTACACATTTTTGTGCTATGCAAAATTACAATTTACATATAATTTTGTAAAGAAAAATAAAATGATTTTGGAAAATCAAATGAACTAGAATGTAAAAAATAATAATAATAAAGTGTCTTATATTTATGTAACTAACAGAGTGATTTTAAACAATTGTTTACAGTATGAAATTTATTAAACCTATTTTTATTTAATGATTTACTTGAGAAAATAACTCATTTCAATTGCTTAAATTATTTAAAATTAATTTCCTGCAATTTGCTATTAAAAGGTGTGAACTTTTGGATGATCTTAAAACAATGCAACACACAGTAAACAGCATATAAACAAATAAATTTTTTGAAGTTTTTACCAGGAAACGTAGCCCAAGGCGATGGTGCAGGTTGAGCTTGCATTCGCTCTACTCCACCCTATAAAAGAAAAGTATCAGTAAAATATTAATTTCCCACAAATTCAAAATATTATAATATGATAAATTCATGAGAATTTATGGAAATGAAAGAAAATTTTTATCAACATTTTACAGGACATAAAAATGGTAAATATTTTGAGTTACTATTTTTTATTATAAATTCTAACTAAATAATACTATTTTCAACCCACTTCATTATCTTGATTTGATGCGAAAAAAAATTTGAGACTTGAAGTCATTAGCCACTGTTCCAAAGGGATATTTGTGTGTGGCTTTTATAGACTTCTCTTTCATATGCACATTAAAATTTTGTGATTGGCTTAACACAGTATTAAATTAAATAAGAATTTGATTTTCCTTTAAAATAAATCATTTTTTACTCTAAAATTTTAGTTAAAAGATTGAAATATAAAATAGCTGTTTGCTTACCTCAAATCCCTCGAATTCACCAAAATCATCATCATCATCAGGATCGTCAACAGCAGCTGCATCATGGGCATCTGGGACCTAAATGCAATGTTTTATTATAAGTAAATATTTTCAATGTACCTATTTTTAATGAGGAAAAAAATGCAAACACTAAACACATATAAATTTTAATAGTAAGATTTCCTTGATGAGAAAATTAAAGTTGAATTAAATTTAAATCTTTATTAATTTTAATAACAGTAAGCAACTTATTAAAAATATTCAGTTTAGATATCAAAAATCCATAATCTTAAATACTTGAATGAATATCTGCTGATTACTTAATAAACTTTACTCTTTCACATAATTTAATTCCTTTTTCTATGTTATACATGTCTCTTTTACATTTCATTCATATTAGAAGCTATGTAGCTTTAAGGAATATACTCCAAACTCAATTCATAAAAATACGTATCTAAATTTTTTATATGTACATTTATAGCAGTAAGAAGTTTATTACTTAAGTATCTGAAAATATAAGAATTTTCAAAAAAAATAATAATAAAATAAATAAATAAAAACTTAATTGAAATCGATAACTGTAAAAAGTTTTGATTTTATAGAAATAGCTTAATATATTACAAACTTAAAGGCAAATTTTATTGAGTAGGGATAAATTATAGAAAACATTTTGAAAAAATATAGTAAGTAAATTTTATAATAAGAAAATGATATAACATAAAATTTATCTCATTTTTATAACACCCAAGAAGTTTGTATACAATTTTGTGATATCCCTCTAAGGTAAATTTATAAACTCTCTCTCTTCACAAGATTTACCTGAAGTGGTAAAATCCTAGTATGTGTAACACGTTTGTTGTGGTTTTTAAAAAAAATGTCACCACCAGCGAAATTAATGCAATTCATAACCACCAGCAAACGTAAGCATTTCATAATCGAAACAATAATGATTCTCAAAATGTAAATATATAAACAATCTATCTGAATTTTTAATTCACCAAGTCCATCATGGATACTTTGATTACGCCAAATATATTATTGTATTTTCTTGTATATAATCCACAGCGACATATTATCCCCATGACATTTTTCAGAGAAAAATTCGGTGCAATTTTTTCGGTGAATAGTTAAAAACATATACAGATGATAATGTAGCCATCACATAAAATAAAAAATACATAGCAAGATTAATAATATAATAAATTGTACAGATAAAACATTTGTGAAAAAGATATGTTTGAATCCACCTTATTGCAAAGTGCGATAAACAAGAGGAAAGCCCAAGATCTATTAAGAGCAATAATTCAGAGAAACTTTTAAAACTTGTCAATTTTTATGTTTTAATTACTTTTAAAATGAGGCTAGACATATTTTTTAAAAATAAAATTTGTTTCATTAATAATTGAAAGATATGGATTATTTTTTAACTGCAATATATTATTTTTCACTGCAATGATTTGCTTTAACATATTTGTCGCATTTTTTTATGCTTCCTCTAAAGTTTTTAGTTAAAAATCTGTTGTGTAACTTACACTTTTGTTTTCATATGATATACAAATTTGCATATTTTCAAAATGAAGGTCAAAGCAAAATCTGAAATAATAGCAACTGTTTATGTCACTGTCTTACGGGAACCAAATTCATTCTTGAACACAATTAGACAAAGTGGATTATAGATGAAATACTTAGCCAAGTCGTGACACCATCTGTTATTTATTTTATCAAGCATAAACATTTTGTTTCAAAACTTTAATGTAAGTTTTTTTGATGGAGAATGTTTTTTTTTTTTATCAAATTATCCACATTGGCGTATGATATGCACAGTGAAATTCTAAACTTCACTAAAGAGCAGAGAACTATACAGAGGGTAAAATGCGCCAAGCGTACAATAAAGTGAGTCAAACTGGCTTAACAGTTCAGATTGTGTATGTATAACATGCTTTTCGTTTTATGAAGTAACATAATAGCGTGACATTCGCATTTTTTATGTAACCCTTGAAACTATTAAAGAATAATCTTGAAGCATTGAGTTTTCATATTCGATTTTTGGAGTTTGTTTGTTTAGAATTTGTGAAAATTATTAAGTATGGACGAGGATATATTGAATTTACTTTTTTTTAAATTTAGAGCATGTTGGTAATAAGAAAGTTGTTGAATAGTGCATGAAAGTAGGTTTGACTGCTTTATGCACCTTTCAACAATTTTCTTATTACCATCAAGGTCTAAATTTAAAAAAAAAACATAATAGAAGATTTTTTAGATGCGATAAAAACAGTATATTTGTCAAAAAGTAACGATTTGGAGAGCGATAAGTATTAGGCGAGTTACTTTTTTTTCATTACAATTTAATTCATATTTAGAAACTAAAATTTTTTATAAAAATGAATGTTTTCATAAATAAATGAATATTTAAGTTGTGAATTGCGTTTTTCATGTTAGTGTTAAAATGTGCTGCATACTGAAATTTCTTTAATGTGGGCATAACTGTTTAATATATTAAAATTCAAGTTTAATAAAAAAGTGAAATTTGCTAACGTTAGAAATTTAGCTTTATTGCCCGGTTGGCACTGTAGTAGGTAGCGCTACACTGATGTTTTTTTTAAGGTGTGCCATTGCCGGTATATTAAACATCAAATTTAAAAAAATCTAATTTGTTAATGTTAGAAATTTAGCTTTATTATTGGTTGTCATTGTAGTAGGTAGCGGAATATTCTATTTTTTTTAGGTGAGCACAATTGCATGGCATATTAAAATTTGAGTTTTAAAAATTTTGTTTCTAGTTATTAGAATTTTGTTGTTGTTACTTATCTCAGGTTGTCTAGCCTAGCTAGACAACCCCCATAAAACCAAAAATATCTAAAAAAATGTGATGGGTCCCATAAGGACATCTTTCTTAAAATTTAGGCAGGTTAAGATACATCCAGGGGATGCCATATTGACAGAACAGCAAGTGAAGTCTGGAAATGTCCTTTGCCCCTGCTGAAATGTGATTCCTCTCATGTGCCCACTCAGATAGCAGGAAAGGGCAGTTTGATAAGATTTTGGTCTAAGATTGAAGGTGTCACCTGGTCTTTTGGCGAAGTACCATGGATGAAAGTATTAGAATTTTAAAACTTCTATAGTACTTAATTATAATAAAATATTCAGTATTTTGATATTTGAAGTTCGGAAAAGCGTAATTTCAAAGCAGAAGCTCGAACGTGATCAGTATTGGTAGACGGATATCACCCATAGTGACATAATTTAGGTTGGTGACAGTCAAATACCCATCAAAGCTGTAGAGCACTTGGTGTAAAAATTTTAAATCCTGCCAAACCTGTACAGCTCTGTAAACTTAGCAGAATGGGCATATAATTCAGCTCTAATAAATTTAAAATTTAAAAAAATGTATAACAAAATATTTAATATGTGATATAAAAAACACCAAAGGCAGTGATTTATAAATTGCCTGCAGTGTATCTTATAATCATCTATACCATCATTAACAATTCCCATTATTTTAGAATATATTCCAAAACAAGAATCAATTGTTTGGTACAAAACAATGTCGTTCAAATGTGTGCATGTACTGATATATTCAAAATTTAAATTTTTAAGAGGTAAACTCATATTTTCCTGGAATAAGCCAAACTTTGCAAGAAATATAAATAATTCAGCATAATAAACAGGTCTGCAAGGCATGCTATATTTTCAAAAAGATTTCTTTTTATTCCATTTAAATTAAACAAATAGGAAAAATAGAGCAAAACACAAACACAATTTAGTGGTGTACTCAGTTATTATTAATGTACTTTCTTTTAAACATATAAATAATAATATAAAAACAACACCTGAGTATAATTGGAAAATATTAAAATTTTAATTAAAAACATTTTTTCATTAATATTTGGTTATTTGAACTAATAATTTTTGGCATTAAAAAAGAAAATATAATTACAGTATATTTACGATTTAAAATAGAATAACTTAGGGTTAGTTAGTCGGTTGATGTACTATACTACTTTTTACGCATAAGGGTTTAATTAAACAGATACCCAATTTTAAGTGGATTCCAAACCACTAGAAACACCCCTACTCAAAGTGAGAAATGGAACCACAAACTAGGTCAGGGCGCAAATCATTCAGCTATTAGCTTTGCAATTACTTAGGGTGAGGCACCTGTTAAATAACTTCCATACCAAAAAGTTATTGGATGAAAAATTGGAAACAAAAGTTTAAAACTGCTTCCCAGTGTAAATAACTTAAAAAATGAAAAACCTGTAGATCATAAATCTATGTTAAAATATGGTTTAAGCTAGTTATCGATTTGCTGCATCAAAAATCAAATTCTAAAACAATTAAAATGACCTAAGACTTAATATTTAAATCTTAAATAATATATACAAAAATGGTCAAAACATACATGTCTTCAAAAAGGTATTTTCTAAGATTCATTTTATGACATAATTTTGATGGTGAATTTTTAGCTGATGTAGACTTGAAAATAACAGTCCAATTACAATAAAAATGTAGTCTTTAAAAAATCAAGTTATGAAATACATTTCAATGCAAAAAATAATATAACAAACTAATAATGATATACTAGACAAAATAATTTTAATATTAACTAAATTAAAACGAATAATACTGGTCACAAGTCTGAAAAAAAATTCCTTTAACAATATATACAGATATGCTTGCCGGATGTTCCGGTTTTCACACAAAATCCAGACATCTCAGGTGGTTTATTTCACGTCCCAGTAAAAAAATTAATTTTAAAAATCACCAAAAAAGTGCAAGAAAATTAACTGTGAAGGATTATTAGAATAATTTGTCATTTATTTCTGTACTGTACAAAAAGTGAAAAACCATAGAAAAAAGTCTATTAAGAAATTATATTGTCATCATATCATTTTGTCTTGTCAATCATGGCTATGTGCGAAGTTGTGTTTGCTGAAGAGTATTTGCAGTCAAATAGGGAACACTAAAAGCAAGAGGCTACCAAAGATATAACCATTCCAAGTGAAGAAATAATGGCTCAAGCTGTTGGGTCAATTTAAGGGTAATCGCACAGCAGCTCCCAATTTGATCAAGAGTGTTGAATACACTTTCTACTAACCTAGAGCATCAATCGAGAGTATATTTCGATGAACAATACATAAACTGATGATAAATGTTTGTTCATAGAATCTCAAGGGTAGGGGATTCGATTGTGAAGATTTTTTATAAGAATAAAACCAAAAAAGAATTTCTAAATATAGTACTAGCCAATGATGAGTAGTACATATAAATATTCTTCAATTTTTTTTCTCACTCAAAGTGTTTCTAACTGATAAATACTAACGTATTTATGAAAATAAAATATTTAAATACATACCCTTATTTACTATTACCGCTGGTTAAGTAACCATTAAGTCGTGGAACATAAAATACCCTTTAAAAACTCGCTAAAGTGTGTACCCTTGAATATTCAATACACTAGGAAGGAGTATTCCTGTGTCAAGGTTGAAGCCTATATACATTTATATTTATGTGAGCACATATACATTAAATATTTATTTATTATACAATATAGAATATAAGGCGAGAAATATATTTTAGGGTGCCCAACGGCGAATTTTTGGTCATCAAACGTTTTTGCGGGGGTAGAAAAACGACATAAATTTTATGAATAAAGGCTTACTACCATATTCAACATTACCCAATCTGAGTCCAAGTTGGTGGAAAACCAAAGGACAACCTAAAGTATAGGCCACTCGAATACAATGTTATCGACAACTACATATTATATAAGCATTTTATAAATATAATTATGTTTAATTTAATGCATAAAAACATGTTTGCATACATTTTAAAACACGATTAAATAAAATATAAACTTATGCAAAGACAATTTATTACTAACAAAAAGATAACTCATTAAAACGTTCTACGGGAAAAGTTTATTCTTAATTATTACAAATTATGAAAGTAATTTTAATACAAATAATTCATAATGAATTTTAAAATCCGATATAAAAAAATTAAAAAATAAGTGTCAAGTAAACTACAACTGAAGGAATTATACCTGATGATTTTGACCATTCCCACTCATAGTACAAGATTAGTGGTAAATATCACATAAAATTGATTTTTTTAAATGAAAAAATAACGGCAATCACAAATAATTTACATTTGATATTTAAACATTACTTTAAGAAAACTTTTACGAAACCAAATAGAAACCTAAAAAGCGAATGCAAAACATTATACTAGTCAAAGTTACAGTGTACGTCGAAAGAAGCGGAGCTTAACTATGACAACATAATTGATTGATGAATTACAGCATTTTCAAGATACCAGAGAATTAAATTTTGGATCTAACAACATGGTTGCCCAGCACAAATAATATGGATTAAGTTCTAAACCTTATCAGGATGAGATAAAGATATCAAAGCACAGGATACTCATTGCGATGTGAACCAATTCTTTTTACAATCTGTCTTTAATCAATCCTTAAAATAACGGAATAAAGATTAGTCGCAGTAAAAATTTATATTAACTTTTTCACAAAACAAAAATGATGTTACACGTGTTTATATAAATCCTCTTACTTTAGTCAGAGAAGTATGTGAAATAAATCCAAAATATATACTTCGATATTGAAACAAATGATATTTTTATAAAGACTCCCTTCAAGTCCATCCTGGGGCTGCCCTGGAGCTGAAGGGCAATAGGAAATTGAAAACCACCATTACCAGGCTCATTACTGGACATACTCGTTCTCTTACATTCGTTCAGGGACAGAAGATGTTCAATGTGTGCCTCAGGTGTAATTTCCACCAAGCTTCTCAGGACCATCTGCTATCCTGTCTGGGTTTGGAGAAGAGAGATCTTTTGGAAAACCCTGCGCTGGTTCGGGACTTTCTCTGGGCGAACGATCTACTGGACTTGGTCTGGATTGTACAAGATCATGTGGAATAAGGAACAACAACAACTCCCTTTAACTAACTTGTAATTTACAAACGTATGTGATTTTACCAGCTACTATATAACTGGTACCAGACGTCTCTAATACCCCGTTCGCACTGCACTACATAATCTTTAATTCCCATTCACAAACTAAAATTTAAACACATTTCTTTGCAGCGAACTCATTTCCACGCACCTTCCATTTGTGTTTAATTCTTACCATCTGACTTTTTCCAATTTTTTAAAAAATTTAATGTGATTGGGTAATTTAGATCGACGTTTTTATTGGGGAATCATAAATTTTTCAAAGTATGGATAATTTTCTGGACTGCTGATATTGAAATCCAGGATTTTTTAGATCATTTATGTGGAATTTCTCGTGTCTTAAAGCTTATACATGCAGTAGAATATATAATTAACTTCAAGTGAAAATATCATACGATACTTTGGTAATGATCTTGGTTTGCAATCGCTTGTTCATGAAACAAATTATAATCGCAATGCACTTATCGTCATTTTGACGAGCCCTCTTTAGTATAGCATCTACGGTTGAAGTCCACCAAGAACATTTATTAGTCAAATTGAGCTAAGATGACGTAAACTTTAACAAAGAAACCTCTGCAACATATTAAAATTTCATTTCAGCATACTTTTATAAAAGTACTCAGATACAAATTGTTCGTCAAAAGTATCAAATGATCTAGTTATTATATATATATAAGAATATATATATGAGAAAAAAAAAGAAAATATGCCTTTAAGTGTAGTGTAGTTATGAAAAATGTGTATTTTTTGAAACAGAAAAGTATAAAAGATTACTTTGTCTGATTTTTCAACAATAAAATAGATTTTAAGCGTGAATTTAATCTAGCAATCTTTTATCGTGCATAATGAATATTTTATCGAATATAGTACTTTAAAGAAAAAAATATTTGATAAAAAAACTTGAATTTGAAATATACTTTTTCTATTTTACTCACTCTTGAATTTAAAAACTATTTTATCAGTCTCCACCAGTTCTCAAAAAGGAGTGCTTAACTGAAATAGCAGATATTTTGATCGAAAATCAAAATATGTTTTATTTCTATTTAACACTCATCGAAAATCAAAATGCATGATATTCAAACGAGAGAGATGGACGTAAAGAAGTAGCAATAGTGACAAATATAGAAGCTTTTGACATTCTAAATCTCATGCACTTGATTTTTTTCCTGGCGTATCATATTTCATTTCACAGTTCGATATGTTTCGCAAAGGACACTCAGCTTTCACATATGTATTGACGACAATAATTACATCATATAAGCGATACTAAAGTAACAGAAGAAATTCTTATCCACCCATAAAATAATGTTAGATAGGACATTTTATTTATAGGCAGGAAGTGTCACAAAATTTGCCATATATATATATATATATATATATATATATATATATATATATATATATATATATATATATATATATATATATATATAAATATATAAACATTATTCCTAACTTGAAACTAACTAGCCATACATTTTTTTCCATTTATTTTATTTAATTAATAATTAGAAAAGCAAACATTGCTAAAACATGGAACTATAGGCACATCATTAACTGAAAAATAAATGAGTAAAGTTTTTTTAGCACAGAAGTTAATAGATGCACAGATTATCTACCGCATAAAATTAATTTGAAGGGAAATTAAAATTTTCACGGTTTCTTAGAATGATTACTTAATAAAGAAATTTTTTTTTGATATTTGGACATCTTTCCATATAAAATATACTTTTTATAAATTAATGAAATAAATATAAAATTACTATATTACCTAGACTTTAAATAAGACGGCCACACAGTACCGTTAAACAAAAGAATATGAAAATTAGGAAGAGAATATATCATAAATTGGAGACAAAAATTGATCATTTCAAGCTAAATTATTTTCAAAAAATAAAAAATAAAAAATTGGAAAAAATAAGATAATAATTTTGCTAGATAAATTGCACTTCTTCCAGAATCATCAATTTGTTCCCTTAGATGATTGCCTCCCACTTTAATAAAAAAGAATTCATTAAGTCGAAGGGAAAATGGTCACTGTGATTTAGTGACATAAAAGTGATTTGGAGCGAAAAACATTTTTATGATACAATGAAATATATAAATTTATAGCTTATCTGCAGGCTTGCGTTGGTTGATATGTTGGAAGTTAAAACTCACTGCACAAAAAAACTTTTAAGATTATTTTCATTAAAGTTGTATTGATCTACTAAAGAGTAGTTAATGGTTAGAGGAAGGTAAACATCATTAAAAAATTTACTAAACACTATATATTGTTAACATATTTTTGATTAAAATGTTTTCTTAATAATAAACTTTCTTTAAGATTTGGCAAATTGTTACCCTAAGGAAGCTTTTTCAAATTTAATTCTTCGCTTAATTAATTGGATCAGTTTCATTTTACATGAAGTACATAACTTTTCTTTTCTTTACATGAAGTACATAACTTTCATGAAGTAAGTGACACATCTTACATGACTTTTCCTCAAACAGTAAGTTCTTGATCTTATGTGTATGTTGTTGTTGTTGTGGCTTATTCTCTTTAAAGATATGACATTTGTCAGACCAACTCCAATAAACTGTTGACAGGCAGAAAGTCGATGACTAGCAAAAGAAGATCTGATGATAAATCCAATCGAGAAAATCCGACGCAATCCAGAATATGTTTCGGTGAGGCTGGATGGTCACAGCGTTTTTACAAGTGAGATAATGTTTTGGACCGCGTTAAAACGATAAATATTTTAGATGGCCATTTGAGAATCTGGCCAGTTTAATTTAAGATTTTCAGTCACATTTTATTTCCAGAAGAATTCCAAGAAATGTTCCAGAGTACCATTGGGTGGAATTTGCCAGATTGAATTTAGTCTAGATTTTTCATTAGAGTAAATTTCCTGTTATGTAAATGATGAACCAATGGAAGTATCTTCCTCACTCTTCTCTTTTGCCAGTCTATCTGCGGTCTCATTGCCAATAATATTTACATGGGATTGAATCCATTGGAGATGTAAATCATGGTCTTGTTGATATATATCCATGCAAGTTCTTAAAAAAGTAAATATTTAAAATAAATTAAAAATTCGCTCTCTTAGAATTATTTAAAAAAAATGCTTCTCGTGTCTAAAGTCTTAAAATAATAAAAATGAGATTATAAATTTTCTTTAATTTAAAACAGAGAATGTCTAGACAAATGAATTTATTTTTTCAGATTTATGGTGTATATTTATCTAGATTTTTTCTTATAAATATCAGTGCTTTATCACAAGAACTCATTAACTGATGATAAGAATATTTTCGGAAAAATTTTCGCTAATTGTTTAGTACTATGGCGCTCTCCATTGTACCAGGGCAGAGAAAAAAGCATCCTTTATTATCTTCATCACAGTCAATTAAAGAAATTATCTAGAGATGTCATAAAATGCTTATATATTCCATTTAGGGTTTTATTTAAGTCTCTTTACAGGATAAATAGCTGAGCTACCAGCCAAATGGTTATCCTGCTGACCTTCGGTATCGTATTCTTGAATTCCACCTTGGACTTGGATGTTTGTAATGCCTTGGTATCCACATTAAACTGTGGGACCTAATCTAATATGCCCTCATCTGCAAATAATGAGCGTTGTGCGACAACCGTACCAAACACAAACCTCAAGGAAATTAACGACAAGGAAATCCTTATAATGTTTACAGGATCTGAACATGGCTTACATCGACCACGATTGTAGAAATTCATTCATAGAATACCGCAGCATTAGTAGAGTGGTAATTACTATGCTGGAGCAATTTATTAAATGAGAAAAGCTTTCTATTGTTATTGTCTTCATTCTATTTTATTTTAGTCATTAAAGTATACATAATTTCAATGCAAATCAATGATATGCGATATACAAGTAGCATTTTGCGTACTTAAACAGAAACTTATAATATATAATCTTATTTCTGAATTGAATAATACTTTTATGGTATGAATTTTTTCATTGTTAATATGCTTTAAAGGGATTATTAAAAAATTATAACTGTGTTCCTTAGATTTTCCAAAAACTTAATTTCAGTTTGAAGATTTACCGAAAAGTGAAACAAGAGTAAAAAAGGGCTCAAGCAAAATATTTTAAGAATCAATTTATCATTCAAATAATAATACAGCATGAAGAAATAATTTATTTGGAGAATGACTTCTAATACACTCTAATTAAAACTTAAAAGAGATCGAGTATGATAGGGAGAAAGAGACATATAATGAATTTTAACCAATAATAAGTACTAATTTATAGATCGAAAATTAATAGAAACAAGTTTAAAAAAATCCTTATTTTTTTTTCGAAGATCTGCTTACCATTGAAATTTGATTTTTATTCTGTTAAGATATATTATACATGAATGCTTTTAACATCAAACAGTATTTTTCTTTATCTTCAATATTTTTTTAATCATAAAGTTGTTTCTTTTTTTACAGTTGAGATCCAGAGTACGCCACTTTATTAACGATCTTCACTAGTTTAAAATAACTATGACGTCAAATAACGTTCCATCCACATAACACATTATATTGAGACGGCACTGCAAGTCCGATTTGTCATCGAATTTGTAGCCTGATTTTAAATCCCATTCTTCGAACGATTCGAAGTTCACCATCGAATGTCTGAGAATATAATCGAAATTTCGTTTTTTTAATAAAACGATTTCTTATATAAGGAGCAAAACTGCGGGTTGAGAAGCCGTTTTTCACTTATTCAAGGCAATGTTTCTCAACCTTTTAGTATTCACGGCCCAATTTTCAATTATAATTTTCATCGTGCCCCCCCCCTCCCCAGAGCACACAATAAAATATATACAATAATAATGTATTTTGAGTATTTTGGCACTAAACCTACACTACAACTTTAATTTTAAACTTTACAAATTACCAAGAATACGGAAATGCATTGACATTTGGCAACACCAATCCTCAGCATTGAAAAAACAAGAATCCTATGCCTTTTTATTGCTCGTCCCGCCATGTCGGGCATTCTCACGGTTTCGTGAGAAGTTTCGATTTTCCTGAATTTGTCTGATCATCTTAAAAGTTAAGTTAGGAGTGTGCGCAGATGTGAACTAATGTTTTCTCATAGGGAAAAGAAGAAAGTTCTATGACGCCAATTTCAATTAAAGACAATCTCGTTCGAGTCGATCCTTCTATCGCTATTTAAACTATTCTAAATGTGTATGTAATATATATTTTCGTGTAATTGCAATTCACCGAATTAAATATTCACAGCAACAGACTTATGCAGAATCATGGATAAATTTTTAAGCGGGCGTAAGCGAGCATTAGACGATAGACAATCATCAACAAGTACACAGACGAGCGTGGTTCCGAAAATAATATCAAGAAAATATTCTCAAGAATACTTAAATTTTGGGTTCACTAGTACTGAAGTAAATGAAGAAGAAAGGCCCCTGTATATCATTTGTTCAAAAATGTTGGCAGCAGACTGCATGAAACCTAATGAACTTAAACGACATTTGGAAACGCTTCATAGTGAGTACGTAAAAAAACCCAGATAATTCTTCGAATTAAAATTAAAATCATATGAAAAGCAAAAATCATTGTTTAAGAAAACTTTGTCTGTGAATGAAAAAGCTTTAATTGCCTCTTACAAAGTTTCATATAAAATAGCCAGGTGTTAAAAGCCTCACACCATTCGTGAAGAGCTTAATTTGCCAGCCGCAATTGAGATTGTAGAAATTATGTTTGGAGATAATTTTGCAAAACAATTGCAGTCTATACCTCTTTCAAATGATACTGTTGTCAAATGATTCAAATGATACTGAGTGTCAACTATTGTCGAAGTTACGTGACAAATTGTTTTCAATACAACTCGATGAGGCAACTTATTGTAATAAAGATGCTTATTTCATTGCCTATGTTAGATTTTGTGATGATTTGTCAGTAGTAGAAGAATTACTTCTCTGCAAACCAATAGAACTCAAAGCAACAGCACTCGCATTATTTGCTATCTTAAATGATTTTATGAACGAGGCAAACAAAGAATTGAAAAATTGCGTCGGAATATGCACCGATAGTGCTTGTTCTATGTCTGGAAGATTCCAAAGTATTCAAGCACTTGTGAAACAAAAATCGCCACAGTGTGTTTGGACACATTGCATGATCCACAGAGAAGCTTTGGCTTCCAAAGAAATGAGTCCTGGTTTGAATATTATGTTAACTACGGCTGTAACCGTAGTAAATTCTATAAAAATGAGGCCCCTGAAATCAAAAATCTTTTCCGCACTTTGTAAAAACGTGGGTGCAGTACATTCAACGTTACTATTTTATTGCGAGGCAAGATGGTTATCACGAAAATTTTTGCAACGTGTTTATGAATTAAGAGAAGAAATCGCCGTTTTCCTAGATGAGGAAAACAGACTGGAAGCTGAGAATTTTCGCGATAGTTTATTTGTGATGAAATTGAGCTACATGTATGTGGTCGACATATTCGAGAAATTAAATAGCTTGAATCTTCAACTGCAAGGAGCAAATACACATACATTGGAAACGAGTGATGAAGTTTATGCTTTTTGTAGGAAATTGAAATTGTGGAGCAGAAATTTAAAGTAAGAAAACTTAACAATGTTTGAAAATTTGAATGATTGTATTAAAACTTACAAGGCTGAAAACAACATGTAAAAGTTGCTTTTGTAACCATTAAAAATCATTTAGCAATGCTAGCAATAAATTTTAAAAAGTAATTTCTTGCTGACGACAAACTGATATCAAGTTACAAGTGGGTGAGGGATCCATTTCAAAATACTCCCGAAGGACTCTCAATTGAAGAGGAAGAATCCTTCATGCACTTCACGGCAAGCGGCAAAAACAAAAGACAATTGAGTAATAAATCACTCTTTGAATTTTGGGCAGGAGTGGATGATGAGTTTTCTGCACTAAAAACAAGGGCATTTCGCATTCTACTACCATTTTCAACATCTTACCTTTGTGAAACTGGATTTTCTGCGGTGGCTTCTTTGAAGACAAAATATAGATCTCAGCTAAATATAGAAAAATAACTGAGAGTGTGTTGATTTCTAATATTAAAACCTCCTTTGTGAAAAACTTTGCTCTGAAAAACAGGCCCAAGGAAGTCACTAATAATTATTAAATTTGTTTTTAATTTAGTAAGTTGTTTTAATTTAAAATGTTAATTATTAAATATGTCGAAATGTATTTTGTTTTGTATGTGTGTTCTTTCCTTTCAGTCACTTAATCAATTTTTTAAATAACATTTTCTCTTGGATCCCCCCTAGGTGGGTACGCCCCACAGGTTGAGAATTACTGATTCAAGGCTTCTCTGTGGACAATAGAACAGCAGCGAAAGCAAAATGAAAAAGACATGATGAAACATCCCATTTAGAGTTAGTTTAAATCGGCAAAGATGATTTAAATTTCTAAAAATTTTTCATTAATTAATAGAATTCTAATTTAATAATTGCACTATTTGTAAACAGTCTGTTTTGAATCATGAGACTAATTTAACTTCGCCTTTTTTTTTTTAAATAGTTCTTTTATTGAAATTTCATAAATGTTCAATGAGTTAAAATATGCGGAGGATGGCCAAAACCTTCGTTATTCAATATAATAGTCCTTCCTCCATGTTTTTCAATCTCTTTATGTAGATCATTGTTTTCTCTAGTTAAAATGTCCAATTATTTCACAAGCTTATCTGTTATACAATCTCGAGTAACGTTTATCATTAAATAGTTTGTTTAATTCTTTATTGACCCAATGAAGATTGATGACACCCAAAATTTAACCTTCCACTGTACCTGTTTTTAAGAACTATCCAGTTTTCGATCATATCATAATTTTTCACCGGTGACTGGGATCAACCAACATCTAGGGGGTGTTGGATTGACCCCAGGCACTTTCATTCCAAAAAGCGAGATTCCACTTCTAATCCGCCGAGCTGACAGCCGAATGATTAGCGCTCTCGCCTTCGGTTCAACAGTTCGTGGGTTCGAATCCCACCTTGGGCATGGATGTTTGTAGTGGTTCGGAATCCACTTTGAACCGTAAGTCCCGGTCTAATTAGCCCTCGTGTGCAAAAAATGACCGTTGAGCGAAAAACAAACAAACAAACCCACTTCTAATCCACGGTGATCTTTATTTTTCAGAACTTTGCCACGACTTTTCCTGATATGCCGACCGATTGGCTGAGTGGTTAGCGTTCCTGACTCCTGAGCTGTTGGTCTCGGGTTCGAATCCATGTTCGGGTATGGATGTTACTTTCTTTCACTGTTCTCTCTGTGTTTCTTTATCCTTTCTTCTGTGACGATGTATGAATGTGGCCCACCCTATAAACGGGTTTGTGGTGGTATGGAGCAGGTAACGCTACTCGCCTCCGTGACTTGGTTCACAGGTGCTCGCTGGGTAACGTTAAATGAGTAGCAATTTCTGGCCTTGTTGTGGCATAGGGTTCAGTCACCCTTGTGTGCCCGCCATTAAAAAAAACTTTTCCTGATATTAGTAGAATAAGAGTAAATAATTTAACAGCACTTAAAACTGGATTTGCCCTTGTATTTATTTAAGATTTTTTTTTAAATATATTATTTCGATAAAGATTTTTTCTAATTTTAGCCTTAGGAGAGATTTGTTTAAAGAATTTTACCATATATGATTCATTCATTTGCAAGTCAAAAATAATTTTAAAAGTACATGCATCATATAATATATTTAAGTTAGAGTAATGTTGAAATTACATCACGATTAGAGAAATTTTAAGCCAAACTTTTTCCTCAGGATTTTAATCATATAATATTATTTGCATTATTTCACATTTTAGTATTTATCGAAGCAAAAACTATTTATTTTCTTAAAATTTTGTAATTCAATATTCATTTTCGCACATTCAGATATATTGAAAAGAATACATATAACCTGTTTTTATCATCAAATATTAGAGGAGTGAAAGATACAAATTGGATTGAAAAAAATTTTCATTGATAATAATTTTTAGCATTTTTTTTTTAAATTACGAATAATTTTACATAGGCTGCCAATTTTTGTGCCATAAATTGTCTTCATTAATTACAATCATTTAACTCTAAACTTTCCTGCATATTATCATTGAAGTTATTATTTCTAATTGCACATTTGTTAGGCTGAGAAATTTTTTTAAAATTCTTAGATTTCGAATTTATTTATTTTTTAAATATTTTTAGATTTAGTGACTATAGAATGCTGTTCCACCATAAAATATCATTACTAAATAGACTATAACCACCTCTTCACTTGTTATTGATTTCTGACACACAATTATGTAATATTGTCAATAATAAATCCATCTTCTCTCTCTTTCTAGAAGCAATTTCCAACCTTTGCTTGTAAGTTATTCCTTCAATTTATTTAATGTACCTTATGTTGATTACGAGTATATTTTGCAATATCTTAAAACTTTGTAAATCAACAAATTCTATGTAGATTGAATGGGTAGTTGTTACATCAACACACTTCCAGTTACCACTTAGCCTACAGATGGGCTCTAGCAGTTAATGGAAGAACCTAGTGTGTGAGAGTCTTCGTAATTTAAAAGCAGGGATCCAGTAGAAACATACTTTAATACTTGATATCCTCAGAGGTATCACTTTACTTGGAGGACATTGCAGCCATTTTCCTTTTAAGAAGGCTCTGCCACCTTGAGTGAACACGATGGATCTTCTGCTAAACCTGGAGTCAAGCATACTAATTTCCAATATTGAGAACGACGTCCTAACCAACCAGGTAACAGATTATATGATGGAAATTTATTTCCACAATAATTTGTACAAAACCCATGTTGGACATCTGATTGAACCAGAAAAAAATATCATAGTTCAAATAATGTAGTCGATTCATTTAGCTGAAAAATATTAATTCTGAAACTACACAATCATCCAAATTTTACTTGACTTGGTTTCGAAATCTCTTATTGCTCAAGGCAATATTAATCAAGTTGCGTCTTGACAAGAAGAAAGAGCGAACTGTATTTGCAATACGACAAAGCATTATTTAAGAATATTTTAACATGAAATTTGATAAGGAATCACTTCATCAAAAGATAGATGAAGCAATGCGAAAACTTCTAAAATTCCAATGCAGGCCATTACACACCTTACGACAAACCACTGTACAAAACTAGTGTCTCAAGATAGAGCCCTGAACGTCGACTCCAGATGGAAATTCTAACGCATGCGCACTTGAAGAAAGTAGATGCGTACCAAAGAAGGATGGATTGCAATTATATTTCCTTCGAATTTCTGTATTTTAACAAATATAAACATTAATGGAATAAAATGCCATAGTAAAATTAATTTTACTAAATAAGTTGCTTTTGATACTTTTTTCATGGTTTAATTATAAATTGATATTTCAAGTTTTTTTTTCCAAAGCTAAAATTAAAATTTTTGTCAATTTAAATTAAAAATTGTTAAAAAATTTTTTTGCACATATGAATTCCTTTAATAAGCTTTGGATGTTATATAAATTTCAATAAAATAAACTGCAGAATTTAATTATTTTCTTATTTAATCTGTACATTATCTACTTTTTAAATAAAAAAATTCTGAATAAGAAAAATCACAAGCTGTAAATATTGAACATCTGTAGTTCAATTTAAGAGCACAATTCATTTATTTGAAAAAAAAGTATAAATTTTTCAATTTTTAAAAATGAAAATTCAATAATTTGTAAATTTCCTTATTTATATGTATAAAAAATTTAAAGACTCTGTATCACATTTCCTTCCGATTTCTGTGTTTTACTAAAGGTATCATGAACATAAATGAGAATAAAAAATATCATGTGTAAAAAATTGAGGGTGAAATTAAATAAATATACCAAACAAAATATTTATAAATTGTCATTTTACCATGTTTACATGACTGGTTTCATTATAAATTCATTATTTCAAATAGTTTCTTTTTCCTTCTATTTTTCACTTTATCATGCTCATATTACAAAGCAATACAACAATATTTTATGTTTGGTTTAAACAGAAATTTATTAGCTCAAGTTGTTTTATTTAATTAATTAAAATTTGTGTCATGATTAATTATTATTATTATTTGCATACATGAGTTGTTTTAAAAATCTTCAATTAAAAACCTGCAGAATAAAATATTTTTTTATTTAGTGTGTAGATGATTTATCTTTTAAATTAAAAATTATAAGATAAATCGCAATCTGCCAATACAATAAATATCTGTAATTAAATTCAAAGTATAACTCTTTTATTTGAGAAAAAAATTTAGTTTTTATAAATGATTAACTTAATAAATAATGCAGAATTTAATAAATTTTCTCAGTTATATGTATAAAATATTTTAGAAGAAACTTAGTATTTTAGATAAGAAAAATATGCTAAGTTTTAGAAAGGTAAGTATATTAAAAATGATAAACTTGCTAACCAGATGAATTTTTCGCTTTATTTACATCGCCAAGTCACTGAATCATAGCCAAAATCTTCTGGAGCCGACGATCGGGGCTCTATCTCGAGACACTAGTCTGTACAAAGCTTCTTTGAGAAATTATAAGATAATCAGGCTATATGAATGGTTTCCAGAACAGACTGGTGCTGACGAGTGAATCCCTTTCCCCCCTTTTTTTGACAAAGTTAATTATTATTTTACGATTTTGTTAACCACAGAAAGTTCACATATTGTAACTTAATATTAGATTTGTTCTCCAAATATGTTTCTAGCGCCGTTCCCAATAATTATGTTTTCAATCTTTTTAATTGTAGAAAACATAATTGATATATTTACCAAGATATTCTACAAGACAGCCTAATCTTGAAGTTGGATTGTGTAGTTCTTAACTTACACATGAGCTGGTATCCTTCTCTCCATTTCCACGTCCCAAAAGCGGAAGGACTTTGGACGTCACATATTAGCGTGGACACGTCCCCAACTCACGGAGATCCAGTAACCCAGTGAGGGAGAGAATGTATAAAACCATATATAGCAAAATCTAAACAATCGCTTATCTCAAGAGTAGCGAATCCTTATGGATCAACGTACCATTGTTTTCCAAAGACATGTTTAATGAGACTGTAGACGTGCTGCCAAATAATTTTGACTTAATGAGTATTGGGAAAAATAATAAAACTATAAATATTAACAACCCAAAACTTTATTTCATCATCATCATTCATGGCGCGCCAGCCCAGGATGGGCCAAGGCCTTCTGAACAAGTTTCTTCCAGCCACCTCTACTGGCAGCCTAACTCGTCCAATTTTTTGTTCCAAGAACCCTACAGTCTTCTTCGACTGCATCCACCCATCTCAGCTTTGGTCTTCCTCTTCTTCTTACACTGATGTTTGCAAAAATAATTTCCCTTAGAGTTTTATTGTCCTTCATTCTAATAACATGTCCAACCCAATTGAGACGGCTTACTTTAATGTGATGTACAACGTCTGGCTCCTTGTACATTCGATTGATTTCTGTATTGTATCTTCTGCGCCAGACACCATTTTCCTTCGTACCTCCAAAGATACTTCTTAAAATCCTGCGTTCAAATAGGCCCAACAGCCTCTCCTCTTTTACAGTCAAAGTCCAAGTTTCCGAGGCATAGGTCAAAAGGGAACGGATAAGCGTTCTATGATCTGTAACTTAGTTTTTCGTGATAAAAATTTAGTTTTTAATACATATCTTAGGCTGAAAAAGGCTTTGTTAGCTACAGTTAAACGTCTTCTTACCTCTGGGAGAATGTCATTATTTTTGTTAACCATTGAGCCAAGATAGATAAATTCATCAACTGTTTCAAATTTATAATCACCAATGAGTAGATGAGTTAGGGTAAATTGGGAACTTTATTTACTTACAAAAATGCAGTTATGTGTGTAATTCAAATTAATATAGCATTAGTAAGGATTCTGTTGTTGCAGACTGGGTGATAAATAACTTATATTATTTTTGTAAAATGTTACTTTAAAAAATAATGTACCAAACTGTTTCTAAACGAGTTTTTAATGTTATATTCTCTGAAAATAGTGACTCGAGGTATAAGTAGTTTGGAATCAAATTCCATAATGTCAAAGCTCTGTTACTGGCATTTCTACATACATTGCTTGTTAATCTCTTTTTGTTTCTATCAATTTTAATTTTTTCTTTGTTTCAATAAATTTTTGAATCCATACTGGTCTAGATTAGAAATGAGCCAGCTGCAATTCAAACTATTCATTTTCCAACTAATCGAACTGGGATACGTTTAATTTATCAAATGAAATGACATCAGGGTTATACATGATAAACTTGAGCGTTTTCGATATATCATAAATTATAGTTTTTAATACAATTTTTGGAAACATTTTCATCGTATTTTTCATTTGCTGTAATTAATTCCTTTCTTTGTATCATTTTGGGATTAGAGCAGTGTACCTTTTATCAGCCAATAAAAGGTCTCGAAATAAATCACTGCCAACTCTTTACCAGATAAGTTAAATTGGCAGGAATATGAATTCGAAATTCCAAATAGTTTCCTTCAGGGAGTTGCATCTGCAGTGGCCCGAAGTGAATAAAAGTAGAAATATTATAGAAGTAGTTAAATAAGTAATTTATTTTGAGTTCAGATATAATTTTGTATAAACTTTATGCAATTTCAAAAAATGATTAATTTTATAATCATTCTGTAATAAAATATTTCATTTATAAACTGCATGAATAATTTATTGACCAAATACATTTAATTTTTTTTTAAAATGTAAAAATTTGAAAATACACTACTGGCCACGGTAAATGCAACACCCTGAAGGAAGCATGCAAATAACATGAAATTTACAACATGCATTAGTGGAGGTAAGGTATGCAAATGATTAGAATTTTCAGAGCAGACGCACATCACACGCGCCTGTGGCGCCACTTCAAAGCGCTATTTAAGGCTTGGAAATTTCGGCGATTTTAAGTTCGCCCATTGTATTTTTCTTGTATTTTTTTTTCTTTTCAAAAAACGATCAATTATGCTTCGTAGAAAACAGCGATCATTTTTAATCAAGTATCCAAGATCGACAGGAGAAAGATAATGGCATACCGAGATTGTGGATAATCTTTCAGGGAAATTGGTAGTCGTGTTTGACAAAACCAAACTGTAATGTGGATATGTGATCGCTGGGTGATGGAGGGTACGACGGACCGACGTGTTCGGTCGCCTCCACCTCAGTGCATCACTACGTGATGACAGGCAAATTGTGGGTATTGCACAATGACGGATCTCTCAGCCACATCACGAACCATTGCACAGCACATTCAGTTTGTAACGCATCATCCAGTGTCTGCGCGTACCATTCGACGCCCTTTACAGCAGAGTGGTCTGTCCGCAAGACGTCCATTGTTTCGTCTACCCTTTACGCAGAGCCACAGACGTCTCCGCCACCAATGGTGCGATGAAAGTAGGATGTGGACAGCAGAATGGAATGAAATTGTCTTTATGCTTCTGTCTACAACACCGTGATGGTCGCATTCGAGTCTGGAAACACCGTGGAGAGAGGATGATGAACAGCTGCGTAATGCACCGCCACACTGGTCCTGCACCGGGTATAATGGTATGGGTAGGTATTGGATATCACTCTCGCACACCTCTAGTAGGAATTACCGGTATTTTAAACAGCTAGCACTATATCTCCGAGGTGTTGGAGCCAGTTGTCCTTCCTTACCATCAAGGATTGCTCACGGTCATATTTGAACAAAATAATGCGTGACTACATGTGGCGCGCATTGTCCTAGGGTTCTTCGTCAATCGCCAGATTGTATTGCTTCCCTGGGCGGATCGCTCTCCGGATCTTTTATCGATAGAAAACATGCGGCCCTTGGTTGCTCAACGATTGACCCAGATTACATTCCCAGCTACCACACCAGATCAAATTTTGCAACACGTGGAAGCTGCTTAGTTTACTGTACCGCAAGAACACATCCACAGACTATTTGAATCAATGCCAAGGCGTGTGGCAGCGTTGATCTCCAACAATGGAGGCTACTCTGGCTATTGAATTTTGGCAGACGCAAATTTAATCATTTGATACTTGGTCAACATGTTATCTACCAAATAAATTTTGTGAAATCTGTCTTTCTTGGTGTTGCAATTTGGATGGCCAGCTTATTTATCGCTTATTATAGTAAATTTAAAACATGGTTTCATTAATTTGCTTTTGTTTTATAAAAATATTTCTTTTCGTTTTCCAAATTTGTTTACATTGTTAGATTCGCCATATTATTTAAAATCGTTTGTTACACTGCTTTCACAGACAAACCCTTTAGGTTTGCTTGAAATAAGAACAATCGCTAAAATGTACCAAATATGAATAGTTTTTTTTTTAATTACAAAACTGTTAAGACCATCTTATTAATAACAAGTAAAAAGCATAAACATTACACAAATAAGCAATATCTTTCAAAGTTACGAGACGAAATTACAAATGTTAATGACACAGTATATGTGTAAGCAAACTGTGTCATTAACATTTGCAGGCCACAATATAACTAAGGTAAGGTGCCCGTAATGCAGTCTCACTCGTGTTCGATAATACTTACACAGCGAAATTTGTTATTTTTAATTAAAATGCAAACAGTTTTGATTGGTAGCATGCCATCGGTTTGCCACCCCATGGCTTATCCTATTATTAGATTAACCGTGCTGATCCAAAAAATTGTATTGCTTTGTTTACAACCCAAATTAGATAAAATATTTTTAAATTAGATAAAAAAACTGAGAAAGCAATGCTAGTTGATGATAAACATACACACAAGAATATTGTAATATATTTTATATTCTGAAGAAATTCTAGCTAAAGCAACTGAAAAAAAAATGAAAGCGATGAGAACAATTAGGAACAGGAAACATTTTAAGTTAAACAGCCACCAATTTACTTAATGATTTCCGAGTGGACAGAAAAGTTCCAAACAATTTTTGAAAGCCTAGTGTCACGATAGTACTCTTCAGGACAGAGGGCCACAAGTTTGAGTCTCTGCATACTTAAAAAATGAGTTTATTGTGTACTTTTGTATGCACAATAATCAGCGCGGATGCCAGGGAGTTTCTTGAATTTTCCCTCTGTTACATGAACATTGCTTATTATCTTCGAAGAGCAATTTAGGAAATGGATATTAAAATCTTTTAGAACAGCAATGTCTACTATGTGATGTCAAAAAATGAAACAAAGTTTTTGAAGCCAGGTTTTTTCGGGACATGAATCTTCTTTATAGAAAAATAATGCAAGGAAAAGACAAGACAGTTCAAGCAAATTAATCAACTTCTTTTGTAGTGTCAAAATAAAAACTTAATTCTCATATATATAATATAGTAAATGTGTATGAATTTTCAAGACTTTTCCACTAACTTGTTTTTTGATTAGTCTGTTACAATGAACAACTATCATGGCAATTTCATGCATATTTCTCTATATTATCTTTTCATTTATATTAACCATGTTTAACGTTCATTGAAGTAAATATAATTTTAAAAAAATCACGTTAAAAAAATTTCTTATAATACAATAAATTTTTTGTAATGGAAAATAAATAAATAAATATTAATGATAAAAAAATAAAAAATGAATAAATAAATAAAGCAAGAAATATATCAAAGGCAATGCACTTTAAATTTTATAAATAAATGTAACCCATGAAAAACATAAATAATTACATTTTTGGATACATACAATTATATGAGAAACTTGAGAAAAGCAATAAATAAATTTATTTACATTTCAATTGCTATCATCACTCACAGTGATTGTCTGAATGTTATTTTTATTTAAAATTTTTTTCTTATGAGATATAACCTCAAATTCCTCAAACTCTAATTTATTGGAAGGTGAGGATGGCAGACAAATCTTTTTCCGTTTATCATCAGATATTTTTTTCTTAGAAGAAATTTCAAAGTTATCAAACTCAAGAGGTTCATTTAATAACTCAACAGCTTCTATTTTCTGTTTTTTATTATTTTTTGTTGAGTTATTAGAAGACTGACCACTTTTTGATGAAAAATTAACACCATTGTGAAAATGAGATTTTTCTTCATTCACAGCACAAAGTTTCACAGATTTTTTATTTGGAGATGAAGTAAGAGAAGATGTCTTGGTTTTTTGACTGGTAAATGGTAAAAGTTCTTTTTTACTTTTACAGATTTCAGATTTGGATGTTGTGACAGGTGAAAATGCCTTAGTTTCTGTGTCCTCTGGGGATGAATTTCCTTTAGATTCAATTTTAGAATTTTTGGAATTTAGAGTTTCATTTTTTGCTCTCAAAATTGGCATGGGTAAAAGAAGTTCTTTATCAGAAGGTAATGTTCTTGAACCTAAAGCATAAAAATATATAACATATTTTATATACATATAGGAAAATCATATGTTTTGCATTATTTGTTAGGTATTTAATCAGATTTAATTATTATAATGAAGACAACAAATTTACTTATAGCTATAGTTGATGTGTATTAAAAAAGCAGTTAAGAACATTATAAGGAATTTAAAACAGTAGGCAAGAACTTCAATGGACTGTAGAAAAGTATTACTTGCAAGATTATCACTACGAAATAAGAACGTTTTATGATCTTATTCATTTTTTAATTACAAATATTTTAGACAAATAAGTTTATATAATGGAAATAAATGACTGAGTTCAAAATACTAATTTTTTTATGAATTTTGATTAGTATAAATTGTGAATTTTATTAAGTTACAATGGAAAAAAGGAAGCTGTAAATGAAAGAAATTTTAAAAGTATTATAATTTCCTTTTTTTAAGAAGGATGTATACTCCATGGAATCTAAAAACAATAAAATTTTTAACTCAATCAGGAAATTACAACAATTTATTACTTTCACAGTACCACCTTTTTAGATTAAAGAACAAGTCAAAATATTTTATAATAGTTTATGATTTATTTTATTAAAATCTGAATTTATAATTTGTATAAATTCAAAAGCAAGTCAACTTTCATGCAAATATATTTAGATTTTTAGAATACCTTGATTCCTAATATTTGTTCAGTGTAATTTATTGCAGTTTTTATCATAAATCTGAAAAAATAATCTTGTTTTTAGGATTCAAGTAAGGATACATTTTCCTTGCAACATATAATAAAAATATCATATTATACTATTAGAAAATGTTTCCTGAAAATTTTTGAGATACTTTAATGGTGCACGTGGCACTAAAATGACTATCATTACTGAGGTATTTGAATTTGAGCTTCATAATATTCTATTCTCATATATCATAGGTTTCAATTTTGTTAGCATTGAAAAAATATGCAGTTAAATAAATTTGATATTTTGAACACATCATATTGAGTTTTTTTTACATATTTGATAATTATATAATTAGTAATACTTTAATTCTTGGTGTCATCTTATTGAAAAGATAGCTTTAAATGTTTTTTTCAAAATTGAAGGAAAACACTCACAAAATAAAGGGAAAGATTTTATTCATTATTTTGCAAAAATGTTTATGAATTCATTATTGATTACAAATGGATAACTACCATTTCTTTTATGATAAAAATCAATTAATTAATAGTAAAAATACCAATATCATTGTAATAGCATATCAATCCCCAGTTTGATATCTTACCTAATTTTCAAATAATTAAATACAGCGTTGATTTTATCTTCTGTGTTTGAATTAATTATACTAAACACATAATCATAGAATTTCTGTATCTTCATAAATTTAAGTTGCAGATAAGTCTTTAGAAAATAAACTTCTTTAATTAAATGCTTCATTTGTCAAATCAAGTCACATTATAAAACAAAAAGTGGATAAAAATAGCATATATTGTTTTTAAATTAAATTTTTTATATTATGTATGGTTTCAGTGGGGTGAATACTTGCTATGAAAAAAATTTGTTTTGAATAAATATAGTTATATATTATATACAGTTTTAATAAAATTTAATAAAATTCAGGAAGTGGAGTTAATTGATTTCGGAAAATGTAGCATTTAATATTTGATACTTAATGACAGAATGTCATTAAATTACAGTTGCTAAATATTAATGTATGAAGTTACATTTAATAAAAAGTCAAATTAGTATTTTTCTAATTTCAAATATTCTTCATTCTAGGAAACTGAAAAATATTAAATTTAATTTTTTTATTTGATGCATTATATGTTCAGTTATAATATTTGATGATAACAGGTTTTTATGACAGAATATATACATTTGTATCGATAAAGAAATGTGTTAATTATTGTTAAACTGGCTCTGCAAATATAAGAAATAATAAAACTAAAAATTCATGTTATTTTCATCATTTAAATTAAAGATAAAAAATAACTAGGCAGAGAAAATTCATGTGATGCGAACTTTTTACTTACCAATGTTAATATAGCTGATAGTGGAATAAGGAGTAAAATGAAATTCTTCTATCAAATATGATTCTAAAAGCAAAAGAGCAACAATTCTTTCACAGCTTTCTCGACTGAGAGAGGTAGCTTGGAGACCTGGTGGTCGCAGTTTAGGTGGCCCTTTACCTAGCCAAGCATCAATAAGTTTCTGAGATGTCAATCGTTCTTCCTGCATATTGCAGTATTCCAATATGGAATAAAGAGCACGGTACTCTTTAGCTACATTTTTCATTTTCTCAACATCTAAAAAGATTCAATATTTGCATATTTTAATTCATTCTGCATACTTATTATGCACTAAATTTTAATACATTTATAAATAATAATTTTGCTGAAAAATAATAGTTTTTGTACTACATACATTTTACAGTATGTGCAATATAATTCATTGAATATATTTTTAAATCAGGATTATTAAGTCTATATCAAAGGCATCTAAAATATAAACTTATTTTAGCATTTATTTCTATGAAGATAACATATGAATAATTGTTTATGGAAGTATAAATTCTGTGAAAGATATTTAACATGAAAATGTAATGTAATAGAATATTAGCACAGAATATAGAAAAATTTCTATTGTATCAAATTTCCTTCAAGTCTATTTGAACACTGATTTTTCTTGAAAATGTTTACAATGAAAACAGCCAGTTTGTTTCTCGCTCAATAGTCAATTTTTGTACACAAAGGCCAATTACACTCGGACCTACAGTGTAAAATGGATTCCAAACTATTACAATCATCCACAAGTCCAAGGTAGGATTCGAACACACAAACTGTTGAACCGAAGGCAAGAATGCTAACCATTCAACTACCAGCTCGGCTAATAACAAATAATATACTGATGCAAGCAATCAAATTGATTTCTTTTGAATATGGCTCAATAAATTAAAATTCAGAAAAAAATTAATCAACTTTAATTTATTATAATTTTGTACACATTTATTTATTTAAATTTATAAATCATGTCATTGGTTTCCTAATCTTTAAGTTTCAAGTATTAATCTACAAAAATTAAGCCTCTTAAATTTTGAAAAATAGGTCTGGACTCAGAAAGTGTAATTTTTCTGAATAGACAGTATCATAAAGTAAATTGAAATATTAGTTAAAGCATTCAAATTATTATTACAAAAACTTGTTAATCCTGTTTAATTGTGTTAGTAGAAATATTTTTTTAACTTATATAAATGCACAATTTTCAATTTTTTCCAAAAAAAAAAAATTCTTTTAAGCATATTGCATAATTGAATTTACTGATGATCTACTCCAGTGATAAAATGGTCCGATTAAAAGAAAATATTAAATGTTTAATTTTGATACATATCAATGATGAATTAAGTTCAAGCTAAAGGAAAAATTTTTTTTCCAGAAGTTAATGATTTGTGAATTGTTTTTAAAATCAAGTAAGAGCACAATTAAATATATATATGATTTTTTATGTTAAAGAATAACTTTAATTTTAATAGAAAACACAAAATACTTCATATTTTAATTAACATTTGAGATTAATGGAAAATATCTATTACATTTGGCAATTATTTCGTAATTACAATCAGACATCCTTCCACAAACAGAAAAAATTATTTCATTATAAAAATATAAAGTAGATTATCATAACCATAAAAAGGTTCAAGCAACAATTTTCTTAGTTTATTACTTAATAAATGAACTATAATACAAATTAACTAAAATCAACCGCTCTCAACAACATAACTACTCTATTTACCATACACTAACTTGCACAAAATCCTTTCAAGAAATTATAATCATGAATATAATAGCTGTTACAAAAATAATCACTAAAATTTAATCAGAGGTTTTAAATATGACACTCCTAATTTTGAAGACAATGTATCTAGCCATATTCTGGGACTACAGTTTATTGCAAATTGTTATGTAAAAAAGTTTCGAGAAACTGTCATTGTAACTTTAAATATTTGCTATAGTCCTCAAGAAAGTATTTAAGTTATAGCTTGTTTAAATTATATGTAAATTGATTACTAACACTTAATGAAATTCTAAGAAAACATAAAAAATCTTTTAAACATGTTTAAGATTAATAAAAACAAATGTTCATGACTTCTCATTGAATTTGATTCTGATTATTGTACAGAAAAAAAAAACATCACTAAAATTTATGGGTGCACTATCTTTTACAAATCAATTCCTAATGCAATTATGTTACATTCCAAATCAGAAAATTTTTTAATTTAAACAAATCAAGAAAACAACAATTTATGATTAAATAAAAGTTCATACAAGGACTGTAATTATCACAATGATCACACATGCTGTTACAATCAGAAGAGTTCCAGCGCTCTCCAAAATGTTGAGCAATAATAGCACGGCGACAACTAAAGTAAAAATTATACAATGAATGAATATTATTTCAGAAATGCATCACAATTAAATATAAAACAATATTTAAATAAAATATTTACTGTTACAGTTATTTCTGAAATGATTTTCAATCAATAAAAAATGTTCAACAGAATAAGCAAATAATTTTTCTTTACACATTTTAATGTATAAATTATAACATATTAGAAAATAAAACAATGGATCAGAAATATTATATTAATTGTTTTTACACAAGAGTGTTATAACTTTAATACTTTATGTGAATCTTTTTTCAAGTTTCTAAATAACATTACATAGATAAATTATACAAAGCATAAATTTCTAAAAAGGAAGAAAATTAACATTTGGGATGCAAATGAAATTAAATATGAAAGAAATCTTATAGCACAACGATTGTATTGCTTAACTTGAATAGAAAATATTCAAGTTGAACAATACAAATTAGTACAATCATATCTAGCACAACAAAAATAAATTCAATGAAATTACCAATGAAGAAGCAAAACTAGAAAAAATATAATTTGCAGACAAAAAATATGCACTTTGTTCAAAGTAATGAAATTAAAGACAAAAAAATCAAATTGGTACAGATAATTATTTTTAAAGAAAAATTATCATAAAATGCTGAAAATTCTTAACTAGTTCAAGATAAATAATCGTCCCTATTATATAGCATTCTTCAAAATTTAATTAAAAAATAAGAATATATTATCATTTTTTATGATCTAAACTTCTATTTAAGATTTATTTATTTTAAACTTATAGCTTAATCTATATTAAGAACAAGATTCTGTATATCATCAATGATTAAGATTTTCATTATTAAATAAACATTCAAATAAGTACAATATTTTAAACTTAATTTATTCTCTGACTTAATACATAGTAAATATTTAATAAAAATTAAATATGAAATATAGACCTAATTATTTTATATTAAAGCAAAAATAATTAAAACTATATTTTGATAAAATATTTTATTCATAGTTACTGAATGATTGCATATATTTTTAACAAGAGTCATTTTAAAAAATTGACAATCAAGAATTTAACATCATTTTATATTTAGAATTTTTTACATACCAAACTATTAAAAGTTGGGGTAAAATATGTTCTCATCACTGCAAAACGAATTTTTTGATAATTTGGGAAGTAGAAAAAGAATATTGTTTACAGACTTCCAGCTTATTTAGATTGTTCTAGAGCATTTGGCAAGATATAAACCAATTTATCATATTGCTTTTGCTGAAAATACCATACATTATTTATAATTATCTTATGCTAAAAATATCCTTATTACATGTTATAATTTTTAAATATGTTGCATAAAAGTTTTAAAACTTATTAGATAATAGAACATTTTTAATGAAAAAAAGATTTTTAGACAAAACAGATACAGAATTTTTTTTCCTCAAATGCATAATGATATGCATTATTAGATCATAAGCCAAAGTATCACCAGAAAAATGTTGCATTAAATAAAATCAAATAGATAAAAAAAAGTATAATATTGTTTAAAAAAGTACAGCACTATTTATTTTTTTATGTTAATATCATTTCTTAAAAGACACAGAATACAAGTATTGACGCTTGAAAAACAGCATTTAGTTAAGTGTGTATTATATAATGCATACCACATAAAATGCATTCTATTTCAAAGGAGAAATGACATTTTTAAGTGCTCTGCTTATTAAACACAGTAAGCGTAAAAATAAAAGAAATTTTCGGCTATTATTTACTATCATGAAATGAATGCAAACATGGCAAAAATCACAAAAAATGTTAAAAGAGATTGGGCAGGAAAAGACTTGCTCAAAAAATATCTCACAAAGTATGAAGAGTATTTTTTCCTCTCTAATTTGATGTTTTAGAATTCCAAATACTTCAGAAACATTAGAGAAAAGCCATTCTTCATTATATTATTAAACACACTAGCTTTTAATTGCATTTAAAAAGCAGACATTGTAGGTAAAATTTCAAGGATATTATTCATATGCTTTTAAAAGTCATAAATTTTATTTAATTTAGCAACATAAAATTCAATAGCAAATTATATCCTTCAAGATCTGTTTGTTAATTATGATATTTTAATTGATTATATGAGTTAATATGATTTTATTAAAACTAAAATACATAAAATTCCTTAAAATATATTTTTAAGTAAATATAAAAAGTTGTGTTCAAATAATTAATATTCAAAAACACAAAAAATAACAAACTTCTATTTGATGAAATATATACAATTCATCAAAACAAACACTTTTATTTAAAATTATTTTTCAAAATAAATATTTTTATTTGTACATTATTGGTGTATGAAGATATTTTAATTTAAGAAATAAGTTTCAATTCTACACACAATTTTTGAAATTTAAACAAAATGTGATTTTATAGAAAATTCTGTAATGAACATTTTTAATTATTTAATTTCAATAATATCTGATTTAAATTATTAATCCTTATTCAATACATGCCTATTTTTGATACAAAAAATACATTTATTTGAAGACTAATTATTATGAAGTTTTTAAGGAATAATAAATAAAGTTTAAAAAATTATTCAGTAGAGGAGAAAAATTTAAAAGATGTTTTACATAGTTTAAGCATTTAAATATGTAATTTAAGTATGTATTCACTACTTATAAAAATTAAATAATTACAGAGAAACAGTAATATAAATAGTGATATTAAAGAATTCTAAATATTTTCTTACCGTTTTAGGTCTAGACAATATGCTACCATAGCATATAGGTGTTCTAAGCCTTTTTGTTCAGTAAATATCATGGTACTTTGACGAAATATATCAGGAAAACGATAAAAAAGAATACATGATGCCACTTGGTCATCTCTACCTGATGAAAATCAAATATAATTTTTTTTAATAAAAACTATTAAAATTAAAAAATATTCATATAGCGGTATGTATAGGAGATAAATTTTAAAATATGAGCGAGAATATATTATAAAATTACATTTTATATAGTCTTACATAAAATAAATTTAAAATAAGTGAACTAAATTTACAATTTATATATGAAAGAAACCAAATAATTATGCATAGAGTTATTAATGGGAAAAAAGAAGTAAACAAACCAGCTCTTCCACTCTCTTGATAAAAATTTTCCATTGATTTTGGCATAGAATAATGAATTACAAAACGAACATCTGGCTTATCGATACCCATACCAAATGCTACAGTTGCAACAATCACTTGAACTGCATTAGTTGACCAACTTTTATGTACAGAGCTACGAGATTTAGCATCTAATTGGGCATGATAAGCTCTTGCTTTTATTCCTCGCTTCCGAAGTTCCGAAGAAATTTCCTCAGAGTCTTTAATTGAAAAACAATAAATAATTCCTACAAAATAAATATTTACTATAAGATGTAATTTACTAAAACAAATAAGTATTGTATTCATCACCAATAAAGAGTAAGATAACATTTATGAAAAATATGATTTATACATATATATAGTAAATTGTAAACATTATAAATTCATTTTAAACTAATGAATAATATTAACATAACTAAGGGAAGTCAATCAATAATAAAGAGAAATTACATGGCAGGATTACAATTATAAGTAAATGTACTTAATTTACCTGAGAGACCATTAAATCGATTTTTCAGAAGATTTTCAAGTTCAGTTACATTGTCCTTTTGACATGATGATTTGCATACAACCTAAAAAATCATTTTTAACAGTAATTATATTATTTTATGTATTTTTTTATGCTGAAATTATACAATTTTTACGTAAAAAGGTTTTTCAAAACATACCAAATGGAAATTTATTTTTTAGAGGTTAGCTATAAACAGGTTATAAAGTTTATTGCATGAAATCTACCTCTCGAATGCCTACAATGCTTTTACAGTTTAAATAATGCAATAAGGATTTTATTAACAGAGAAAAATTCAGTTATTGTAAAAATTACAGAAATGAATAAAAGAATTATAGTTTGAATAAAAATTAATAGTATAAAAATGTATGTTAAAAAGCAAATTTAGAATTACCCCTTAAAACATGAAATTTTTCAGAAAAAATAGTAAACAAAATGATTGAGTTATTTTTAGAAGAAAGTTAATATATTAGTCATTTTATAAGTCATTTTTTTTGCCATTTCAAGAAAAATCCTCATATTGATGCCATCAAGGATAAATAAGTTTAATTATAAACTAACCTATCTATTTTTACTCAAACAGATCTCAGATAGGAATTAAAAAATAAAATAATGCAAAATACAAGATTGGCAGGGTTTGTACAGATTTCCAAAAATCAAATTCCAGGAATTTTCCAGGAGTCAAATCAAAAATTTCCATGAGGTATCGACATTCACGTTAAATAATTTTTTATTTTACTTTAAAATTTGTTTTTAACCAAATATGAAAATAATTATGTACATACAATATTTTTCATTCATTTCTGTAAGTAATAAAAATAAATAATTGCAAACATCAATGAGACTATTTTTTATTTAAGTTAAAATTATTAATGATTATTTCAAAAGCATTTAATGAATTTACAGCTATAACAGCAAATTTTTTATTTAAATAATCAACATTCTATATAATACTGGATTATACATTGTATAAAATAATGAGTTATTTTAGAGTTTTTAGATATTTCCAATAGATTCCTGTCTATCAATTTATTGAGTATTTCAAAAGATGTGTATGATAATTTCTTTTCAAATATAAATACACTTACTCAAAACAAATGCAACTATTAGATATAGTTTCAAGAGTCCATTGGTCATTGAAAAGACACTTTCCACCAGGCGTATTAAATAATTTTTAATTCAATCTTTATTTTATTAATAAACAAATTTATCCTGATTCACTTGAATGAATCAGATTTACTGTATGTTTACCCTTGGCGCGTTTTTCGGCGCCAAATTTAGCAAACATTTTTATTGAAAAACTGGCAAACTAGTATTTTGGCAACCCTATTTGTCATTAATTTCTCATGAATATTTATCGATTTAAATTTATTAATATAAAATTTAATCAAAAATTTTTATGGATAATTTAACATATCAACTTATATTATTTTACCATTGATGCTTGAAATCTACAAATCTGCGTTTTTTGTTAATTTTGTAAAATTAGTTGAACATATGGTTAAATACCAAAAATGTATGAAATATTTGTTACAATTTCAGTCATTTCCCTCCCGCCGTTTTCCCCGATTGGAAATCAGGCATACGGTCACTCTTGGCGACTTGAAAATTTCGCCAAAGTTGACCGTAAGGTAAATTTTTACCAATTGAATTGTACATAATTTTCATCAACAGAAACATGGAAAATATGTTTTAACTCAAAAATTTTATATTTATATATTAATATTCAAAGAATTTTATACACTATAAGGAAAACAGCAGCAAATAAAAAAAGAATCAATTAAAATCACCGGTCTTAATTGCACAACACATTTATTTTTATTACTATTTTAATTACTTCACTTCATTTCACTTTACATAAATCTAAATGCTACTAAATCAAGTTATCATGAAATTATTGTAGTTGAACTAGATCCTGAAAACGTTTATACAAGTCAACAGTTAAAAGTACAAAAAATTTAATATCGATCGTGCCTCCATCTAGAACCAATAATAAAAACTAATACTGAATTAAGTTTCCCGACTATTTTATTGAAAATTTTAAAATATTAAAACAAAAAAATTCAAAAAATTATAAAATTTTGTATAAAAAAATAAATGCATCAAGGTAAGAAAAAATTCAAGGAGCAATCACGATTTTCAAGGAATCAAGTCGAAATTCCAGGAGTTTCAAGGACACTTTTGTTCAAGGACAAGTTTTTTTTGGAATTTAAGGAGTTTCAAGGAGTTGTGCGAACCCTGGATTGGTCATATGAGATACTGCCGAGAGCGAAATTGGTGATAACTTTTGCCAGTGTCAAACACAAGCAAATGCTTAAGGGGTTAAAATACTAAGTTTTATACCATTTGCACCAAAACAAAGCATATTCATTAAATTTAACAAAATAAATAAATTTAATATTTTTGCTATTTAATAAGGAAAACAGCATTAATGGAACAAATAAAATATATCATAGAATTTCTAATACGAAAAAAACATAATAATGGTATTATAGCTACATTAAGAAAACTGAAGAAAAGAAATGTTGATTTACAATGATCAATATATAATAATTTAATAATTAACTTAAAATGACAATACTTCACCTCATATTTAAGATTTGGCCGATTAAAAGATGCTTTCAAAACCAAACATCCCTTGATATTTAATATATTTTGGACATCTGAAATAACTGAAGATGTTGCAGTTGCTGTTAAACCAAGAATAGGCACATTGGGAAACTGACGTTTCATAATGCCAAGAAATTTGTAATCTAAAAAAGCACAAAAGAGAAGTTCATCATAGTTAACAATTTTTGTCTAACTTAAAGATGCAAAATACATCAAAAATTCAAATTCCAGTAAATGAAAAAATTAATTTTTCCTTTTATTTTTTTTTTAAAAATAATAATTTAAAGCATTTTTGCAAAGAATAATATGAAAATTATTTAAGATATAGGAAGTATACAATTCTATGAAAACGTTTTTCATTTTTATTTATTTTTTTTACCAAGTATTACATTTTTTTTAAACTTTTAATTCTTTTGTGAATAAAAGTTGAAAATTTAATGTTTATTTTGAAGAAACATGAAATAAAACTAATATATAAAATATTGTTAAGCAATCAAACATTAAAATAGTTTGAAAATAAGAATGAGTTATTAAGTTTTAAATAAAATTATTGGAAAAAACCCATAATTGTTTAATGATTTTCAGGATAAGCAATAAATAATTTTACCTGTTCTGAAATCATGTCCCCATTGTGAACAGCAATGCACTTCATCTATTGCAAGAAGAGAAAATAGGCCCATTTTATACATCTTTTCCAATTTGGCCATGAAACGTTTACTTTTTGCCAACTTTTCTGGAGTAACATAAAGAAGTTTAATTGTTGGGTTTTTCTCTGTCATTTGTTTATGAACATGATTTACATGTTCACGTGTACTGTTGGCATTCAGCAGTGCTGCTGGAACATTTAATGCCTCCATGGCCATAATTTGATCCTCCATTAAGGATACTAATGGTGAAACAACTAAAGTTATTCCTAAAATTTAAAGAATTTATAAATAATTACATGTTAATACACTAATTAAGAAAAAGAAAATTTTTCAAAAATTATAAACCTAAAACAAGATTTCAGATGTACACAAAAGCAACTGAAACATGCAATTGTCTTAATTTCAAATTAAATGTAGATCTCTTAACAACATATTTCATACAGACACAAAATCAATTAATATTCAATCCCATAAATGCAAAAATAAACTCAATAAGAAAATTTAAAATTAGTTTTGATGATTTTTTATGAATATTTATAAGAACATAAAAAATATTATTAAATTGAGTACTTAAATTAAAAATTTTGTAAAAATAACTTAATGAAAATTTCAAGTATATTAAGAATAGGACTAAAAAGTACTTTAAAGTACATATTCTTTAAAAAAATTAGAGAAATCACTTTTTACGAAAAATTTTTTTATTTAAATTACACAAATATAATGACCACTACATAAATATTATTAATTTCATGTTTTATAGTCATGAACTCCAATTAATGCAAATACTAATGCAATATATCATTACTCATAATCTAATATATCTATATAATGTAGCCATGATTGAAAAAAATGACAAACAAGTAAAGAAAATAACATTTCTGAAATAAATATTGTATTACCTTCTAGAACCATTGCTGGCAGTTGATAGCATAAGCTTTTCCCACCACCTGTAGGCATTAAAAGAATGCAGTCTTGTCGAGACATCACAGCATTTATCGTTGACAGCTGATACGGTCTAAATTTATCCATTTTAAAAACAGTTTTCAAAGTGTCAGAAACTTTTTGAGACCATGGATGATCTGTAAACACAGTAATTTGCACTATATTACAGACATGCAATCAATTGTACATAATTTTTTTTAGTAAAATATTTTATTTCCATTTTATAGGTAAATTATATCACAATTTTCATGAAAAACCAAGAAATAACACTGATAAATTTTGATTTAATATCTTCATTCATTCTCTTTTTACTAATAACACATTATCAAGAAGCAATCTTACTTGCTTTTTTCTGATCAGCAAGAATGTTAAACTCCCTTTTCAATGAAACAAAACTTAAACTTTGATAAATAATAAACTACACTTTTATTCTGATATGTAAGATAACATCATAAACTTTCTGTCATAAATATTTTAAAAATGCTATTCATAAGAAAAGAATTTGCTAAGAATAAAATGTAATTAATCATGTTTAATAAATAAATGAATATTAATATATATTTTACACTTATTTTAAATTTTTATAATTAAAGAATTATGTTAATTTATTTTGTTACATGATAAAAATATAATTGTATTCCCAATTACAATCATAATTATATAATATTTCAATAATGGGAAAGAAAAAAATGAAAAGAGTTAAGTATCATAAATGAGAGATGTGTCATTCTTGAACAGAAAATATAATAAAAATATATTGGAAACAATAAAAATAAAATAAAATCTTGTTTTTTTTTCTTTAAATTTAAATATGCTTTACCATGTTGATAATTACTTATTGAGTTTTAGTCAATTATTACAAATTAAAATTCGTTAAATTACTCGTTTTAATCAAATACATAAGTAATTAAAATAAATTAGTATTTTTATCAATTTACAAATGGTTTATTAACATTATTTATTGCACTTGAGTTTTATCTCATTCATAGAATTTTATTAACTAATAATTCCTTTCTAATGAAACTTTTATTTCAATTTTAGCTTTTCTTAAATTCACAACAACTAATTTAATAATATTGGTAAAATATTACACAACAATTCTGGAATAAATTTATTTTAGTATTCTTTGAAAATTAATATTATTTTTTGTCTTATGATTGACAATATTATAAAAGCACTATAATTCACTGTTCACAACACTATTCACTGTTCAACAAGGAAATTGAACAAAAAAGAAGTTATAACATAATAATAAAATAAAAATTAATAAGTGCATTATGTTATAAAAGCAGAAGATTAAAGGAACAATTTATTTCTGAAAAGGTCATGAATAAGATCCTGGTTTGAATATTGTAACATGTGACTCTTCTATTGCAAATTTATTAAATATTGTAATGGTACATATTGTCAAATGAAATCTTCAGACACATTTGATCACAAATTATGTGAATAGTCCTTTAGATAAATGAATCATGAAATTTCTAACTTTAGTATTGTTTTGAAGACAACATTCATTTTATGCTGAATCAATTAATGGGACTATCTTCTCATCATGGCAGGATATCAACTTGCTGGTACTTATGTAGTTGAAGACAATTTTCCTATTTATTAACAAAATCATTGTTTTGTTGGAAAAAGGCTTTTAATAACAATGGCAAGAGAATCCATAGAAGAACAATAAGCAATACTAACTTCTTTACACAATTTTAATAAAATGCAAAATTAAAGGTAAAGAGTTTTATGTTAGCTCCATTAAGGAATTGTTAGACTTTATAGAGTAGTTAGGACAAATAAATGGTACTAAGATGCTTTGGGATTGAAGCATTTTGCACAGAAAGCTAAACAAAAACAGACACACTTATCATCTGAAAAATGCAATTATACAAAGAACTTCAAAGGCTACATTTTAAGTCTAGAAAATCATTCTATAGCTTTTTTTGCAGAGGACAAATTTTAGCTAAAATTTACAGTTTAAAATGAATTTTAAAAATATCTTTAAACATATATAGATCCAATTTAGTTGAATCCATGAATTGAGGAATTAAAGGCAATGGCACTGTCAAATATTTGACAATAATTCATATGAATGTAGTTGCTTAAACAGACGGATCCAGAATTCATTTTTAGCACCTATATTTGTATTCTTATTTGAAGACCCTAGATTTATTTTTCATATGGTATGAAGTATTGCTTCAATCAAAAGTATTGGAAATAAAACTTTTATATATATATATATATATATATATATATATATACAAGCTGACCCAGCCACGCGTTGCAGTGGCTGAGTTTTTAAAATACATTGAATCAATTTTTTATTAATTCTTGGGTTCAATCAAATTAATATTTTCTAAAAAAATTTAGAAAAGGTTCATTCATAGGAGATTAAAAATAAAACGTTTCACCAAAATTTAATAGTAATAGGTAAAGTATCGAAATTTTGAAATTAAGCACAAATCAACATATACTTTCTGAATTTACATTTTATTCATCTTATATTAAATTATAGTTTGTAATCAGTGACTTACTTATAAAATATACTATATAAATTAAAGACATCTAAAAATAAATTGTTATAAATGAGGTAAATAACATTGACATCGAACTATTATTATTTTAATTTTAAATTATATTAAAACTAAAAAATTTTTCCGCGGCATTATACTAAAATAAAAAAAATTAAAAGAATTTATCATTTGAATAAATAAATTAGATCAAAATGTTCTACTGAATAAATTAATAATTATCAAATTATAAAATAAAAATAAAAAATAATAAAAGGCTATCAAGAAATACTTACATATTTTCGAGGTGGTATGAAAATTAGTAGAGAAAAACAGTAATAAATAAAATTTTATTTTACTATTTATAATATTAAAAATATTCAAACTGAATACTGCACAATAATAACACAATACAAAGTATAATTATGAAAATGATTCACGAAAAATTGTTATAGTATCATTATACATCATGAAAATATATGTAAATTCTATATTTAACCACGTGCTTGCGCGCGCACGATAATTTTCTCGAAGATGGTATAATCTAGAAAAATAAACACGTCGCCATCTGCCGAATACCTGTGCAACTTAGATGCTAAACCGCCATCTATTAGGAACTTACAGAACTAACCAAAAAAATTAAAAAAAATTTAGGGTTGTACTACCTCTAACATTTAGGGGGATGAAAAATAGATGTTGGCCGATTCTCATAGATACCGGATAAGCACAAAAATTTCATCAAAATCGGTCAAGCCGTTTCGGAGGAGTATGGCAACGAAAACTGTGACACGAGAATTTTATATATTAGATATATTATTCTTATACTAAACTGTTATTTCCTTTGTATTATTGCTATATGCTTATATATATATATATAGTAGTTTTAATTTCAAAGTTAATAAACTAATTTTCTGGAATTCAAACATTTCAATTAAAATTTATAAAAATATTATTTTTAATCAACTTTATAGAATATACAATATATGTAATAATTTAAACAACATCAATAAACAAATAAAAAGACTAGAAAATATTTTAACTCATAATGGCATTCCAACTAAATTTATTAAACACTATTTGGCTAGTAGAGCATTGCTTATAAGAGTGAAGTAAGGCGTAGTTTTATACTACAGAAGGGTCACCCAAGCCTTGAAGGTCTTATAAGAAGCTTGAAATGCCGATAGTGTTTACACTTAGTCGCTAATTTATGCATTTGGTGAGGTTCTTGCAGATTTGGACTTGTATTTTGATATGGTTTTAATTTGATTATTATAAATTAAATGTATTTTGGCAATATTGGATTTTGAATTATATATTTTAGATTAAACTCTACTTCTCTCTCTCTCTTTATTCTGGTTTGATATTTTGGTTTGAAATTTTGGTATGGCTTTGGGGTGTACTGGCTTCTTTAAGACTATGCCTTGGGTCATTGCAGAAAAGCCATAATTTGTGCCAATGTGGTCAACACCCCCTGACGATTGGTTTGTTTGTCGCTCAACGGTCATTTTTTGCACACGAGGGCTAATTAGACCAGGACCTACGGCTTAAAGTGGAATCCGAACCACTACAAACATCCATGCCCAAGGTGGGATTCGAACCCACGAGCTGTTGAACCGAAGGCAAGCGCGCTAACCATTCGGCTGCCAGCTCGGCCACTCCCTGACGAAGCTGGCCATATTGGTACTTCATTCCATTTTATATCTATCTTTCATTGATATTTTCCTTGATATTTTTCTTTGAAAATTCTTCCAAGTATTTTCAATGTATTGCTTTCCATTTAGTATTTTCAATGTATTATTTTCTATTTAGCATTTTCAATGTACTATTAACTATATATATATATATATATATATATATATATATATATATATATATATATATATATATATATATATATATTCAAGCAATAATACAAAGGAAATAACAGTTTAGTATAAGAATAAAAATTCTTTAAGTGTTGCTTTCTTATGTAATACAGCTTAGAAGATACTTTTCAGCAAAATAAAATCATCCTCAGAAAATCTATCTCATGAATATTTAATATATCAGGCCTGATTTAACTAGCATGATCTTAATTTTGCCTATAAACAAGCATTTAATGGATTTATTGTAACATTAAATTAAATACTCTAGATGTTCGGTTGATTTAAAGACGTGTTTGTCTTTAATCATCAATAATCATCAATCGATCAAAGAATAAATGTTCGTGAGATGTCTCAAAATTTTTTTTAGAGAATATAATTTAAATACTATAACTGTATTAAGGATGGAACATAAAAAAATTCACCAACAATTATTTTATTAGTACATCTGTCTATAACAAATATTTCTCCAAATAAAATTTTTTACTCAATTTTGTTGTGGGAATTTCAGTAGTGATCAACGTACAAATCTGAGATGAAAATATCTAGAAATTAAAAAGTTTACTGAAAATATTTTTAAATATAAAAAATTATACATATAAAGATTGATTATGTTAAGTCAGTTTGTTACTCAGCTGTCATTTTGTGCTCTTGAGGGCTAATTAGACAAGGACCAACAGCTTAAAGAGTATTCTGAACCACTACAAACATCCAAGATTAAAGTGGATCTGAACCCACAAATTCTTAAACTAAAGGCCAGAGAACTAACAATTAAGCTGCCAGTTTGGTTATAAAGATTGGATTAAAGCAGTGTTAAAAACTATAATTTGCTTAGTCAATTTATAATGGTTTACATAATTTTAAAACAGTTTAAATTAGTTTTGCCACTGGTCATATCAAAAACAGCAACAAAAACCAAATTATAAATTCATAAAATATCAAACAGTAAAATTCAATAAAATATGCATGTGATATCATCTTAAGAAATTTTGGTTAAGAACTATACTCTGTGTTATGCAATATTAAATTGTTTTTGATGAAAGATCGTATAAAATTATGTGTTATAAAAGAACATATCTTCATATATATATAATCTTTTTGCATTATTTTAACATAAAAATTACAAATATACATGGACACATTTTCTTTTACTTATTTTAATAGAACATATCATTTCTAGTCTCAGACTATATACATAAATTTATAATCAAATTCATTAGTATGTTATTTGACTTAAAGCAATTAAAAAAAATCAACATAAAGTTAAAAATGCATTCCAAATAATCCATACTATTTACATACATAGCCTCAAAATATTTCAAAATTAAAAATTTTTAGCAATTATCTTTAGTACAAAATATCATTTAACATATATACCTGATCGTTCCCAGTCTTGATTAGCTAATCTTTCAGAAGCATTTTCTTGCAAGCGTTGATTTATTATTTGTTTTCGTGACACGAGTTTTTGTCTTTTATTCGATAACTTTTCTATAGCTCGATCTATCTGAGCAATATCAGAATCAATTTTTTGCAATTCAACTTTTAAATCTGCAATAAAAAAATCAATTATCGAGCCAAGTTATTTTAAAAATATTTTAAAATATGCAGGGGAATATATTATTTTAAAAATTTAATTTTAGATATTTACCACTGTCATCAGACATCTTTAAAACTAGGAAATAAATGCAAATCAATTTATATATAAATCAATATATTTTGATTACAAAAATATTATTTATATATTTGAATGCGAGGATATATAATAAAATTCTGAAAGTGTTTTGATTTCATTATCATATCCTAAGTATTTCGTTGAATTTATTTATTTTTTACATTAATTTGAATTAAAACTTCTAATTAATTGAATTTGTAGCTTCAATTTAAGTATTTTATACAGTAAATCATAAGACAGTTGTAATTTAAAAGTTGAGAAATTCAAATCAAATTTAAGTAATTTCATATACATCTGATTAAAATCATAAAATTGCAGGAGCATAGTTATTTTTCCTGATTTTAAATTACATTTTGTTGGGATGCTTTATGAAAAGCGAAATTTGATCTTTGAAATATTTTTTAAAAATTTCAATCAATTATTTAGCATCAAATATCTAAAATAAACTTTTCATAAAGCCAACAATTTCTAATGTTTGTTTTTATACACTTCAAAATTCTTGTAAGAAATTGCGGACATCATGAAGCCTTGCTTGTTCAACCAATGTGTTAGATTAAAATTAAAAGAAAAGTTTTCATTGGATGAGTATGGCATCATTCTTGTTAATTCGTCGGCGAAAGAGCGATATCAAAATAGACAAAGCAAATTTTATCTTTTCTTTTTTTTTCTCTCTCCTTTGGTAATAATATTTGCGATTAACTTTATCAAATATTTTTATTCATGATAAATTTTTACGGAGGTAAGAAAAATATTTTTTGAACATTAAATATTACTCTTTATTTAATTATTAATTAAAAATTTATTGAATTATTAATTATAAAATAACGAAAATTAATTATTGTATTAAAAATTAACATTTTTATTAAATTTTAGAAAGTTTATTAATTTTATAAAATTATATTCAGATGGAAGATATTTGTGGGACTCAAAAGATAGAAATTATTTTGACATATAAAAGAAAATACTCTACTCAAGGAAATAAGCCATATATTTTACGAAACATTTGAGAAATTTGAAACAGGTTATGATTTGTATTTGTACCAAATATGGATTTCTTTGCGAAAAAGAAACACAAGGTAAATAAGAAAGTTCTTGCTGTTTTTAATGACCCAAAATAACGTGACCAACAGAAAATATAGCCAATTATTAGTCCTCGAAGTGAAAACAGTCTGCATCGAGCATCTTATACCAACGTGTCCCCAGTTACGTTATCCTCTTGAGATAAAACGCGTGGGTTTTGGACGCAAAGAAGTCCGTGGGCGCTTGGCGCAAGTCTGCTTCCCTAGTGAAGGATTTTCCACGAAGATGATCGTCTAGGGAATAGAAGAGGTATTGATCTGATAGTTCAAGGTCAAGCGAGTAAGGAAGATGGCACAAAGTCTCCCAACCAAGTCACTGTATAGTTTTTAGCCACCCACGTGACATGTGGCCTTGCTTTATTGGCCAAAAATAATACTCCTTTGCGATTAATCAGTGTTTATTCATTCCGTTGCAATGCCTGTTTCACACGTTCCAATTACTGTGAGTATATGTCCACAGTGACCATTTAGCCTGTTGTAAGCAGCTCATTGTGAACCAATTGACTAGACACCAGCTTCATCGCAGAGAGATAAATCATCCGACCTGAAGTTGTAAAACTAATGTTTAGTTGTACTATCACTCACAACACTATCCAAAATGCTAGACATATTCGGTGACTCGATGCAGCAGCTGATAAGCTGACTTTTAAGTCGTAAAGCAAACAACACCAAACGAGCTCCTTTGACGCATTCATTTCTCTTCGCTACGGTACGATTGATGAATATGCAGGGGGACCTCCCTTTATGGATGGAGTTTTCAATGTAAACAAAAAACTAACCTCAGTTGACCGGAAGCCATCTCAAATACTACCGGTTTTCTCTCTTCCCACTGAAATTCAATGCAATCGCAAAATTTTTATGTAAATATTTTTAGGTATTTATTTTTCTTTTCGGAAATTTTTTTTTATCCGTTAAAATCATAATTTTAATAAGAGTGTAATCAGTGGTGATCTCGTAAATTTTTAAATTTTTTTATTTTTTAGTTAAATAATCCTGATGAATTACCATATTTTGCGGGGAATCGCTCTTATTAGCAATATTAAGATCAATTGTTGGTGAATGATATATTGTAACCCACATTCTAACTCTTGTTATTATTTATCTCAATTGTTAATCATTTTTTTCTTTAACTAATTTTTAAATTTATGCATTTGTTCCAAAATTTCATAAAATATATTTTGCACGCGATTGAACTAGAAATCATTTCAAATATTAAGCAAGGTATTATTTATGCTTTCATTTATAGTATTATAAATTTAATTAAAATTTTTTTGACTTTGCTAGAATATATGAATTGGTATAAATAATGAATAGAACAAAATTGTTATGATGTGTTTAGTTACTTATTGTTTGTTAACATTTTAAACAAATCTTGGTTTTTATTGCAATTAAAATTTAAGTTTTATTTTTAAGAGTTGATTTAATATATAGCTAATTAAATTAAGGATTGTAAATTAGGTTCCATTGGAAATTTGAGCAGTTTCATTTGCGAAAGTAAATTTGTTCCAGCTAACATATTGCAAATAAATGCTTCGAAACAACTACTACCTTTATGTGCTTTCTGCATTTCAAAAAATTTTATAGGATAATTACTTTTAAATGAATATTTCTCAAAAGCAATAGAAACTACAGAAAACAAGCACAATGGTATAAGACAATAATGGAATAGTAAGTAGGAAGTTTCGTGCCGGAAGTTTTCTGGATCTCCACGGTAGTAGCGCTCTCTATTCTACACTTTATAGAAACTTCCATTCATAACGACTAATATTCTTGCTCTCGACTGACCGGTGTGTCAACCCATAGAGTAAGGGATTAACTCTATGTCACAACCATTCATAAACTAATTTGCACGCTTATTCTCACTCCATTCTATGGCAACGGGAAAGCAGCAAGAATTTTCTTGTTTACCTTATAAATTGTAATTCAAAATTTTACTTTTCTTACAATCAAATGCATCTTTAAATTATTTTATATAAAATGTAAATCAGAACATATTCTAATTTAAGAATATTTTATTTAATATTATTGAAAAAATAATTTTGTTTAATTTATAACTGAAAAAAATAATTTTATTATGTGTGTGTGTGTGTGTACAGCGAAACAACAAAAAATATGGTTTGGCAATAGTGCTTGTTGTTATTGTCTTAAATACGAGAAGGAGAGTATTTGTGATTCGGAGTAGTTCAGGTCTACTGCTAGCCTTTCCTGATATGGTTTATTCAACGTTATCTACTTCATCTGAGATTTGAAAAGATGGTTTTAAGTGATTTAAGAAAAAGGTGTATTGTTTGCCATTAGTGTCTAAAATTTTTTTCAGTTCTATTTGTAACTAAATGTGGTCTAGTGTAAAGAGGTGATAAAAGTGAATAATCTTAACCGATCTTAAAAATACACGATATATCGAAATATTACATACCCATACAGTTTTTAGAGAAGAATTTACATAATATTTTGAATTTACCATGGGTGATTGAATTCAATTCGCTCACCCTATTACTTAAATTTGACACATAATTAAGTTAATACACTGATTAGTTAAACTACTGGAAACAAGGTCACATTGTAATGTAAGGGTGGTGCAATACACTAGTTGGGCACTAGTTGCCTTTATGTCGTTTTTAAGAACAGTGTTTAAATTAACAATACTACTGGTAAAATTTATGTCCAATTTTTTGATTATGAGCTTTTAAGGAGAATTTAAAGCATCGGTGTATGTATTCGCTAATGATACCATTACATGAGAATGAAATGGTGAGGTTCGAATTCTATTGGAACCCAACATACTAATGAGTTCGTGAAATAGATGAGATTCGAAACTTCTACCTTGTACTGTTGTGATAGTGATCCAAATCTTGAAACCCGTCCATGTACTATGATGAGCTGCTGTTTATACAGTCATGTCTTCTATCGGAATCACTTCAGGCCATCTTGTATTCTGTCAATTATTGCCAAACAATATTATTTTACTCCAGAAAAAGGAATAGGTTCAATAAAATCAACATGTATATGGGCAAAGGGAGCATCCAGTGTGGCAAAAGTGCTAATGGATGATTTATTGTGTTATCTTATTTATTGTCATTGCTCACTGCTGCGAATCATATCTTTAATATGTTTGCACATGCCAGGACAAAGGAAACGCTCCGTGATTAAATGAACAGAAACCGCAATACCTGGACGAGTAAAAAATATATATAAATTTTCAAATATTTTTTTACTCATACATTTTGCAACAACTGGACGAAAGGTAGCTTGTTATAGGTACATTTCCATACAGGTTAATGTTCAAGAGGAAAGTAATGTTTCTTTAAATGTGAAGATGTATTCGCAGATAAAAGATTATGTAATTTCCCATCTGTTAACTAAGCCGAGGCGAATTTTTTAAAAACAAGTACTGAAGTAGATATTTCGAGTATCTCAATACGAGAATGACTCCAGTCTTGTTAGATCCTTCAATCTTGTTAGATACTTTTCAGTAATGAATGTCAGTGGAGAATTGAGAAATGAATTTCAAGTGATGTAATTGGAGGGGACATCCTTTGTCAGGATTTTGTTTAAATTCATAGCTAAGAAGTTTTTGGTCAGCAAGTATGACAAAAGAGCTACTTTCTAATATAAGTCTTTATCTTTATTTTACTGTAGAATATATACCATATAACTCACGGACGTAAATGAACCAATTTCTTTGGGATTTGCTTAATCTAGCTGGATAAAAAGCGATAGGTTACCAATTGCTATTTGATGCTTGCTTTAAAGTACCGCTTGTTGCTACATAAAATCTGAAGTATCTGTAGCATATAGTACCACCTATATGCTACAGATATTTCAGAGGTATCTGCCCATAAATATAATTCTGCAGCTAGAATGGAATGCCTTAATAGCCTTAGCAAACACTTGTGTTGAACTTTTAAAAGAAATATTAGTTTCTTTGTCCCAATTATTTGTATTAATACACATTGCATATTCATTTAGATTTGAAAATAATAGGTCTAGAATCTAGACCTACTATTCCTCTAGAACCTAGTCTAGAATCTAGATATAGACCTATCATCTAGACTCTAGATGAATGAGGTGTTCACTTTCAGAACAGGAGGCTATAAGTATGTATTCAATAAATGTGTAAACAAATCGTAAGTCTCTATTTACCTCGATAATACAGCGTTAAAAAGTTAAGGACGGTTTGCAAAAGTCGAATTGGAGTTGAAAATTTTCAAAAAATCCAAAAAGAGTGCCGACGTCTGTCTAGTGAGCATTAATTGGAATTTGATGAAAGGTTTTAACCAGGTCTACGTGACTAAGCACTTGTTTGCCATGCAAATTTGTAAGATTAATTATGCAAGGAATTGGATAATGCTGTTTTATAGTTTGTGCATAAGCCTTTTTTAGGTACCATATGCAAAGGAAAAACGTATTGGTTTTTAGTAGTCTGATCAGGCGAAGTTGAATCTTGTGTTAAATTTCATCTTATATACTTTTTAGAGTTAGTTCTTAGGCCAGGTGTTAAGTATTCAGTTTTAACTTTTAACTTAATTAAATATAATTATTTAAATAAACTACTATAGTTAGCTGCTTTAAGAGTAAATTTTTAAAATATCTACACCTTTGTCATTATTAACTTAATACCAAAAACATTTTTTATTTATTCGATAAATAATAATTTTAAAAAAGTTTGAACAATTCGTCATAAATATATTACTTTACATTCCGCTTTCCATTTAAGACGATTGATTCTACCAGGCAAAATTTTACAGCATTTAATTAATTTCAAGATCTGAAAAATTACTGAATAAGTATTGAAACAAAGGCAACTGTACTTACAAATTTTTACGAGAATTCTAATTTCAGTAATTGCAATATAGTTTACTCACCAGTATAAATAATTTATGATAGTGAATATATTCAAATTTGCTAATATTTGAAAATCTTAATTCAACAGTCAAACAATATTTCCGAAAAGTCGGTAGTCCCCCAGGGTTCCCTACTAGGACCCTTCCTTTTCCTAATTTACATTAATGACATACCAACACATCCATCAACTGAAATCTGTCTTTTCGCGGACGACAAGGACATTGTCTCGTCGAATAAAGACTTGGAAAAGTCTACCACAACCTGGAAACTCATATTAAAAAGCTAGAATGTTGGTTTAACAATTGGAAAATAAATATCAACCCAGACAAAAGTGTTGCAGTACTATTTACCAGAACCAAGGCAACCTACCTCCCTCTCAAACTCTATAATAAAGAAATACCATGAAGCAAGAAAACCATCTATCTTGGTGTCACTACAGGCAAAAAATTAACATGGAAACCTCACATCCTTAATATTAAGCGCAAATTCATAGCTGCCAAACATAAACTCTGCCCCCTCCTATCGAGGAACTCCCCCTTTCAATTAGTAATAAATTCTTAATTTATAAAACCTTCCTTAGGCCAATTATAACTTATGCGGGCTACATATGGGGTGGTACAGCCACCAGCAACTTCCAATTACTTGAAATTGAGCAAAATAAACTATTAAGACAAATAACCAACTCCCCATTTTACGTCAGAAATAACCTAATCAGAAAATCTTTAAATATCACTTCCCTAAAAAGTTTTATTCAAAAGCTGTCCTTCAAGTTTTATGATGAATTGTTTAAATCCCGCAACCCGCTCATTAATATGATGGAAGCCTATAATATTTATGACAAAGAGAATTTTAATCGCCCTAAGGGCGTCCTAAGACTCAACCCATCAACTGCAGCCTAAACAGCAGATTAATGGACTGGTCGCACTCACTTTGCCGGGGTTCGAACCTACATTATTCTTTGGAACTCCATGGGCCAAAACTGTACTTACTCATTATGAAACTTCACATTGTATATAAATTTTCCTATTATATATTTTTGTTTTCTTTAATTGCTCTTCATCTGATATTTACTAACACATTACCTGTATATATTGTTTGATACTAACCCACCTATCCAAGAATTTTTTGTATTATTGTTCATTATATTTTGTAACTGCTCTTATACATGTGAATATGTGTGTCAATATATAATGTTATTCAATAAAGAAAAGATGGGGCAATATCAAATTAAGACAATATAGTAAACTGAATTTCCATTGTTACAAAAAAAGAGTCTCAATCAGCTTATTAATCATTCCCTTAACGTGTATTTACTTGTGCTCCCCTACTATTAACAGCTTTTTTCAGGTGAAATTTCTTACCGCTCGAAATAAACAGTTCAAAACCTCACTAACTTATGTGCAAACCGTTATGTCCCCCTTAATTTTATTCAGACTGGAGTCAGCGGGCATCTACCTGGATACTCCCATCGTAGTCTTGTCGACGAAATAGGAAACAATAATTACAATATTCTCCCCCATTATATAACAGCAAGTGTGGGTGAAACAGGTATATGAGAAAGGATTTTTACTGTTTAGTGTTATCTCCATTTGTATTTCAGACAGCTTCTTTACTAAATGAGCAAACTGTCAGTGTTATATTCATCAAACATTATTCACGTTTAGTATGTGGTGGGTTGAACTCACAAAAGTAAATACGAGTGGTCAGAGATGAGCCGGATCAAGTTAAATTTAGTTCCATCTGGGGAGAACAGTTAAAATCATATTAACGAATGAAATTTAGTGAAAAAATTTGTGAAAGACAGCTTTAAAAAATTTTTTTAAGAAACAAATAATTAGAATGTACTTGTTACTCAGCATTAAGAGGAAGGGCAAAAATTTGACAAGCTTACTGGTAACTATCATTTTAACCCTTTTTTTAAATAGTGACTAACGGTTGAATTCTGATTGACCTGTTGACAAAAAAAAAAAAAAAAAAAAAAAAAAAAGAAATGAAAAACACTTTAAATTGTTTCTCATAAATTTATTTCACAGTTAGTTTCATTCGTTGATATCATTATAACTGGGAGGCGTTTCCAGTTCAGTAAAGATAACGAAACAAAAAAATAATTAAATAAAAACTCATACCTTTCTTACCAACCTCAGGGCATCATTTCATTTAGTGGACTTTTGCGACCACGATATTTTTTATAAGCCCACAAGAACGATAAATGAAATGAGCATAACGAATCTTCGGCTAAATCGGTATTCGAGCTCACTACCTTCCGATAACGATAATTTAATAAAATAGGTCACCGCGTGACTCACAATTCAAAATGTAGTGTTATTTAAAGGTATACATTTTTTGTTAGCTCAAAGAGAGACCATGTTTTGAGCGGTAACAGCTTTCTTTTTAAAACATGCAGTTTAGTAACTGAAACAGTATTCATTTTTGAAAAATTCAGGCGAATATAAATGGACTAAATAAAATATCTGAAAAATCATGTATGTATGTACACTTCTTCTTCTTCTTAGAATTGGGTTTGTATGTCATTGGGCACCTCTGCTTTTATCAGCATTTTGTACCAATAACTCCAAACCCAATGTTTCCTAGTTCTAGTTGCTCGGGTCACCCACTTTATTAATAAAGTCCGATAACCCTTTAATGAAGTCTAGGTGTAACTCTCTAGTATGGATGATGCCTAAAGAAGTTCATCTAGGGAGGGCAAGAGCCTCGCATTCGTAAATGATATGCTCTGCCGTTTCCTCTTGCGTATGACATTTCCAGCAGATAGGGTCTTGCTGAAACAGTCCCATCTGGTCAGAAAGTCAGTCATGCTAGGTATGTATGTACACACACACATATGTATGTATATATGTGTGTGTATATGTATGTGTATATATATATATATATATATATATATATATATATATATATATATATATATATATGTGTGTGTGTGTGTGTGTGTGTGTGTGTGTGTGTGTGTTCCGCGCGTGCTGTCAGTCATCCATGTATCAATGTGAGGGAGTTATATATAATTCTGTGAGAAAGTAGACACAACAGTGGAAGGTGACAGACGAGTTTTTCATCGGTCTTCCTTTATTCCTTTTTTAATTTTTTGCTATGCTTAAATAAATGTTTGTTTTTGTTACATTACAGTCCACTTAAATTCTTTAGTTATTAAAACGGCTCCTATAGTATGTGTGTGTATAATGAAACTTTAAGGTTTTTTAAAAGATCATTAGAAACTTATTATGTGGTTACAGTAAATACATTATCAGAGTTTTCGCAATGGAAAACTGTAGTAAAAAGTTCAGATCCTTGTGCTTGATGTTTGCCGAGAGAAATGTTGTGTCAAATTCCAGCTGAGTTAACTTTTAGTATCAAGTCCTTCATTATTTTTTTTATCCAACCTTCTTTTCCTTTCCTCATGTGAAAAATGGAAACAGTGCTAGATAGATATATTCTTCATTTTTGAATTTTTTGCTCTTTAAAATATTCTGTAAAGACAAAAATAAATGATAAATCCGGGTGTTAGAAAGTGAAAGGAACTGTGCCTGGTGGCTGAGTGGTGCTGTTTGTAATTTCATGTTTTCTGTTCTTTTGTAGTGTAGTAGAAGAGTAAAAATGCTTTGATTAAGTTGTGCTTTTGTGTTTGTCACTAAATTTTTTTGTTTTTCTTAATGAATCATATTTTGAAAATACTTTTATCATCATATCAAAATATCTAAAGCATCAGGTAGATGCAAACCCCATGAAAAAAAAACATTTGAAGTTTTACTCAAAAATACTTATTTTCGATTTTGAAAGGCAACATAATTTGGTACCCTCGGCGGGACGGAGTATTTTGTTATATTTTTGACTGAGCTTCGAAATTCAAGATGGATTTTGGCGCTCTTAAGTCTCAAAGAAAAGGACAACGAACAGCACTCTCTTTTACTATGAAGAAAACTGAACTAGGAATTATCAAAAGAAGTAAGTGATATAAATACGCTTCCAATTTTGAAATGTCTGTTAAATGATAAATTTCAGTGACTGGATGTTTGTCAGACTGAAATTTCTGAGAAACTTTTGTAGTCTAAAAATGTCGAACAAATATTCAATAGTGATTTTGTTGAAGCTGAAAATTACGGATATCAATTTATTGAAATGTCTTCGCAAATTGATTTGAAATTAAAAGAACCATGTGATAAGGAATAGAGGAAGTTCAAATAACCGAAAATTGAAATTAAAGAATTCAATAGAGAAGCAAAAGAATACCTCACATTTTGGAATTAATTTTAAAAAAAATCCAGGATGACAGAACCATTACCGATGAAAACAAATTTCAATAGTTATTGTAACCTATGGAGCCGGGCTCTAAAGTTGAACGCTTAGTGCTTAGCTACCCAGCTACTGCAGATAACTATTCGAAGGCAATTGAACAGTTAAAGGAGCATTTGGGGGTTGAAGATTTACTAGTGCAGATTTATGTCCGAGATTTAATGTCGATGGTCATGAAGAATGCCTCTACAGGAAGAATGAGAACTGATTTACCATCTCTTTATGGTGAGCTAGAAACTAAACTACGTGTATAAGAAAGTCTTGGAAGAACTCAGGAAAAATACGGAGATATCCGGACAACTTTGGTTGAGAGTTGTGTTCCCGAAGAAGTATTAGTCGTCTTGGAAAGGAGCCATAAACATGACTCTTCAAAAACAAGATCATTAGAACTTTTAATGGACTTCCTTCGTCAGGAGGTAAAGGGTGAAGAAATGGTACTTCTGGCTCGTTCTGGATTCGGCCTCTGTCAAAATCAGCGGAAAATTGAACAGGTAAAACCTGCTAACAGCATCAGCATTCGTAATTTTGGACAATTCAGGTAAGACCATTAATAATTTTATTTTTTGCGATAAATCACACCCTAGAGAAAAATGTTTTACCGCGAAGAAAATGACATTGGTTGATAAAAAGCAATTGTTATTAATTACGAGGCATATTTTTCTTGTTTAAAAAAGGCTGGACATTTAAATAAATATTGTAGTTTAAAAAATTAATTACATTGCTCTTATTGTAAAAATAATCATTGGGATATTATGTGTAATAAGCAGGAAAAAATAAATGAAAAATATATTCAAAAGGAGAGTTCCCTTTCTAGTGCAGGCAGATGCGAAACAGTATTTTTGCAAAACCTTTCTGTTCGCATTAGGTGTCAAGGTCGGCAGAAAAGCATTCGCGCTGTAATAGACACTGGGAGTCAGAGAAATTACGTAAGCGAAAATTTGATGACCCAGTTTGGAAGGAGACGTTGATCCATGCACGCTTTTTGCGGAGAATGAAACTAAACCAAAACAACATCAAGTGTTTTCTGTGGAAGTCAGAAATTCGAAACTTGGCTCGTTCTAGGCTCTTTCTGAAAAACAGATTTATGGATTTATTCCTACAATTGAGAATAGAAAGATTTTGAATGAATTAATATAAATTAAAATAGATTTTACCGATTCTTTTCGAAAGGAAGCAGAAATTAATCTTTTAATTGGTGCAGTTGTTATAGGAAAATTACTATCCGGAAATTCTTTCGAATTAAAATCTGGTCTAACTGCCATTGAAATGAAACTCCAGTGGACTGTATTTGGAAGATATAATTCATGTGAGGGGAATAATATTTCAAAAACTCTATCGATGTATTCTATGAAGATAACCTTAAGTAAATTATGGGAACTTGAACTTCTAGGAATTTTCGATCCAACCCCAGTCGAAAAATAAAAAAAACTGATTTTAATTTACATGATTTCAATAATAAAATGAAAACTGTTCCTGATGAAAGATATGATTTAGAACTCCCATGGAAAAATAATAATATGAATCTATCGAATAATAGAGAACTAGTTTTTAAAAGACACGCGAATTATTAACAGATTAGGATGCAGAGAATGTTTTGTTTATCAGCGTGTTTTTCAGGATTGGAAAAAATTAAAAATATCGAACGCGTGCCGGATTTTGATATAAACAATCAATGTCATTATTTGTCTCAAACCAGTAATTAAATTAGCGAGCCAAACAGCTAAAATCCGTCCTGTATTTGATGCTTCTGCCTCGGAGAAAGGGAAGTCTTCTTCAAATGAATGTTTGTATAAAGGAATTAGTCTTATTGAGTTAATATACCTTATATTCTTGATAGATTTAGAATGCAGCGAATGTTTATTAGTGCTGTAGTAGCTATTGGTATTAGTGCTGATATTGAAAAAGCTTTTTAATATTGTCTATAGCACCACATCACAGATATTTTCTTATATTTTTTCTCCATCCAATAAATGTCAGCTAGTTTATGGACATTTTAGGGATGTTTTTGGAGTCTCTTTAAGCCCGTTCCTGCTTAATGCTTCTATTATACATTTCTTAGAAAACTGTAAACCTGAATAATATGATGTAATTGAGAAGCTTAAGCGTTCCTTCTACATATATAATTGCGTGTCGGGTGTATTTAATAGCTATGAACAAAAGCAATTTATAAAACATACTAAATTAATTATGATGAATGGATGTTTTAATTTGCGTAATTTTGAAAGCACTGTCACTGGTATAAATGTTGATAAACTTTCAGAGGAGATACTTCTGTGTTAGGAATAATTTAGAATTTGGATAACAATACATTAAAATGTTGCACAGATTTGAATGCTTTGACTTCTAATACTAAAATTACAAAAAGAGTAATTATATCAATTATACAAAGAATTTTCAATACTATTGGATTATTAACACCAATTACATTGCTTCCTAAAATGTTATTACAAAATTTGTGGTAAATAAAAATTTCTTGAATGAAGAATTGTCTCAAAATAATTTAAGTGAATTTTAAAAATGGTTTAAAGATTTATCTATTTTAAAAGATGTATCTTTGTCTAGTGATTTAATGGCAATGACCTGCCTCGAGAAATTATATGGTAATTAATTCAACATCTGAATAACATGTTTTTGTGGATGCTTACAAGGGGCATGCGCAGCGTGCTTCTTTGTTCGATCGGTATTCGATGCTGAAGTTAAGGTAATTCTCATACGAATAAAATCTAGAGTCACACCCTTAAAACTTTTAAGTATTCCGCGTTTAGGATTAATGGCTTCCTGCATAGGTTCTAGACTTGCAAATTCTATTATTAATGCGCTCGATTTACCAGGTATAAAAATTACTTTTTGGTCCGATTCTACCTCGGCTTTTTAATGGATAAAATAGCAAGGAAATTGGTCTATTTTGTGTAAAACCGAGTTAAAGAGATTCGTGATTTGACAAAATGTCAGTTATGGAGACATATTCCTGGAAATATGAATATTGTTGATGTATTATCGCGGGGTTGTTCTGTGAAACAAATGTATTTTTCCCAAATGGTGGGAAGACCCTTTGTGGCTGTGAGAATGTTCTGAGTATTGGCCTGTTGGAGAAACTCTCTGCCAAACTGAACAAGTAGATTTGGAAAGAAAAAAAGTTAAAGAAATGAATATTGATCTATCAAAATACGCACCCCCTTGGCTTTTGAATGATGTATCATGTTATAATAAATTGACTAGAGAATATTTGCATGACTATTGAGGTTTGTAAATAATTGTAAAATATGTCCGAATAAATGCAAAGATCATGAACTTACCTTATCAGAAATAGAGAATTCCAAAGAAACTTCATGTTTTTTGTTCTTTTGTAGTGTAGTAGAAGAGTAAAAATGGTGCAACAAAGCTGTGCTTTTGTGTTTGTCACTAAATTCTTTGCTTTCCTCAATGAATCATATTTTGAAAACACTTTTATTATCATATCAAAATATATCCAGCATCGGGTAGATGCAAACCCCATGGAAAAAGAACGTTGAAAATATTACTCAAAAATACTTATTATCTATTTTGAAACGCAACATCGGGGAATATGATGCATGGGATGGAATTTCTTAGCCTAGTTTTGAAATTTTTTGACGAAATCGTTTCTTGGAACATTATCAGCCATTTTTCTTGGACTACTCCCTTTACATTGTCCAATTGCTGACAATATTCTTCCGAATTCAGCCTTTTGTTCTATTTTTTAATATTTATAATGTATTGGTCCTCAAATGTCTAATCGTATGCACAACATTCTCTTATTCAGAGTCAAATTTTTTTTAGAGTTGGAAGAGCTAAATTTTCTGCACAATATACCCTTTTTCTTATGATGTTTACGTAAGTAATCCACTTTTCATCCCCAGTCATCATCTAGTTCAAGAAGGGGTTGGTTCTGTCCTAAAACAAGCAGAGATAGGAATATGATGACTCAGTTATCTAAATTCTTCTGACTAAATTCACGTGGCACCCATTTTGAATATTTCCACACCAGTCTTATATTCCAAAAAATATATATTCTGAAATAGTTTATTGAACTGAGTTAAGCTTTCTGCGAAATCTGATGTTGTCAGAAAAAGATATAATATGCTTTTAACAACATCGTCATCTATCAATTTACAAAACTTTCCGGTAGACCTAATATTTATTAAATTGCAATGGGTAAGTTTAAGAATGGGCTTTTTTATTTTGCATGCGTACGCTATATTAGTAATTGATATTTCCTCTCTTTAAACGAATCCCTTTTTTTTTATCAATATATCATAAACATGATTACTTCCGGTTACCATTATTCGAATTGTCATTGGCTCTGAACTGATAACTGTTACTGTTTCAGTGTGCAGCATTTTGTACCCGTTACGTTACTCCGCATACAACTTTATTCAGCTTAGTATATTGTATCCGCATAGGTTACTTCTCATATCTGGTTCCTTTCAGCCTCTGAATGAGTTTCAAACAATATCAGTTTGAACATTTTATCTGGAAATAAAATGTAATTGTAACGATTTTTCTAGATTGCTGAAAGCAATTGCTGTTTTGGAAATGAAAAGTACTGTTTACTGTTAGCTATATTAAATTACCAATTACAAAATACTGCTAACGGATACTTTTCTCCATTTCTTGTAGCGAATAACAAGTGGTGATAATGAGGAACAAGAATAGTTTCATATTTAACTTTGCGATAGAAACAGAATGAAACATCCTCTTATTTGATTTCTCAATATTGAATATTTTCATTTTCCCTATCGCCTCCCCGTCAAGTTCTTTGGCTGTTTACTTTTCTGTATCGATGAGAAGTAATGTGAAAGAAGTTATATTATGTATTAGAAATTTTCGATAATAGAGTGCATTGTCTCTTAGTTGAATTCATTGTATCTGAATAAATTATTTTGTCTCTTCAGCTACTCTTATTTTCTTATTATATAAAGCAGGGGTGGCAAAGACATTTTAGGTAGTCCACGCGACCATCTCGATAATGACCTCGGATATTAACAATTTAATTTATGACTTACGACATAGAGTTTATGAATTATTTAAAAAAATTTACTACAGTTTACACTTTAAAATATAAAACAAACTGTGCAAAGTAATATAATGAATTTGTTATTTTACAATGGAGAATTAAATAGAAACAACTTGACAAAGTGAGATACTTAGATTAAATCCAGTAGCCGGCGCGATGATAGCGACGTGGCGAGTCGACTAGTCCATCCGTCACCCCCCCTTAAGTTTCAGTTCTTACGTTTCAGGTAGCTCGCTTTCTACCGCACTGAGGCGATAATTTGTTGTTTAATCAACCCTTCCAAAATGACTCGGCCAGGTTCCAATGCTAAGAGAAGTAAAACATACCATTATCACAATGAGTAGGAAGATGATTTCTTTTTTGTTATGATGAAGAAGAAATGTGTTTGTCTCATATGTAACTCAAGTGTGGCACTACCAAAAAAGCAACCGTTGAAAGACATTTTAAAACCATGCATTTAAAATACGTTACAGACTTTCCAATCGGTTGTGAACTTCGAAAAATTAAGTGCATGAATTAAAATCGAATTCACATTTAAAGCAATCGTTATTTTTGAGACCAGGCACCAAAGCTAAAACAGCAACATTGGCTTCATTTAATATTACAAAAGATTTAATAAAGCGAAAAAAAACACATTTGAAGTTGGAAAATTGATAAAAAAAGCTTTCTGTAAGGAAGGAGAAGTGCTTTCCAACGATTTTAAAAACTAATCTGAAATAATATTGTTAATAAGCAATATTTCTTTGTCGTGTAACACTATGATGCGACGGACTGAAGCTATGAATAATAATTTGGTGGATTTATTAAATGATGATTTAAAAGATTGTAATCTACTATCACTTCAATTTGATGAATCGCCGGAAATTAGTGACATTGCACAGTTATGCAATTTTGTGAGAATGGTTTTCGAAGATATGACTTCAAAGGAAGAGTTATTATCTATAATTTCATTGAAAGGAACAAACAAGGGCCCGATATATCTACAATTTACTTAAAAACTTTGTTGACTAAGACAGGATTTCCAATATATAAATTGGTCTCTATTACAACAGATGGAGCTCCAGCAATGGTCGGGAATCGAATTGGTTTTATTGCCTTTTCCAATAATGATGAGGAAATTCCTAGTTTTACCAGCTATAAATGTATTATTCATCAGCAGGTATTGTGTTAAAAAATACTAAAATCTAATTTTATAATGCAAATTGCTTTTAAAATCATCAATTCCATCCAATTCAAGAAGTCTTCAGAGACGACAATTTCGAGCGTTTTTGGAAGTAACTGGATCAGAGTACGGAGATCTCGTATTGCACACAATCGTGAGGTGGCTAAGCCGTGGTCCTTTTTTAAAAAAGATTTCGTATTCTGTTAATTGAAATTAAAAAAATTTCTACGAATGGAAGGAGAGCACATTACTGAATTGGAAGATGAGAATGGCTCATGAAACTAGCTTTTCTCTGTGATATCATTGCAAAACTTAACGACTTAAATCTAAATCTATAAAGAAAGAATAAATGTTTAACAGACATGGTGAGAGCGATTAAAACTGTCAAAGAAACGTTAAAAAGGGTGCGTCTCACTTAAGAAAACATGAATTGAGAAACTTCAAAAACATGGAGGAAAAGTGCATCCATAATCCAAACCGAGATTTCGAAGATTTTGCCGAACACTTAGATGTTTGGCTTGAAGAATTTGAAAGAAGATTCGTTGACTTAACTAGGTTGGAAGAAATACTCAGTTTTATGATATTTCCATTTAATGAAAATGTCAACATTGATGGAGTATCTGAAAAAATAGGACATTTAATAGATACCACATCAGTTACGGTCGTGGAAGAAATTATTAAATTAAGATGTGATATATTTCTGAAATCCAGAGCATTTAGCAATACTGACTTTTGGAAATTAATTTCTGAGGAAACGTTTCCAAATATTTAAAAATTGATTTTGTATTTGAAATCATATTTTGGATCGATATATCTTTGGGAATCTGCTTTTTTAACCATGAACCCCATAAAAACCAAACATCGGTCGCGTTTAACAGATGAACATTTAATTTCGTATTTACGCATTGCAATATGCTCATCCCAACCACAATATGGTAAACTTGTCACACATATACAGTGCCAAATTTCAACTGAACGAAGTGAATAGGATGATCAATTTTTTGATATATGATTACTTTGATTATTTACGTCAGTAATTTTTTTGTAAAGGTTAATTTTTTTTAATTAAGTTTTTTTTTGTAAGAAAAATTAGATAATTTACCATTTTTTCTTGTTACTGGAAATGAATATGTAAACATATACGTTACGTTAATTTAGCTCCGCCTTTGGTAGACCACCTTCGATTTTTTTAGTGTGGAGTAGACCGCGGAATCCAAAAGTCTGACCCCCCCCCTGCATTATACAGTGACTCTTAAAAATCACATTCTAAATTAATATTATTATTATTTTTTGTTTCTGTAATTTATTTGGAAGAATTGCTTTTATAAAATATTTAAAATTGTACATTAATCCTTACCTTTCTTCATGTTTCATTTGAACGTTTATTTACTTTTAAAATTTTTTAAGGATATTCCATAAATTTGTTAAATATTAGAAAGTATTGATGTTCACTAGATTTGTAATACTTGAGAAAGTTTCAAATGGTTCATAGAAACTGTTATAATCTTTTTTATCATTCATTTTAATATCAAAATTATTATATATGTCCTAGAAATTACAAGATATGGACCAGTATATGGAGGTGAGGTTTCACACTATCAATATGTAAAAATACATGGGAACAAGTTTGCAGTGAGGGGTAAACATAAACAGATTTTTTACAGTGTCTAGATGTTGAAATAGGATTAAGAGATTGCATAATTGACTCACTTCCTGTGACGTCAAAGTCACATGACAAGTACGCTCCACGATTTGTTTACTTTTTCCCAAACCTAATAACACGCTAGATTTCGATTAGATTTTGTACGTGAGTTTAAATATGGACGATAAAAATTTATGTAAATCTAGATATTGTGCAGCATATGGATGCAAAAATGCCAAGTATAAGGCTGATTGCAGAGAAAAATCATTTTTTAGATTTCCCTTAAAGAATCAAAAACTACTAAAAGAATGGCTCATTAAGTTACGACGAGAAGAATTTTCCCCTTCCCCATGGTCAGTTTTATGCTCTGATCATTTTGAAGAGACAGATTTTAAGTATGAAAACTTCACGAATCGGCGTTTATTGAAACAAGATGCTGTTCCAAGCAAATTTGTTTTCTCGAAGCCAAAAAATGAACGGCGTGTGATTCGGCGCCAGCTTCCAGAACAAGGGAATGATGAAAACGAGGATGCCTGTACAACAGAGTAAGTAATTTTGTTTTGCCAGTTTATTCTCTCTATGGAATTAAGTGTTATAAAAATTTGCTATATTAAATTAAACAAATATTATATTTTGAAACTTGATATGAATCTAATGTAATTTGACTTTATTATCAAATATTTTTAAGAAATTTAAGTATGTTTAACATATTTTATGTATATTACCTTAAATGTGAATGAAAAAATTATCATTATCAAAATTAAAATTTATATTAAAAATTGATAAATGCATTACAAATTACTGAAATTAATTTTAATTAATAAAATTGCTTACTGTAATATAATAATAAAATAATCACACAATACATATAATGAATGCACATATCCTACTTATAAATTATTATTCAAAATATAAATCTTGTAAAAGATAAATGAATCCTCACAAGGAAAAAATTAAGAAAATAATAACAATATAAAAAATATTACTTAAGGTTCTCTCTTTGGTGGTTATTTTAGCTTTAAATGAATAAGTAATATAGTTTTTTATGGGCTAAAATTACAATTTTTTTCCCTCAGTGAAGAAGGAAATTGAATTGTTAATTTTCTAGTCTTTAACTCAACGGTTTATTTGTATCACATATTAAGTGTGGATTTGCATTATTTTGAAATCAGTTTTAAAATGTTTTCTGTATTTCATAATTACTGATTGAGAATGAAACACTGAATTAAATTCCTTACATAATTATACAACTATTAATTTGTCTTCTATTTGAATACAATAAAGTTAATTTATTTCTGTAAGCTTGATACCAGACAAATTCCTGCTGTATTATCTTCAAACTATTAATTTTCAATTTAATTATTTTCTAATATATGTCTTGATTCTAAATAACACTTAATTTGACCTTAAGTAATGCTGAACATCAGAAACTTTATCTTGTGCTTGCATCTAAATGAATAAAAAAATTTGTTTAGCTTCTTTTTCAGGCACTAATATGGATAATAGTTCAGATTGTACTTTAAATGTAGGTTAAATTAGTCAAGTGCAAAATATGAAGAAATGAACACATCAAATTTTTCATTATTACTAAAATGAAATGAATTATTTAACTGAGCATTTTTTTATTCTAAAATTGAAAAAAAGGAAAAACTTTTGTGATTAATTTTTGATTTTTTAATTATACATATAACACTTATATTGAAATTTTTTGTTTTATTTGAGATAAATAACTCTTTTTCAGAAGTTATCCTTTGTCACATTAATTTTTAAAATCAACAAATTATATAAAAAATGTTACTTTTTGTTTCATTCATTTATATGGCTTAGATATCTAACAAAAATTAATGAGAAAAAACTAAGGACTAAGTTACAATCATCAAAACAGATATTGGTGAAAATTGACATGTATTTTGTTCCATGATTCATTGACTTTAAAACTATTTAAATATATGTTAATAATATAATTTCTATTATTTTTAGGACCTCTTTGGGAAATAAAAATGTCTCAACACAAACTAGTAGCTTCAGTGATATCATTGATGAACTTTCCTTGGCACAAAAAGAAGCTTGTGAACTTAAAAATATCTTATCATCAAAAGAATTTAAACCAGAGAACATAAATTCTGATGAACAGATGGTAGCAGTTACTGGTTTCACAAAGCAAATGTTTTTTGCTCTGTTTAAATTTCTTAATATTGAAGGAGATTTGATAAAAGGGAAAACATTACGGGCAATTGATCAATTTTTCTTGTTCCTAATAAAGTTGCGTACAGGAATATCGAATGAATTCTTGTCTTTATTGTTTCATATTTCGGATTCAACTGTTTCAAGATACTTTGTCCACACAGTCGGTATTTTAAATAAAAAATTCAGGATATTAAATATTTGGCCTAGTAAAGACCAAGTAGCAGAGGCCATGCCATCCCATGTTTCCAGAGAAAATAAGAATTGCCGCGTAATCATAGATTGCACAGAATTCAATATACAGAAGCCAAGCAATCCAAGAGAACAGCAAATGACTTTCAGCAGTTACAAAAACAACAATACTTTAAAAGGCATGATTGGTATAATGCCCTCTGGAGCAATTACTTTCATATCAGACTTATATTGTGGAAGTATTTCTGATAAGGAATTATTTCTTCAGAGTGGTATTATGAATAAATTAGAAGCAGGTGACATGGTGATGGCAGATAAGGGCTTTCGAATTGAAAAAGAACTGTCAGAAATAAATTGTGTTTTGAAAACACCCTCGTTTTTAAGAGATAAAATACAGTTTCCTGCTGTAGAGCGGGAAAGCAATACTGTTGTTTCAAATACAAGGGTTCATGTGGAAAGGGCGATTTCCAGAATAAAATACTTTAAGTATTTTGAAGGAGATATACCTTATACGTCACTACATAATATTTCTGAAATTTTTTTCATAACATGTAATTTAGTTAATTTTAGAAAACCTTTAATAAAAATAAACTAGCAATGTCAAGTTTATTTTTATTATAAAGGTTTTCTATAACTGTGTGTGTAGCTTTAAACTTTCCTAAACTGTGATTCTAATAAAAGTTTTAAGATTATGTTATGCTTTCTTGCTGAGTAGTTGCATTTTGCTTTATAAGTTCATATTTTATAACATGCTAATTGTTTTATTTACTAATAAAATGAAATTATGTGTGTATATATCTATATTTAAAATAGTTGAAGATAATATATTTTTAGTATGAAACTTTTTGTTACTGAAGAAAATATTACTTGGATATTAATAATTCATTTTGAGGAAATACAAAAATAATTTATACAAATTAAAAATATGAATTTCATATTTTTTAAGGAAACACATTTTAGAATCACATATTGGTAAAAAATACAAAAAACATGCTAATTGTTTTATTTACTAATAAAATGAAATTATGTGTGTATATATCTGTATTTAAAATAGTTGAAGATAATATATTTTTAGTTTTAATATATTTCATATTAAAATTTGTAAGGTTTGATTTTAATGGAAAATTTTTAGTATGAAACTTTTTGTTACTGAAGAAAATATTTGGATATTAATATTTCATTTTGAGGAAATGCAAAAATAATTTATATAAATTTCGTATTTTTAAGGAAACACATTTTAGAATCACATATTGGTAAAAAATATAAAAAAACAAGTCTTTCATTTTTAGCTGTGTAATTTCGAGCTAATAAGTTTGTAAAGAGATTCACATGTTTCAATAAAACCATTAATTGAAAATAATTAAATTCATTGGGCATTAACGAAAAACATCTGAAATAAATGTGAAGTAAGATTTATTGGTGACTAAATATTTATTATTACTAACATTGAATTCATAAAGTTGAAAAATCAAATCAAATACTATTTACAAATGAGTTAATGAATGTCATAAATACACTAGGTGAATAATATAAGAAAATATTTATTGGGATAATGTATAAAGATAAGGAAAATAATAACTTGAAAAAAATTTTTTAATCTTACATCCCAATCTGCCCATTGAATTTCATCAAAATAAACAATTTCTTCATGAAAATAGTCTTTTCCATCCTTCTGTAAATACACAACAAAAAGACATTTGTGTAAGTTTGAACAAGCTAATTGGCACTGGATTTGGGCATAATATTTATGTTGTTTTTTAAGAACTAGTGCACCACTAACAATTTCTAAACAGAAGTTAACTCTAGCAGTGCACAGTTCATTTAGTGTTAAATTTTCTTTGTTGTAAATTGTTTTAATTTCTATCAGCATCACTTCTGTATTTCCAGGTTTACATAGTAAACCATCAGGTGATGCTGCTAAATGAGGAAAAACTGGATTAATTATAACTCCAGTTTTTCGTAAAATATAGTTTGAATATTTTTGTTGTATGTAATTTCTTACATAGCTTTCCTTTTCCAATCCATACCTAACTGCTGGAATAAAGGAAATATCTCTACTTTTATTTTTAAAAATTTGGTAAGCTATTGCAGAATAATCACTCTGTCGACTTATAATTAATTTAATGTCTGTTGCAGTAAGTCTATATTTTCTTATTTCATGCCATTCTTGATTGTTTTGCCCAATTGTTCTTTGTTCTATATCTATGCATTCCTCTAAAGTAAAACTATAATTTTGATGGTAAAATATTATTTCGTTTACATCTAAGTTTGTTTCACCAGTAAAAGGAATGATGGAATTACCAGCATAAACTACAGCTGGTAAAGGAAGCGTTAAATTTTGTTTAATTTCATTACTCTCTCTAAGAGCATCAAACACTGGTAAACTAAAATCTACAAGGCAATTCCATTTAAATTCAGTGTTTGATAAGTGTACGTCTTCACACTTGTTACTGAAAATTGCAGATGCTTTAACAGGAACAGTTTTTATGATTTTGGGCTGATGCCATGTTTGGAGCCTCTCAGTTGGTGCATCATACAATTTCTTTGAAGAATAATCTTCTAATCCTTGCAATAATGCAAACACATGTTTGCAACATGCTGGCATCCCTCCAGCAGCACAAGTGCAAGAAGCAGTTTTTACCTGTAAGAATAAATAAAAAAATGAGTTTTTACCTGTAAGAATTAAATAAAAAAGGTTGACTTAACTTTTCATCGCTTCAGTGAGTTGTTAAAATTGGATATAAAGCATGCTTCAGATTAATAACTAGGGATTTTACATAAGGCTGACCAACTAACTTTGATAAATACATCAACTGGGACATGTTTGGTCACGAAAACAGATATGGGCACTGAAGGTCTTGTCTTTTATTGCGTGGCAATAAGGGAAGGTTGCGTGCCACTAAATTTAGTTTTTATAAAAAATAATGCAGTAGAGCAATATTTAACTTTTAAATTATAAATACTCAAAGACTGATAAAATATTTTGAAATTTAAAATGATTCCTTACTACTAAATTGTGGTACGCACCTAACCCATTTTAATATATAAATAAACACAAATGGATACTTAAACATAGGATAAAAATACTATTATGATGTAATTATAATGCTAGATGCCATTTTACTTGGTACATCTTAAACAGTTATCATGCAACACCTTTTAGATATTTACTTTACTCTTAAATATTTTCTTCAATATTCGAGCATTGCATCTCAAGATTAACAAAATTATCTAAATAACCCAGGTGAAATAAAGGCTCAGACTAACTTGTAAAACATACTAACATTGTGCCAGTAAATTATGTAGACACTAATTACATTTAGCAATTCTTCAAAACATGTATTTTTATTTAACTATGCATTTAAAAGTAAAATCTTATTGAACAATTATATTTTGAAGATTGATTTGATGCAATCTAATTACTGCATAATGCTTACACAATAACTATAATAAAAATAACATTAATTATCTTTCATTAATAATGATAGTCATATTTTTGTTTCAGGATCTCTTGTAATTATTTATGAAAACTAGAAAGAGACATGATACACAGAATTTCTAAAATTAAAGCTCTTAATAATACTTTTTATTCATAACAGAATCAGAAATTCAAACAGAGTTATTTTTTAAGTATTTAGAGAGAGAGTAATATAGTTTTTGCCGAGTCAACTAAAAATTTCAATATTCAATGAAACTCTCAGGCCTATAATCTTTATTTATAATCTTAAAATTATTTATCTTTATTTTAATACATTATTTTTTAAATGAGACTACATTATACATTTTAGAAGGCGTGTTCCGAGGTAATGGAGATAGGAGAATGCTTCCGTTGCATTCCGATAGTTTGTACCAATTAAATGAGCAGCTGGTACAGATGTTTTTGGAGTATCTGGAGCTGAGCTCCCTCGACCGTTATGATATTAAGTGAATTGTTGCAATTATTGTTTTTGCGTCTGATCGTAAATAGAGAAAGAAAGGGCAGAAAGAATCAAGAAAAAAGCAATAATAAAGACTTACTTTAGTAATTGTTTTTCTCCTTGAATGTTTACAATATCGTAGTTAATGATAGCTTGATAAAAAAATATTTTAAATCATTCTTTTTGCTGATTTTTGTGGACAGAATGAGAATAATAGGATGTGACAATTTAAAATTGGCTAAACTCAGACCTCCAATAGGAGTAGCGCTTTTGTCATATATCCTTATCTCCACTTCGATGTTTTTTGCAAGTATAAGAGCGTGTTAAATCTCCAGTTGTGCTTATATATATATATATTCTATATAATCATTGTATACCCTATTTACAATATATCCAATATACTCAAGATGATTTAATTTGTTTTTACTTTTTTTCATTTATTTTTAACCATTTATCCTTCCATTCATTTATCCAATGTTAAAAATTTTTTATAAAAAGGAGCAATAAACTTAGTGCACCAAAAGGTTATTCCACTTAAACTAATAAAATTTCAGACTGGAGATAGGAGTTCTACTCCAGGCGCTCCGTAAAACAGAAAATGGTTCCTGGTTCCAGTTGTGCTTTTGGTTCTTCCTTCCTACCACCTCTCTATTCTGATTTCCGAGTTTGTTTTGCTTGTAAGCAAACGTGTTTGCTTATGTATGAATTTTTTTTCTAATTTGGTTGTATTTTTGAAAGAAAAAAAATTATTATTTAGAATTGATCTAGTTCTGCTTTTATTTAACTCGTGGAGATTTTTGAGTTCTAAAGATTAGGTTGTCTGTCATTCGGAGTCTCGATGTGTTGATTGAGGCTGTGTTTTTTCAGTGCTCCCGATTCTTCTACAAGGGAACACCGCGTTCGTGCTTCGGTGTCCCTGCAGATGCTGGTGACTTCTCATTGTTTTTCCAGTGATTGTGTTTTTTATGTGGTCCTGTGATTTCATTTTTTCAACGGGCTCCGCACCGGTGGAGTAATTTTGTGTTTGTACCAGAAATAGAGACTGGTTTGTGTTGTTCATAAGTGATGTGTGCTCCAGTGAAGTGGTTTTGGACAAAACCCCCTAAAGACAAGGCCTTCGTACCAAAACTTCTTCCTGGAATGAGCCATCCACACAAGGCTGACCAACGACCTCCTAAAGGTGAAATTTCAACTTCCTGATCGACCACTCTTTTCAGTCTCTGTGCGGTGTTGATTTTCCACGTGTGTGTGATAAGCCTTGTCTTAAAGTATTTGTTAAGGGTATTGTGTTATTTTAAGAAATTTTATAAAAATGCCATTCAAGTGTTCAATTCCCAATTCCCAATCGAAATATGATAGAGTAGCAAAGGTATCTACACTACTGGTCATTAAAATTGCTACACCAGGAAAGCGGCACACCACACACGTGAAATTTGCATGACAGTTATTACTTTCTGTGATATGCAATAGATTATATTTTCAGCGCATTCATACAAAGCAGGCGACAGTAGCGACATCTTCAATGTGTATAAAACCAGAGATTTGACAGCAGTTTTCTCATACTCAATTTCCGTTTCAACGTTGTTTTCGGCAAAGAAAGTTGTTGTAATGCCTCGTGTAAGAAGAATGAAATAACCATCAGGACGTGTCTGAATTTGATCGAGGAAGGATTATAGCCTACCGGGATTGCGGTTTATCCTACCGCAATATTGCTGGTCGCGTCGGTCGAGACCCCATGACTGTTGGCAGAATATGGAATCGATGGGTTAAGGACAAATATACGGAACGTCATGCAGGATCTCAGCGACCCCCCATCACTAACAGCAGAGAAGACAGACATTTTATCCACATGGTCACAAGGGATCGTACAGCCACGTCACGAACACTGAGTCGAGAAATGGAGTCATTTGCAAGGCAACAAGTTTCTGCTAGAGCAGTTCGACGACGTTTGCAGCAGCATGGATTGTCTGCATGGCGACCATGGCTTCGGCTACCATTGACGCTGCGTAACAGACAGGAGCAACTTCAATGGTGTGATCAGCGACGAACCTGGACTCGGGAATGGCATCACGTCATCTTTACGGATGAATCTCGGTTCTGTATACAGGACCATGATGGCCGCATCCGTGTTTGGAGGCATCGTGGATAACGCGAATTGCCAGCTTGTATTGGACATAGCCATACTGACCCATCTGCTGGAGTGATGGTATGGGGTGCCATTGGATACACGTCTCGATTACCTCTTGTTCGCATTACCGGCACTTTGAACAGCAACCGTTACATTTCCGATGTGTAAAGGCCCGTGGCTCTGCCCTATCTTCGAAGCCTCCCTAATGCTTTGTTTCAACAGGATAATGCCCGACCGCATGTTGCCCGTACTGTTCAGAACTTCCTTGATACAGAACAGGTGCGACTGTTACCCTGGCCAGCACGTTCTCCTGATCTGTCACCAATTGAGAACGTGTGTCAATGGTTGCCGAGCGATTGGCACACCATCACTCACCATCCACTACTGTTGATGGACTGTGGCATAGTGTTGAAGCTGCATGAACTGAGATCCCCGTACATGCCATACAATCTCTGTTTGACTCCATGCCTAGGCGGATAAATGCTGTTATTGCAGCCAGAGTTGGCTGCTCTGGGTACTGATTTCTCAAGTTCTATACATCCTAATTTCCTGTAAATCTAATCACTTGTTCTTTCCACTATAATGTATGTGTCCAATAAATATATCGTTCTGTTATTTGCATTCCTTCTTGGTGTAGCAATTTTAATGACCAATAGTGTATCTTCAGTTTTCCTAAATATGCTAAAGAAATGGCTGGCTGTTATTACTCAAGAAAATCTAAAAGTGATGAAAAATTATAAGTTAAGTTTTATTTTATTTATTTCAAATAACTATAATTAAATCGTAAGTGAAATAAACTTTTTAAATTTTAAAATGCGCATGCTTGTGGTATGGATATGAAATATTAAAGTTAATTTTACCTCAGTCACACCCATATGTATGCTTTTAATCTTATAAGAATTCTCATTCTGTAGTTAACTTGGTTCTAATTTGTAGAACTTTCAATAGTTTTGACAATATAAGAAACTCTGTATCTATTCCTTTTTAATTATTTTGTTAGTTATCTTTAGTGTAGCTTCTCTTTTTGTCTACATATTTTTAATAAGCTGCAGAGCTGAAAATTTCCCACATTTATCTTTTCGTTGTATATGCTCATCCATTTAAATCACGAAACAAAATATTTAAATATTATTAATATACTTTTAATATAATTAAATTATATTAAAAGACAAATCACTCGATTTTAATCTTAATTATTGTTATAAAAATTTCTCTCAGCTTACTGTTCATTAACATTATTTCATATTTATATTAAAAGTTAAGTACCTAAAACGTGTTATAATTCCATTTAGTTTTATAGCTTCGCAATACAAATTCTTTAAAAGATGTAATATATGCAATTACTTTAAGCAATATTCTTTGCGAAATGATTGAAGGATCAATACGAAAAGAACAAATTTGTCGGAATTTGCTTCATCATTTCCGGACGATGGAATTTTATACACGTTAGGAATTTATATTATGAATCAGATTACGAATATATTTTGACTTTTATTTGATAATGAGTGAATATGTTGTGACATCATACAAAGAGATAGCGGATAATTTCACTGTCCATTGGATTGGATTCCCATCTTCGTCTTAAAAGACTGCAATAGCTCGGAGTCCATTTTAAACTGCAGGTATGAAAGGGATAGTTAGTCCTGTCTTTATTTCTTGTGGCTTGATTGTGATGCAGTGTCACATGGCACTGTATCCAAATAAAACATTAAATGGATCTCAGGTTAATATGAATGAATAGATGATCCTATATTTTAACAGTAGAGTATTCAAGGGATGCACTCTTTAACACAATGTAGGGCTTTTGCAGCAGACTTACAATAGGTCAGACTATAATGAAATCATAACAGGTAAATACATAAACATCCTATTCTGTCATTTACACTTATTCGTTGATTATTCATGGATATGGTTTTCAACAGTTCCAGTAAGACAATGCTATATCCCGCAGATTAAAAATTGATTCTCAGTGTCTACGATTAGTCTTCTGATTTAATCTACTATGTCACCAACATAAATATTATTGAGTATAATATTATATGTTTTCCAATATACCAATCATCATAGATACCTCAATCTCGTGCTGCATTAGTATAGATGACGACATACTTATGATTTTCGAGTTGAACTGACGAATTCCTGATGTTAACTGTCTCCTGAATAATTTCGAACATATGATGATAAAATCATACCACGTCATGATACAACTCTCTTTCACGCTCATGGAAGTTTTTCTTCGTATTTTATCTGTTGTACAAGTATCGAGTGGTACTTGTTTTTTCTATCTTTGAATTTATATATATTTATTATTATTAATAAAGTAACACCCTTATTTCAGAAAAAGGACACGATAGCGAAATATAGTCTTGATTGACCATCAATGTTTTTAAGAATTTAATTTCATTAATTGCTCGTGAATGCCTTTTAATATTGCTTAACCTGCTGAATATGATCAAGATTTTGCCCGTGTATTGAAAATGACATCTTTGCAGCACCCCTGAGTAATTTGATGTTGTAAACGGAGACGTGCAAATTTGAAAATGATTAAATAAATCTAGTGACATGAATATAAAAACAGAAATAAAAAAGTTTTTTAAAAATTTTTTTGTAGAAATGAAATGTAGGACAATCTTTTTAAATAAATTAAAATTTTTTAATGTAACTGAAAAATTTATGAGTTATAAGAACAAATCACATTGATCCATTTGAAAGTAAACACTATTCTTCTTGTAAATGTAGATTTCAAAATATATTAGAAAGATTGAATATATCCATTTGTGACAGAATATAAGTAAAAACCTCAACGAATCAGCTTTCCTTGAAACATTTATTTTTGAAAATAATAAATATAAATTATTTTTAATAAAAAATAATCGTTCCCATTGGAAAAAAATTTCCTGCCAAATTCTTAAAATAAAAAAGTAATATATGCATACACATTAAATATGGAAAAAAAATTATTAATCGCGCCAATGTCTCCACTCATTTATATTGTTAGCTACTTGTAATAATTTTTAACGAATAGATAACAATATCCAGTAAATGAGTTTGGTGTTAAAATGATTTTTAAACTAGCACCTGATCGCTCGCAAGAGTGCACACACACACATTTAATGACTATTATCAAAATTAATATCAATTAACACTCTCTAACTTTCAATAACCTCCTTACTAGCTGTACAACTTCAAGGATAATCGTATGCAGCCAGACGTACAATTATTCTTGCAAATTGGATATCTAAATTTCATAAATTTCAGACATGTTTAAACATTTGGAGTAAAATGCAATTTTCTCTTTGAACTCAAGATATAGTAAATAATTGCAAAAAAGAAGCAAGAATTTTAATTGATTAGTTTTTCTTAAAATATTTTAATAACTATTATGAACTGTAATGTTATCAACAATCAGAAAATGAATGTTTTCAAATCACTGCATAATCTGTGCAACGTATTTTCCAAAGAGATTGCAACTTCAGGCAAGCTCTCATTGTGGTATCACTTAAAGGTAATTTTTATTATAGTACCAAATACTTATACTATAGTACAATTTTTACTTATTATAATAAGTAATAATATCCAAAAAATATTATTTTTAAGATGAGAGTAAATTATTCCATATGAATATTTGGCGAGTATCTTGCAGGAGGAACTTAATAAAAGAAAAGGGGAGACTTGTTTTGAGGCGTGATTCTGTTACGCAAGTTAATCTCTGCGAGCTTTACTCAGTCATCCAAAAGGACGAATTTTGGCCTTGTCTTCTTATTTCCTTTTCGATGTGTCTATTTCTAAACAATCATGTTTGCTTACATTTTAATTTTAGGAAATTGCTAATAAGGTTGCATTTTTGAGAGAGGTTTGGTTTGTTTGTTTGTCGCTCAACGGTTTTTTGCACACGAGGTGGATTGAATAGACCGTTATTAAAAGATAATTTTGTAAATATAAATTTTATTTATTATTTAACATTGATTTAGATTTGCGTTTATTTAATTTATCTTTACAGTCGTAATTTGTAATGCTTTTATATTTTGGATATGGGTGTTCTATAATATCCATGAAGAATTTTTTTGCTTATTGTGTCATGTATTTAATTAATATTGAATTCCTGTTTCATGTTTAATTTTTTGATTTCTCCATGGAGCATTTGTAATCGTTCTTAGTGAGATATTTCGAAGACTAGTTATTAGAAATTTGATTTAGCTGTGGAACAGTAAAATGGAGATCTATACATAATTATTGGTCTGAGATTGATTTTGTTGATTATTATTTTATTTTTGAAGTGTAATGTAGAATAAAAAGCCAGGACAAAGGCTCTTTCCCATTTGAGGTTTGAGTTAAGCCAGCGCGGATTGACACGCCCTTTTAGTCGCAGAAAACGTCTATGAGAAATAAGGAGGTGGGGCATTAACGTTACTCCTATTATAGTTCTGAGTTCAGCTGCATTGATGTAGTCACACCCTTTTACTCACATTTTCTACTAGGTCTGGAAGCGTAGAACAGTCTATGAAAAGAAATAAAAATGATTTTAAATTGAAATTATTTGCATTGCTCAGTATCCTTTTTATTTGAACATTCTTTATAATTATAAATATATATTGAAAAAAATAAAAGTATTTATTCTTTGCTGTCCTGTCAAACTATGAATTCAAGCTACATTTTAAATACTCAGGGAAAAAAATTACAAATCAGAATTGCAAAAGTAAATTTTATTATTAGTATTCTAAATTTTACAATTTTTATATCATTTTATTTCTTTTTCTCTTTATTCTTGCTTCTCTTCTTTTCTCTGTTTAAAATTAGGGCACAAATATGGAGAGTTGCACCATAAAGTTGTTTCTATCAATATTATAGAAATGAATACTGAATCTCAGATCTCTAAGTACTCCGGAAACAGCTATCCCAGCTTCTTCAGTCTCTTCCACGTATTCTTCCTTTTATGTTAATGGCGAGCTTTTATTATCATGTTTTATTTTTCTTGGATAATATCTTGTTTCTTTTTAAATATGCTGGAGTGAATTAGCAGTACATTCTTTTTTAGTAATTAAAACTTTTCCTTAAATTCATATTCTATAATTTTAAATATTTTCTGAAGACAACGGTATTGTGAATTTATGAATGATAAAAATAAACTTTATCACGCCTCTTTGAAAAACTCTTGCAATGATATTAAATATTTAAGAAAAATTATTAACATTTTAAGGGTTGGTGTGATAAAATCTCAAGTTTACTTTGCTTCAGACATTTATCATATCTTTTTATCTTTATTCAGTATTTCTAGAACAGGGAGAACAAAGAATTAAAATATAAATTATTAATATCTTTATAAGTACGTTACCAGTAATTATTTATATTATTTATGTATATATACAATAAATACAATGCCATTATTATATAAGTTATATATTTATTTAACAATATCAAAATTCCATACCTTAATAATACGAGGTGTGGTTAATTAAGTATATTCAACAAAACAATTGTTACTATATCGGACGTTAATATTATTAAGGGACTGTGGACTGTCAAAATGTTAAAAATGGACAAAATTATCGATTTCTCTTTTTTACAAAAAAAATGTGAATCATTCTCTATCTTACACAAAAAAGAATTTTTGATTTCATTCAATTTTAGGCAAAGTTATTAATGTTTTAATAAAGTACATTATTTGCCGTACGCTTTTTCACGTTTGCTGGGAAACGTAAGCAAGTAACACGAGGACAGTGTATTTGAATAAAAACTAATTTGCAATGAAATGTATGTATTTCTAGAATATAAAAATTTTTAAATATCACACATTTTGGCTAATATCTGTTTGATTTACACTATTAAAACTTGAAAAAAAAAAGGTATTTATTTTGTAAACAAACGGCCACGCCCATTTCTTATCGTCTTACAATATGCAAATATTTATTCTTCAAGTTATTATTAACTGAATTCTTGTTTTAAAATGTTTTAGCAACATCAAAATTATTTAGTTTTTATTATTTGTATGATTTCGTCTGGCAACACTAAACTTGTTGATTTTTCACAGCTATCATTATTTTGATTTCAAACCTTGATTTCTGTTTTGATTTTGAAACTTGTATTTCTGTTTGCTGTTCAGTGTTTGCAAGACAGTTCTTTTCAGAACGTCTTTCTCAAATAATAATCTCTTGAATAGAACACTGTAATTTTCATCATAATGCATGCAATTAGTTCCAGATACAGGAAACCTAAAGGCAGACTAACGAAACGAAAACTTGCTGTGATTGATTCAGCTCTTAAAAGACAATCAATATTTGCTGAGGAAGCGTTACCAAGGGAAACAGTTGACCAAAAAATTTCTTTTATAGATGTAAATGTTCCAGAATATGTCCATTTACGTAATGATATTCCTCCTGCATGTGGAAATGAGTATATTCTTATGAATAAAAACTGCGTCTCCAGTCTTCTAAGGAATTTGCCATGCAGTAATTGTACTTAAAATATACTTCAGACTTTCCAACTGGCAGTATACTTCGAAAAGATAAAGTACATGAATTAAAGTCCAATTTGTATTTAAAGCAATCGTTATTTACGAGACCAGGCACAAAAGCTAAAGCAGTATCATTGGCGTCGTTTAAAATATAAAAAAATTTGATAATAATAATAATAATAATAATTAAAAAAAAAAACATTCGAAGATGGAGAATTGATAAAAGAAGCTTTCTGTAAAGCGGGAGAAGTGATTTTCAACGATTTTAGAAACAAATCTTAAATAAAATTGTTAATGAACAATATTTCTTTGTTGGATAACACTGTGTTGCGACGGACTGAAACTATCAATAATAATTTGGAGGATTTATTAAATGACGATTTAAGAGCTTTTACTTCCTATCACTTTAATTTGATGAATGCACGGATATTAGTGACATTGCACAGTTATGCATTTTTGTGTGAATGGTTTTCGAAGATATGACTTCAAAAGAAGAGTTATTATCTATAATTTCATTGAAAGGACAAACGAGAACCCAAAATATCTACAATTCATTTAAAAACTTTGTTGATAAGACAGGATTTCCAATATATAAATTGGTCTCTATTACAATAGATGGAGCTCCAGCAATGGTTAGGAATCGACATGGTTTTATTGCCTTTTGCAATAATGATGAGGAAATTCCCAGTTTTACCAGCTATAATTGTATTATTCATCAGCAAGTATTGTGTTAAAAAATACTAAAATCTAATTTTATAATGCAAATTGCTTTTAAAATCGTCAATTCCTCCAATTCAAGAAGTCTTCAGAGACGACAATTTCGAGCGTTTTTGGAAGTAACTGGATCAGAGTACGGAGATCTCTTATTGCACACAATCGTGAGGTGGCTAAGCCGTGCTCCATTTTTTTAAAAAGATTTCGTATTCTGTTAACTGAAATAAAAAAATTTCTACGAATGGAAGGAGAGCACATTACTAATTGGAAGATGAGTAATGGCTAATGAAACTAGCTTTTCTCTGTAAAATCATTGCAAAACTTACGACTTAAATCTAAATCTATAAAGAAAGAATAAATGTGTAACAGACATGGTGAGAGCGATTAAAACTGTCAAAGAAACGATAAAAAGGTATGCGTCTCACTTAAGAAAACATGAATTGAGAAACTTAAAAAACATGGAGGAAAAGTGCATCCATAATCCAAACCGAGATTTCGAAGATTTTGCCGAACACTTAGATATTTGGCTTGAAGAATTAGAAAGAAGATTCGTTGACTTAACTAGGTTGGAAGAAATACTCAGTTTTATGATATTTCCATTTAATGAAAATGTCAACATTGATGGAGTATCTGAAAAAATAGGACATTTTATAGATACCACATCAGTCACGGTCGGTGTATTTGAAATCATATTTTGGATCGATATATCTTTGGGAATTTGCTTTTTTAACCATGAACCCCATAAAAAACCAAACATCGGTCGCGTTTGACAGATGAACATTTAATTTCGTGTTCACGCATTGCAATAAGCTCATACCAGCCACAATATGATAAACTTGTCACACATATACAGTGCCAAATTTCAACTGAACGAAGTGAATAGGATGATCAATTTTTTGATATATGATTGCTTTGATTATTTACGTCAGTAAATTTTTATTTTGTAAATATTAATATTAAGTTTTTTTTAATAAAAATTAGATAATTTACCATTTTTTCTTGTTACAGAAAATAAATATGTAAATATGTACGTTACTTTAGTTTAGCTCTGCCATCGGTAAACCGCCATCGATTTTTTAAGTGTGGAGTGATTTTCAACGATTTTCGCGGATTCCAAAAGTTTGACCACTCCTGATATAAAGCATAACTACAATATCGGAAACAGCATGAAAACAATCATGTTGTAACATGTGCTATTTTCTTAGCATCTTACATACGATTTTGTCAAATTATTAAAAAGCTAAAACACTTTGTACCGTTTCTTCAGCAGATAACACAACTGGCTCATTTTGGTAATGGTACTGTATTGAAGGAGATAAGCTGTAGTTTTAAAAGGTATTTCTAAATGAAACGGAGTGTTTACTCTGTTAGCTGTATTGAATTACCAATTACGAAATACAGCTAACAGATACTTTTCTCCATTTCTTGTAGCGAAAAACTACTGAATATAATGAAGTTTCCTATTTAACTTTGCGATAGAAACAGAACGAAACATCCTCAATAGATATCATGTGTTATAATATCAACAATGGTTGTAATGTGGATTTCCTTAGAGATTTTAATAATTTTTCAGAATTACCCTATGAAAGATTTCATTTCTTCTAATATATCATGTGAGAAATGAAAAATCGCCACTAGAGGGCGAACAAAAAAGAGTCAGTTGATGTACGTCGATTGTGAGATGCGGTCAGAGATTGGCGAAGCGCAATATTCAATAAAGTTGTTATTTGTTACTGAAGCGCAGTATTTTCATTTAAACGTCCTGATATGGCTATATGTGTAAGTAATCTTAAATGAAAAATTAAGTGAAGGCACGTAGGCTTTAACAATCAAGATTCTTCATTCTCCCGTTGCATCAACGATTTAGGGAGCAATTGCTGTTCTCAACTATTGACGATGGACGAGTGGGTCGGTTCTATGACGAGTGAAATGCCCGTAGTTATGTAGTTAAAGCACGTCCACTAGTACTTCCACTAACATTGTAGTACTTTCTCTACCTTCGGCTTGGTACATTCATAACTGAAGTAACCCTCCCTGCACTTGAGGCATCGTGCCTATAAGCAATATGGGTGTATAGTCATTTGATATATACAGCATTGAGGTGGGCTGTGTGATTCTCTTATTGCCTATCCAAGTAGACTTCTTAGATGGTGTATCTTTTTGAGTTTTTTACATTTTAGGAAGGTAACCGAGAAAAGTGCCATTTCAATGATATTCCCACAAGCATCTCATAAATTTAGTTACTACGCATACTTGGAGTTAATGGTACAAAATGCTACGTGTACCTTCCTGGGGCTTGAGCAGCCACCAGGCGCGTCGGCAGGTGTTGGATCACCAAATGTCTTGTAGGAATGACAGGATAGCCTTGAATATAGAATCAGAGGCCGCGAACCAGTTCCCGTAAACCCAGGTGTTATGCGATTCGTGCCTAGGGCTAATTGGCACCGCGGTATTGGTGTCTTAACGGAGCCTCTAGTTGCGTGGCGAACTTCTAGAGTAATTTGCCTTGCCCAGTAACTCAGGCAATGCCAGTAACTTGGTTCTTTGACGATTTGCTTGACGCCAAGATCTAACTAACATGATGGCAGCCACACATAAGCTATACAAAGATAGGATTATCAGAAATATGTTTATCGTTAAACCAAGTGGTACCCGATTCTTCACCGAACCGAAACAAAGAATTGGCTTGAGCAGTCGTTTTTCATTGATTCAATCCATTAACGCGTTGACAATAGAACATAAGAAAAAACAAAATGTAAAAGACGAGACAAAACATCCACTTTATGGTTAGTTTAAATCTGCAAGGACGATTTGAATTTAAAAACGTTCTTTAATCAATAGAATTCTAAATTAATAATTGTAATATTTGTTGTTTGTTTTTTCCAATAGCGGGCACAAGTGGGTTTAACCCTATGCCACAACAAGGTCAGAGATTGTTACTCATTTGTCGTTTCACAGAAGGCACCTGTGAACCAAGTGACGGTGGTGAGTAGCGTTGCTCGTGCCATACCACCACAAAGCCGCTTATAGGGTGGGCCAGGTTCATACATCATCACGGAAGAAAGGATAGAGAAACACAGAGAGAACAGAGAAAGAAAGTAACATCAATGCCCGAACCTGGATTCGAACCCAGGATCAACAGCTCAAGAGTCAGGAGCGCTAACCACTCAGCCAATCGGATATATATATATATATATATATATATATATATATATATATATATATATATATATATATATATATATATATATATATATATATATGGATGGAAATTTTTGTAAATCGTAGAATAGGAGGGCGCAACTACCGTGGAGATCCAGAAAACTTCCGGCACGAAACTTCCTACTTACTATTCCATTATTGTCTTATATCATTGTGCTTGTTTTCTGTAGTTTCTATTGCTTTTGAGAAATATTAATTTAAAAGAAATTATCCTATAAATTTTTTTGAAATGCAGAAAGCAAATAAAGGTAATAGTTGTTGCGTAGCATTTGGTTGCAATAGGCGAGCTGGAACAAATTTATTTTCGCAATTGAAGATTTTCAAATTTCCAATGGAACCCGATTTACAATCCTTAATTTAATTAAACATATATTAAATCAATTCTTAAAAATAAACCTTTCTTAAAAATTTAAATTTTAATTGCAATGAAAAAACCAAGATTTGTTTAAAATATTAATAAACAGCAAATAAGTAAACACATAATAACAATTTTGTTCTACTCATTATTGATAGCAATTCATATATTCTAGCATGATCAAGAAAATTTTAATGAAGTTTATAATACAATAAAGGAAAGCGTAAGTAATACCTTGCTTAATATTTAAAATGATTTATAGTTCAATTGCACGCAAAATATATTTCCTGAAATTTTGGAATAAATGCATAAAATTAAAAATAAATTACAGAGGAAAATTATTAACAATTGAGATAAATAATAACAAGAGTTTGAATGTGGGTTACGAAACATCATTCATCAACAATTGATCCTAATATAGCCAATTAATAAGAGCGATTCTTCGCAAAATATGGTAATCCATCAGGATTATTTAAGTAAAAATTTTAAAAAAATTAAAAAATTTGCGGCATCACCACTGATTGCACTCTTATTAAAAATTATGATTTTAACGGATAAAATAAAAAAAGTTTCGAAAACAGAAATAAATACCTAAAAATATTTAAATAAAAATTTTTGCTATTGCATTGATTTTCAATGGGAAGAGAGAAAACCGGAAGTATTTGAGATGGCTACCGGTCAACTGAGGTTTGTTTTTGTTTACACTGAAAACTCCATCTATATATATACACACACTACTGGCCATTAAAATTTCTACACCAAGAAAGCGGCACACCACACACGTGAAATTTGCATAACAGGTAGAACTTGCTGTGATATGCAAATGATTAGATTTTCAGCGCATTCATACAAAGCAGGCGACAGTAGCGACATATACAATGTGTATAAAACCAGAGATTTGACAACAGCTTTCTCATACTCAATTTCCGTTTAACGTTGTTTTCGGCAAAGAAAGTTGTTGGAATGCCTCGTGTAAGAAGAAGAAATGCCTATCAGCACGTGTCTGACTTTGATCGAGGAAGGATTATAGCCTACCGGGATTGCGGTTTATCGTACTGCAATATTGCTGCTCACGTTGGTCGAGACCCCATGACTGTTATCAGAATATGGAATCAATGGGATCAGGACAATCATACGGAACGTCATGCAGGATCTCAGCGACCTCGCATCACTAACAGCAGAGAAGACAGACATCTTATCCGCATGGTCACAAGGGATCGTACAGCCACGTCACGAACCCGGAGCCGAGAAATGGAGTCATTTGCAAGGCAACAAGTTTCTGCTCGAACAGTTCGACGATGTTTGCAGCAGCATGGATTGTCTGCAAGGCGACCATGGCTTCGGCTACCATTGACGCTGCGTAAAAGACAGGAGCGACTTCAATGGTGTGATCAGCGACGAACCTGGACGCGGGAATAAAATCACTCATCTTTACTGATGAATCTCGGTTCTGTATACAGGACCATGATGGCCGCATCCGTGTTTGGAGGCATCGTGGAGAACGCGCATTGCCAGCTTGCATTGGACAACGCCATACTGGCCCATCTGCTGGAGTGATGGTATGGGGTGCCATTGGATATACGTCTCGATCACCTCTTGTTCACCTTACCGGCACTTTGAACAGCAACCGTTACATTTCCGATGTGTTAATACCCGTGGCTCCGCCCTATCTTTGAGTCCTCCCTAATGCCTTGTTTCAACAGGATAATGCACGACCGCATGTTGCCCGTACTGTTCTGAACTTCCTTGATACAGAACAGGTTCGACTGTTATCCTGGCCAGCACGTTATCCTGATTTGTCACCAAATGAGAACTTGTGGTCATTGGTTGCTGAGCGATTGGCACGCCATCACTCACCATCCACTACTGTCGATGAACTGTGGCATAGTGTTGAAGCTGCATGGACTGAGATCCCCGTACATGCCATACAATCTCTGACTACATGCCTAGGCGGATAAATGCTGTTATTGCAGCCAGAGGTGGCTGCTCTGGGTACTGATTTCTCAAGCTCTATACATCCTAATTTCCTGTAAATCTAATCACTTGTTCTTTTCACTATAATGTATGTGTCCAATAAATATCGTTCTGTTATTTGCATTCCTTCTTGGTGTAGCAATTTTAATGACCAGTAGTGTATATTTTAATTTTTATGTCTATGTTTTTATGCTCATCAATACTTTAATTTATGTACTATTGTCTGTATATTTTTATGTTTTATATAAAATGTTTATTTACATAACTCATAGAGAAATGCATTAATATGTAAATATTAACGCACCTAGCGGGAACTTTTTTATTTTTAAAATTATTTAAGAAAATATTGCCATTTTCAAAGATATTAAAAAGTAAAAACTTGTATCGTATATCTTAACTGAGTACATAATTAACAGCTTGTTTATAGCAGAGTTTATAATTTCTATTAAATATTAAGTTTTGAATAAATAGATAATTATAAAATCAAAATTTCAAAAGTAATATTAAGATCTTATAAGACAATTGAAAAGTACTGGTATAATTTTTTCTATTTGAATACACTAACTATTTTATCCATGAAATACCACAATTTATGAAAGAAAGAGTCTGCTCCAGTCTGAGTGTCACTTCTGAGTAAAATAGCTTAAAAATTGTAAATTGCATAAAAATGTCACATTAAGTGAAATTGCAAATGATTTCGCCTTGAACAATCAGTTAGTAAAATTTTCCATCCACTACTGTCGATGAACTGTAGCATAATGTTGAAGCTGCATGAACTGAGATCCCCGTACATGTCATAAAATCTCTGTTTGACTCCATGCCTAAGCGGATAAATGCTGTTATTGCAGCCAGAGGTGGTTGCTCGAGGTACTGATTTCTCAAGATCAATACATCCTAATTTCCTGTAAATCTAATCACTTGTTCTTTCCACTATAATGTATGTAATGTATATGTAATAAATATCGTTCTGTTATTTGCATTCCTTCTTGGTGTAGCAATTTTAATGGCCAATAGTGTATATATATATATATATATATATATATATATATATATATATATATATATATATATATATATATATATATATATATATATATATATATATATATATATATATATATATATATATATATATATATTATATATATATATATATATATATATATATATATATATATATATATATATATATATATATATATATATATATATATATATATATATATATATATATATGGATCTATTTTAAATCTTAAAACTAATATCTTGCTTACGGCAACATTAATTATTTTTATTTTGGTCATGAAAATGAAACACAATTTTCTGAAAATATCTAAGAGGTAGAAGAATAAAAATATTAGAAAGGTCATATAAGTCTTTGAACGCGGATTCTAGAAGATTAAAATAAAAGATAATGTTTTAAAATACTCCTTGATATTTTACGAAAAAGTTTTTTATTTTCATTTTGGTCTTGAAAATAAAGCAATATTTTTTTCGTAAATTATCAAAGAGGTAATGTCATAGCACAATAATAAAAACTTTAAAAATATCACATGAGAAAGTAAAGATTTAAAATTTTTTTACAAAACTCTTTTAAATTATCGATACACAATTACCATTATGTAAACACTGTAAATACAGATGCTCAAAATTAGTGTATGTCTTTGTCGAATTAAGAAAAATTGGAAAATAATAACAGATGTCACTTCATATTAAAATTTCTTTTGATAAAATAATCCGAACATTTTTATTATCAGAAACCATTAAACGTTCTTAAACAAATATTAGGTTATCTGCAAAGTTGGTATATTTGATATGATACCAATAATAAAAGAAACTTTCTTTGTAGTACCGGTGCTTTTGAAATCAATTAAATTATCTGATGGTATACATTGTATCATCAAATACAACCATATTTCATTACACTTTATTCGAAAAAAAATGATATTGGATATTTAGAAATTTTCAATTTAACGAGTAAAAGTGGTCAAAAGGTTTAAAAAAATAAAACAAAACTTTGTGTTTACAGTAATTTTTGTTGTAGACTAATCTGAAAGAAATGTATTTGTAAAATTAATTGTGAAATAATTTTTACTGTGAAATTTATTTTTGAATAAAAATGCATTATTCATTATTTCATTTTTGTTTCGCTAGATGGCGCATGCATTCTTTAAACTCTGAAATTTGCAAAATGATCGGTTTCTAAATGGTGAAAATGTAGAATTATCTCATTGTTCTGCAAATTAAAAAAAAAAATTCCATTAAAAAATATTTATATATATTAAGCTTTCTTGTAATGCAAATTCTCAAGCAACAAAATATTACACAAGGTTAATAAATGAAATATAATTAATCTTAAATTAGGAATTTAACATGCTGCATAAATTAAGATTTTTTTTAACAAAGTGATTTTCTTATTGCTTTGCAGTTTTCGATGCATTAGAATCGAAAACTGCAGAACAATAAAAAGATTACTTGGTAAAAAATAAATAAATTAGAAAAGCATGACTTCAGTTTACGATCTGGTAATTTGAAATCATGTCTTTCGCGCAAATGTTATTGAATTACTCAATCTTAAAAGTGTGAAAATATGATAAAATATGCATTTTGATAAGGAACTATAACAAATGTTTGTTTTTTAAAATGATGGGTGAGGATTAAAATGGTGTCTGTGTTGAACAAGCTAAATATTATTTTAAATAAAAACAATTGATGACAATGTAGATTGCTTATACATCAGTTTGTATATTTATATTTAATGATGGCAATATTTTGAATACTTTTTCGAAATAGTTTCAGCGGTAAATTAAAATTTTCTCATTTATTATTTATTTTTGGCACAGGTGTCGTATAATCCATGATTCCAAATTCTGAATTTTTTTGGCGACGTAGAAATGTTGCCAAGATAACGTATCATGACGTACGCGATGACGTAAATACTAGGCTTACCAAAATAGAATTTTTTTGCATAATTATTATAGGTCTCCATATGTATCACGTAATTTAAAACGAGGTTGCCAGATACATAAGAAAATTCACCAAAAAACCGCCAATCTCAGAATTTGGCATCATGGATTATACGGCACCTGTGCCTTATTTTTTAAATTTCATACACATGATTGTTTTATATACGAATTATTTTAGTTGATCTTTTAGAAATTTTTCATTGGACTGTTTTTTACTATATTTGTTGTCCTATATTGGATTGTTTTTTACTATATAATTTGAAGTTATTTTTTATGACTGAAAAAAGCTTGGCGAAGCATTTTAATCTCTAAATTTTTTACAACGCTCCAAAAAGATTGTGATCTTTTTCTGTGGTCAATGAAAACAAGATCAAAAGAATGTTTATCAGAATATTTGTGCATATTTTCTTCTCTGTGACATTTAAAACGCAGAAATTGTTTTTGTAGAAATCCATTGACGTAATTATAAGTCAATATTGTGGTGTAATTAACAACTACTCTTGCAATTTATATCTATTTTATTAGAATTCGAATGGCAAATAAAAAATAAATGAAATATGATTCTTGACATTACTTATTTCCTTACCGAATTGCAGTAAAATATGAAATATGCTTACAACAAAGAAAAAAACAAAACGTAAAATGAAAACTGCAACATAGCTGGTCCGCTTGGTAAATATTCTTAAGGTATTTTTTTCTTATATCAAAATCAGAATCATTATATATGATACTTTGCTAAAGTTACATTAAGTTTATTTATTTATTTTTTCCAACGACGGGCACTTGAGGGTTGAACCCTGTGCCAAAATAAGGCCAGAAACTGCTACTCATTTGCATCTGTGAACCAAGTCACGGAAGCGAGTAGCGTTACCCGCGTCATACCACCACAAACCCGTTTATAGGGTGGGCCACATTCATACATCATCACGGAAGAAAGGACAGAGAGAACAGAGAAGGAAAGAAACATCCATGCCCGAACCGGGATTTGAACCCAGGACCCACGCTCAGGAGTCAGGAGCGCTAACCACTCAGCCATCGGTCGGCACAGGAAGTTTATAAAAATCTCCATTTTTTTGTTCTCATTTTACAAAGTTTATTTTACCGGAATTTTTTTATCATAGCTATTAGAATTAGGATTATTTGTATGCTTTGTTTTTTTCGTGTGAGAACGAGATATCTGAGCTTTACCAGATTCGTGCATCAGATCTTGTTTGCAGACACACATACTTGGGTATTCATTGCTGCCGTATATCTGAATCTGGTAACATCAAAAATCCAATGATTTGATTTTTCTTTTTTTGCAAAATTATTTTTCTAAATAGCTTCAAATACTTAATTTTTCGTTGAACAAACTAGGTTTACAAGCAAAGATATAGGAATGTTGTTCCATTAATCTATGAAAACTACTTCCAACTCATAGAGAATCTTCAAAACATTACGGTTGCTTTACGGTTGCAGAGTCATATGACTTTACAGGTAGATTTTTTATGGAATTAAGGTCTGGATTACGTTTTCGTCAGCAAAATAGCTAAATTTTTTATGTTCTGATTTTTAGTTGGATTAAATACATAGCAAACAGCTTTGTCTTGTTGAAGTTTCCAATTTGAACATAAGTGAACCATGGTAAAGTATTTGTTGATAACATTCAGAGTAAATTTGTCCAGGAATTGCACTATATTGTTAGGAATTATACACTTTACTGTGAGTACACCAGACTATTATATGAGGGTTAGTTTTACTGGTCTTCTGTGTTATTTTACGAGCAGATAAATTCTCTTTTGTTGAGAGGTTCAAAATTTATCTATTATGGCAAGGTGATTATTCACTATCCATCCCATATTGTGTCCGGTGGTTGTAGGTTTAATCAAAACAGCCTTTAGTGTAACAACAATTTAATTATGCAAATCTGAGAGTTACGCACAATAAAGAACATAAACACTACATTAAAAGGATGATAAAACACATCCGAAGAGTTTGAAAGCAAAAGCCTAACTAACTGTTTTTCCTCCCCTCCACTAGGGGCGCTCTCGGAAAGGAAGAGAGAGAGGGAGAGGGAGAGAGATAGATAGATATTTAAAGAGAGAGAAAGAGAGAGAGAAAAGTGATTTACAAATAGACGATCTAGCCGAACATATAAGAAAATTAAATAATAAACTTTTTGAAAAAGCTCAGAACTGCCAAGCAGCAAACTTCAACGAAATTTTTAAATATCAATATCTTGCGGAAGACTGCAAATATAGACCAATAGCGAGATATTTCCTTAAGGAAAGAGATAAATGTAAATAGTGTATATAGTGTATATATTTTCTTCTACTTGTATTATTAACCGGAATGATTTTTCTCAGATTTTCTCATTTTGAACTCTAAATACTATCATGCAAACTTGTATCTATGTTCTCTTTCGACATTGAAAATTCTCATTTCTGGTAACCACGCCCAGTTATGAAACACTCATAGCTGATTGGCTATTACACGCAGTCAGGCTAGCGCTCTCCGTGAGTAAAGACATGTTTTTTCTTCTCATGGAGCTACTACAGATGAAGAAGTAAAGTGCCTGCCTGCTACGCAGGCCGACACTTCATAAAACATATTAGATCCAAGAGAGAAAAGTGATTGGGTAAAAAGCATATGCCCGGTTAGGTGGTTAGTTTAAGGCTAAACTGCCAATGTATAGCTCCCAAGCATGCTTAGTACTCAGTTTTATCGAGCAAATGATAGAATGAAAGGCTGGTTCGACCTTCAACAGACCGAGGACAGAACCTCGGACTTGTATCTTGGGAGCATGAAGTACTACCACAATGCAGGCTTCCTTGTTAAAGTAAAGTTCTTTCACAAGCTATAGAAATCTCGTAAAAAATTCATGTTTTCAGATCTATCTATTAATTTTTTTCTATTTTTTCTCAAAAGCCTCAGTGTCTTTTGTCGTTTCAGATGATTTAATAGGGATACATAATATGTTCCCAGAATAATGTCACTCCAAAATTTGGTAAATCATTTAATCGTGACCCATCACCATAAATCACAAGCCAGTTAGACTCTGGATATCGAAGGCGAGGAGGCTTCAATATCCAATAGCACTAAATTTTAGGTGGATTTTCTTTCTTTATGGGTTGAATGATATGATTCCAAATTAGTATTTGTTGTTCCAACACAATGGTTAACTGTCTGTTTGAAATCTTACACTTAACCATCAAAACTGAAGAATTGAGGATTGCTTCAGGATTTCCTGGTCAAAATCAAATTGAATCTAAATACTAAGTCTGAATAATGATTGTTAAGAAATTTGATATTTTTATATCACCAGTTCTTATTTACTTTACATAAAGCAGCCACTATTTCATATAACAGAGACCAAAAAAGCAATGTGTCCATTGGCATGGACAATCAGCATCTGTTTGTACATGTTATTGGACACATTCAGCGTCTGCATTGATAATCAAGGTGGAATCCGACTCTACAAATCCTCTGCTTTTGTTATGGACTGCTGAGATACAGTCATCAATGGCTGAGTGTAAAAAATGAAGATTAGTAAAAATAAAGCTTTATTCGTATTATTTAGATTGACCAATCCAGAGAGGTAACTAATGAGGCTTATAATTATCGTCAGTCTTTCACTTAATGAAGGAGGCATGTATTCTATGTGGAGGTTCTAATTAAAAGGATTGGTCAAATATAACCTCAACATAAGAAGAAAAGTCAATTGTATTTGGCTGATGCTTTAGAAAATATACATGAGGCTGCAATTTCTTAGGAGTAAGAGAAAATGTCTTTACAATAGTCTTATATTATCACTGTTGCATCAATTTTCCAGTATTTCACAGTTCCGAATATCTTCTGAATTACTTATTTGTCTGATTTTATAAGACCAGATCTCTTCAAACAAAATGCAATGAGCTAGTTTTTCTATTCTAAGCAATTAGATCGTGGATGCGTAGATAGATACATACATAGCGATACAAGCGAGCTCTGGACTGTAACTTTAGGTAAATGGCTTTGGAATACTCGCCACGTAATTTTGAAACGCTGTCAGGTAGTGAGGTCACACCTGAGCTTGCACCTTCCTCTCCACATCCACGCCACACTAGCGGAAGGTCTTAGGACGTCACAATCAACGTGGACAAGTCCCCGACCCATGTAGCCCCATCAATCCAGTGAAGGAGAGTGCGCGTGGTCACCCTCCCAACAACTGCCCTCGGCAAATGATGCCTCACTTTGCTGAGCTTAACGGAAAGCGGCGTCAAGCTACTGAGCCACTGGAGCTCCGATGCGTTGATAGAAGGTTTAAACAAAAAGAAGATTCGCAAGTTGTCCTTGCTGCCAATTAAAGCTTTTGAATATTTATTCCCAAAACTTGTACTACAAATGAAATGTCTTAAAAGAAAAGAGTGGATGTAATTTCACGCTTTGACTTCCCTACCAAAGTCTATAAACAAAAGTAGTAGGATCTATATTCATACCTTATCATACGTCAATTGAAAATTTATATAAACGTCAAAACATTTAGGGCAATAATATTATGATTCATAGCTTGAGCAAATGGGTAAACTTCAGATCTGTCGATTGACTTTTACTTCATCCATACTATGTTCGCTTATCGATGCCAGTTCAACTTCGCGTGTACCCTTCTCTCCATCGCTGTTCAACCACACGGCAGTGGTATACGTTAATAATTTATTTTATATTTATTTATTTTATTACATTACATATATTCAGACTTGTATGCTTGATTCTTGAGATCCGCTTGTAAGTCTTCGTCGATAATAGGACAAATAGCACAATGACAGATGTACAACCACAGAAGAATAACGAAGAAAACACCCAGTGCCATGGTGGGAATCGAACCCACACTCCCACGCTCTCAAGCGATTAGCGGAGTGATACTTTGATTACTCAGCCACGGAGCGCCCTATATATACGTTAATAACTGCAATTAAAAGTTAGTAGAAGAATATAAAAATACATGATGATGATGATTTTTATTTTTAGTGAAGGATTTCTTGTAAGTTCTGGTATAGATTTTCAAATAATGAGATTAGCTTTGGTTTATTTGTTGCTCACGATCATTTTCCTTGCATATGAGGACCAATTATTGATAAGTTGGAGAGTTAAGTTAAACGAGGAATAAGATTTCAAACTATGAAATTCGAAATTACAAAGTACTTAGAAAATAATTAGAAAAGTTAGAAGAGAGATGTCTTGTTCATCGGTGTAGTTTTCAAATCAGAGGAAATTTATTCAGCGCTTACAGAATTTCACTCATGTTACCTACGCAGTGCGAATCCTATGCTCATGAATAATTTTTCTTAAAAAATTCTTCGAAAAATTAAAAACTTACTCATTATTCCCAAAAGAAAGGAGAAAAGCAAGAAATAAAAAGAATCATAATGGAAAAAAAGAAAAAAAAAGATTTCAAGTACAGCATGATTTTTATATTCTGACAAACGAGGAATAAAATGTAAGTTTTGATCAGGCCTTTGACACTTATTTCAGATGCATACTTTTACAGACCGAAATCCTAAAATATAACGAACAATACGGCAATTCTGAACTACGGTAAAGCGAAAAGATCAACATATAAGTTGGCGCCCTCATTAGAAGCCCCACTACTACACTAGCCTACATATGTAAAAATATACACATGATATTTGAATCACGGTCAGCTGACGAGGTCACACTCGAGCTGGCTCTTTCCTCTCCCCATCCATGCCACACTAGCGGCAGGACTTTGGAAGTCCCAGATGGAGTTTGACATGTCCCCAACCCACGGAGCTCACACAACTCAATGAGAGAGTGTAAGTGGTCACCCTTCCAATCACTGCCCGCGGCAAATGATGCTTCACTTTGCTGATCTTAACGGGAAGCGGCGGGAGAAAAACAAAGAGTAAAAGAAACATCCAATCCCAAACTGTGCTTCGAACCCGGAACCAACAGCTCAGGAGTCAGGAACGCAAATCACTCAGCATCGGCTGACTAATGGCCAAAAAGAGAGGCTTGGAGAAATATTCTTGTGATGGCCAGGATGTCCGGCCACTGATTAAGGAAGTAAATGTATTTTAAAGACTTTTATGTTGCTGTAGTTTTATTTCGTCAAAAATATTACTGATCATAAGATTTTAAACAGCTTGGCAAAACAAAACTTATCATCATGGACATCTAAACCATTGTAAATGGGAAAATTCATACGAAGAACATTCAATGATTAAAATTAGTAGCAATACATAACAGGTATATATAAAACATTTTGTGTCATACATAGAATAAACGGTCTATATCTATAGAATACTATTCTATGAAGTGATGGAATAATTAAATCAAACACGCGTTCATCTAATATATTACGCTAGCTAAGCGTAATGAATTTTTCAATCTTATTAGATGCCAATGAAACTATCTTTATTGGGTTTCGCATTGAATCATCTTTACACACTTTCTCAAGAGAGGATATTGAAAGAATGAATGAATGAAAAACTTTTAGGTACTGGTTATGTGAATGGTGAATCGTTTTGAAGCTTCAGGGGATTCACACGCGAATATACTATTAATAGTAAAATAAAAAAATTTAAAGTTTTTTAAAAAAATATAATAATAATAATTCAGATGATTATTCCATTTATTTTTTTTATCTTATTAGACGATTATTTAAAGTTAGAATATATTTAATAATGAAAAATTAAATGGGGAATATTTCGAATAAAAAACTTCCTTTTGGTAGAGAATTAAACAAAATATATTTTGATTTTTTAAATTTCATGTAACTATTTTACCACTTGCCTGACTGCGGATAAGGAGCTCCTGGGTTCGAATCCCGGTTCGGGTATGGATGTACTTTCTCTCTCTATCTATCCTGTCTTTGTCCTTTCCTTGTATGAATGAGGTGTGAATGGTTGCCTAACCTATAAACGGGTACCGATAGCATGTGTGTACTGAAGAAGTCGGACTCCACACCAAAATAGGGTTCAGTTGAAAAAGTGGAGCAGCGCACCCCATGTTGCCAGCCTAGCTGGCACACGAAAACAACAACAACCACTTTCTTAAATCTTTGCATTTTTTTTGCAATACAGTTTTGAACTAGATATACTCTTTGCTTTTTAAATAATGTGTGTCTGTTATGCCTCATCCTTATACCATCAACTTTTTTTGATTTTTTGCTGTATAATATGCAAATAAATTAGATACACCTAGTTTTTAAATTACATGTGTCTGTAATGCCACTTTTTTGACCATCTATATATGCATGTAATTACATGTATTGAAATCAATTACATGTCATTACATGCATTCGAATATTAATATATTTTCTCTATTTGAGTATAACATTCACCGTTAGATCACATTATTATACAGGTAGAACAATGGAAAAAAAAGTACGCAATATTCGGGCTGATGACGAAAAATTGTTGAAAGTCTTAAAAATAAATATAAAGTAAACAAGAAAATTCTTGACGTTTTTGTGTTGCCTTTGAATGAAGTGAGAATAAGTATGCAAATTGGTGTATGATATGGTTGAGACAGGTCAGTCGCGAGTAAGAATATCATTAGTTATAAAAGCAGATCCACCCAACACATTCAATAATCGTAACTTGTACAGTAGGTGTTGGAAATCTTGGCGATCATCAAGAAAATAATGTAACCCTCTTTGCCAATTGAGCATTGATGACGTCATGTTACGATCCCATACTCGGAGATTCGGTCGGGAGATTTGTGTTGAAGCTCGCAGTGGACTGACTACCTAAGATCTTGGATGACGAAATCCTGCAGGTGGCCATTGAGGGGAACAGTAGTCAACTATGTGGTGAATTTGCCAGACTATTTAACGTTTCTGGTAAAACGGTTAGAATTCATCTGCACCACTTCTTCTTCTTCTTCTTCTTAAAATTGAGTTTGTATGTCATTGGGCACCTCTGCTTTTATCAGCATTTTGTACCATTAACTCCAAACCCAATGTTTCCTAGTTCCAATTGCTCGGGTCACCCACTTTAATAATAAAGTCCGATAACCCTTTAATGGAGTCTAGGTGCAACTCTCTAGTATGGATGAAGCCTAAAGAAGTTAATTTAGGGAGGGCAAGAGCTTCACATTCGTAAATGACATGCTCTGCCGTTTCCTCTTGCATATGACATTTCCAGCAGATAAGGTCTTGCTGAAACAGTCCCATCTGGTCAGAAAGTCAGTCATGCTAGGAATAGCTTCCCGACTTTCACCAGAAGATGGTTTAGAGGTCATTTCTACCTCAAGTGAAGGATTCATTGCTGCCCCTTTACAAGATTGCCTCTGAGTTCCCTTGTCTTTTTCTGCAAGGTCTGCTTTAGAGGCTTCACCTGCAAATGCAGAAAGGTTTGTTACTTCCTGTGTCTTTTCACCCACAAGATAACAATTAAAAAGCTCAGGTAATATAAGTCCACCCAGCATTGCCTGAGTTACTGGGCAAGGCAAATTACTCTAGAAGTTTGCCAAGCATCTAGAGGCTCCGTTAAGACACCAATACCGCGGTGCCAATTAGCCCTAGGCACGGATCGCATAACACCAGGGTTTACGGGAGCTGGTTCGCGGCCTCTGATTCTATATTCAAGGCTATCCTGTCATTCCTACAGGACATTCGGCTATCCACCACCTGCCGACGCGCCTGGTGGCTGTGCTCAAGCCCCAGGAAGGTACACGTACCCCCTGGTTCCAGGCATCTGCACCACTTAGGTAAGATGTAAAAGCTGAACGAGTTTCTCGCACGCTTTTGGAAGTCCATAAGGAAAAGTGAGTGGCAGTCTGTTTATCTTTGCTTTCTCACCATTTTCAATCCAGTGATGACCAGTGACGAAGTGTCTCCCAAAGGTTCCAAGCAATGATTGTCTCCCCAGGATACAATCCTGCACAGCGCAAGACCATCTGTGCAACCTTACAAGATTATGCTTTGTGTCTGATGGGCTTGTCGTCAAGTTCATTACAAGTTACCACCAACAGGCCAAACGGTCAGTGCGGACCTGTACTCGCAGCAACTTGAACGTGTTCGACAGACTTTGTGCCATACTCCTTACTCACCTAATCTTGCAGCATCAGATTAATACCTCTTTCGTTTCTTAGACAATCAACTTCGTGGAAAATTCTTCACCAATTCGATTAGCGCCAAGCACTCACGGTTCTTTGCGTCCAAGAATACCGGAAAAATACAACAAAAAGTCTCTCATTTATCTTGTGGAATATTCTCCCGACATTTGAAAAAAAGTGATTAAGATCAATGAAAAAGTACAGGTAAGAAATGTAATCATTTGCTCAGTCTGATTTTGAAAGAAAATCGGTATAGATACAGAACACTTTTGTGTGAGAAAATGGTTAAAATATTTCATTGTAGTTATAATGTATAGTACTTAAAGCCATTTAATATACAAAGTCGAAATGCATATTTATATAAACTTTTCATAGTTTTAGTTTTGTATAGATTAAGTAATCAATGCGTTAATGTATATATGTGTGGGGGGATGGGGAGTAGCCAAGGCGTAATTTAATTAATTAACAATTATTATATAGAGCCTAATGTTTAATAACCACATATTTACAAATACAACTAAGTACAAGTTTAGGATATTTACAGTTAATCGTCTTAATGATAACAACATGAAATGAATTTTAAAGTTATTGGGGTAAGGAGAAGCAGTATTGCTATCAAATGCAACGTCTTACAGCGTCTTTCGGCATACTGTCGCTTGCTGGAGCAGTTGTCGTGCTTCTCGAGCCCCTTTCAGAGTAAGCACTTGAGTAGTGACGTCAGCTGTTGAGCTGTGTTCAACCACCATATATATATATATATACAAGCTGACCCAGCCACGCGTTGCAGTGGCTGAGTTTTTAAAATACATTGAATAAATTTTTTACTAATTCTTTGGTTCAATCAAATTAATATTTTCTAAAAAAATTTAGAATAGGTTTATTCATAGGAGATTAAAAATAAAACGTTTCACCAAAATTTAATAGTAATAGGTAAAGTATCGAAATTTTGAAATTAAGCACAAATCAACATATACTTTCTGAATTTACATTTTATTTATCTTATATTAAATTATAGTTTGTAATCAGTGACTTATTTATAAAATATACTATATAAATTAAAGACATCTAAAAATAAATTGTTATAAATGAGGTAGATAACATTGACATCGAACTATTATTATTTTAATTTTAAATTATATTAAAACTAAAAATTTTTTCCGCGGCATTATACTGAAATAAAAAAAATTAAAGGAATTTATCATTTGAATAAATAAATTAGATCAAAATGTTCTACTGAATAAATTAATAATTATCAAATTATAAAATAAAAATAAAAAATAATAAAAGGCTATCAAGAAATACTTACATATTTTCGAGGTGGTATGAAAATTAGTAGAGAAAAATAGTAATAAATAAAATTTTATTTTACTATTTATAATATTAAAAATATTCAAACTGAATACTGCACATTAATAACACAATACAAAGTATAATTATGAAAATGATTCACGAAAAATTGTTATAGTATCATTATACATCATGAAAATATATGTAAATTCTATATTTAACCACGCGCTTGCGCGCACACGATAATTTTCTCGAAGATGGTATAATCTAGAAAAATAAACACGTCGCCATCTGCCGAATACCTGTGCAACTTAGATGCTAAACCGCCATCTATTAGGAACTTACAGAACTAACCAAAAAAATAAAATAAAAAATTTAGGGTTGTACAACCCCTAACATTTAGGGGGATGAAAAATAGATGTTGGCCGATTCTCATAGATACCGGATAAGCACAAAAAATTTCATCAAAATCGGTCAAGCCGTTTCGGAGGAGTATGGCAACGAAAACTGTGACACGAGAATTTTATATATATTATATATATATTATATATATATATATATATATATATATATATATATATATATATATATATATATATATATATATATATATATATATATATATATATATATATATATATATATATATATTATATCACAGGGAACACAACTTGTGATAACTTAAGCTGTCAGTTACAATTTCATGGAAAAAAGTACGTGAAATTTGCGGAAATTCGAATGAAAGTGTTGCTTTTGTCTGAAACGTCTTTCCTCATGGATTTTTTCCTCAAATATTTTCTTACCAGATCATCGTTGACAGCAAGAGACCTACCACTCCGAACCTCATGGCGAACATATGCTCTACCTTCATTAAACATTTCAACCCAGTTTCTTTTCATTCCATCTCTCATTGTTCCTTCACCATAAACATCTTTAATGTGTCTAGAGATTTCAGCCAGTCTCACCTTCTTTGCATTCAAAAATCGAGTTACAGCACGAATCTCACAGTCAGCGGGATCAGTAATTGTCTTTAACCTTTTAAATGTGTACAAGGTTAGACTATGCTTCAGAGTGCACCTTGAATTCTCGTCAAGTTTATCGCCAAGATGGGCGATTTTGTTCTATTTATGGTAACCCTAAACGTTATTCTGAAATCCATTCACGGTTCTGATTGGCTTAGATTCTGATTGGTTTTCTTCTCGGGATAAATTCAAGCAATATCTGTAGGTGCTATTAGAGAATTCTGTGTACCTCAAAGTGAGGATATTCCAGCAAAATAAAGTGAGTACATTTTTTTCTTTTTTTTATGTGCTTACAGCATTATTTTTGAAATATCATTATGTTTTGGCCCGCCATTACTGTTTGCCCAGCGTTCCGTGCGAACAGGATTGGCGCCAAACAAAAATCGCCAATCTCTCCAAGGGGCACCCTCATATATATTTATATGATGGTGCCCTCATATATACCAAGAGATACCCTCATATATATATATATACAGCGTGTACAACAAGCGGAAAACAAATGCGTAACAACCTAAATGGCGTCGCTTGATAGTCAGTAAACAAGGAAAACTAGTGCGTATGTGCAGGATACCAACAGCAACATTGTGGCGGTTTTACAGTAAAACGGTACTTACTTTCTGAATACGCTTCTTACTTCCTTGAAACATTTTACCAGTTGGAAATAATATCCATAAAATGTAATAAAAATATTCGCTACGTGTAGCAAATTTAAAATAAGAATTTATACATTTGACTGATATATGTGCGCTCAATTTATTCGCGAATCTATATTATTTGATGACATTTTATCATATATGAATGAGATCTCTCCATCAGCTCCTCATCACCTGATGGTAGGATAGTATTCTGAACGAAAGGACACAGGTTCGTTTCCCTCCATTGTTAAACAATCAGAGAAAGATACAGTTCATATAAATGAACTTCTGTAGGGTAGAAATCGGGGATTCCTCAGAGCATCAAAATGAAGTTTCACCATGGCCTTGTTGTTGCAGCGGCATGCTTCCCTAGCTAGCCCTGAGATGGGCTCCACCTGTTGGAATCAGCCGGGTGGAGTCTTCGTGATTTTGAAGCAGGAACCAAGCAGAAGACTCCCAATAGTTAGTCTGCCACCCCTAAAGGTAACATTTTACTTGGAAGACATTGTGACCGCGACGCGTTTTAACGTGATCCAACTGCCGTTAGTGCACACGACGGACCTTCCGTTAAGCAGGGATTTGAACTCACAACATTCCGATAATGAAAACAACACCCTAACCAATCAAACCACCATATAACCCAGGGATTAAGAGTGGAAAGGTTCGATCCCAGCAACCAAAAATGAGTGTCCTTTTTCTGCTTTCTGCATGTGTTTCTGTTGGAGTGAATGGGTGTGATTCCTAGCTCATGGTGTGATTCGAACCCACGAACTGTTGTGCTAAGGCCCAGAGACATAGCCGTTCAGCTGCCAGCTTGATAGAGATAATTTCGGAGCCGATGAAGCTTGGATAATCAAGAATTTATTTTATCAATAAATTAAACGAAAGCAAATTCCACAATTTTCAGTTTTAAATTACTTTTCATAATTTTACTTAAATTAATAATTAAATAATTTTTTACATGCACATATTCGTCTTAGCATTGATTAAATGCAAATAATAAAGCATAATTAAAAATAGAGAAGACGTTAAATTTAGTGAATATTTCTTATGGCTTTAATGACATTACATTTAGTATATTATGATACATTTAGTCGATGATACATGATACATTTAGAGTTATACATTTAGTATATTATGATTTAAGGAATCGGATAGTTTACTGCTGTGAAAAAATTCCTGTATATATTGTTGTGGTTGTCGTGTGCCAGCCAGGCTGGCAACATGGGGTGCGCTGCTCCACTTTTCCAACTGAACCCTATTTTGGTGTGGAGTCCGACTTCCTCAGTATACACATGCCACAAGGACCCGTTTATAGGATAGGCAACCATTTACAACACATTCATACACAGAAAGGACAAAGACAGGATAGATAGAGAGAGAAAAAGTACATCCGTGCCGGAACCGGGATTCGAACCCAGGACCTCCTTATCCGCAGTCAGGCATGCTGACCACTAGACAAGTTGGGCGGCAATTCCTGTATATATATATATATATAATTTGTTCATTTTTCTATGTAAACATGAACAGACTTCTTTTATATAAGTGTTGTGACATTATAAAAATCATATTATTGCATGACAAAAATGCAATAAATTCTTGTCCACACACACATTCTAAATGCATAAAAAATTTCTTCGTAAAAAAAATCTTCGAATGATTTTTCTGCTTGATATATATTTAACTAATGTAATTAATTTTGATTAAAATTATCTTATAATAAACATAAATATAAGATCAATAAAAAATTAATTTCTTTAATTTTTTCAGTTCATTCCATATTATATATAAAATTGCTACTAATAAGCGAGTTTTTGGCGACATTTTCCCTTTAAAGTTCCAAAACGTTGGCGACATTTTCCCTTTAAAGTTGGTTGTTCAAGAATATCCTATCACATCAATGGTTAATAACTGCGTATTGGGAACTCATCTGTTTGTTTTTTATTGAGTGACCTATCGCTCGACTTGGCGGGCATATTTATTTGCCATTTACATTTATCACCTGAACAGCAATTATGATATATATCTTTTCAGTTAAAGGAAGAGGGCAATATTTTTCCTCATCAGTAAAAAATAATCTTAGTTCTTGAAGAATAAGACAAATGAGTTTCAATTACTTGTTCATCTAAAGAGAAATTTGTCAAGAAGATTCACAGAGGATTTTTTCAAAGAAACGTATCAATAATTTTCTCATTTCTTCTAAAAAACTTTTGCTATTTTTGTAATGCACATTTCAATTATTCACGACTATAAATCAATACATTTTTAGAATTAAATTTTTGTTTCCATTTAGTTAATCGCAATCAATTTAGCTTTTAAGAATTAATACATTTTTGTTTACTTTTCGTTTATAATCAATTGAATTGTGAGTCTAATTTCATTCAAATGAAATCCCTTTCCTATTTTGAGACAAATCAGATGACAGAGTTATAGATTATTGTGAACTGTTTAATAATTCAGTAAGAGATCATTCTATCAAATTTTAGCGAATATATAACTTTCATATGCATTTATATATTTTAATTTCTTAGAAATTAATACCATTCTATCTAGATTTATATGAAATAAAATAAATTTTGTTCATATGTATCTAAACGAGCCGAGTTCCGATGGCTTTAAAGATTCACGCCGCTTCTCGTTAAGATCAGCTAAGTGAAACATCATTCGCCGCGGGCAGTGGTTGGGAGGGTGACCACATACTCCCTCAGTGAGTTGTTGGAGTCAGGTGGGTTTGGGGCGTGTCCACGTCGATCTGTGATGTCAAAAATTCTTCCGCTGTTGTAGGATGATGTGTAGGAGGCTTAAATGTGATTTCAACTCCTGATGGTACAAAATCTCGAGTCGCTTGGTGATGGCTGAGAATCCCAAACACGTTAATCTTAATGCACAGTCCGGTGGTCGCCTACGTCAATATGTAAGTATGTATCCAAATAAGCCGTGTTATTAAATTTCAGCTGAAAAGAAAACCTATTTAGTTGCATGCAAAAATTAAAAATAATACTTAAGATATCGATTTTTATTTATATGCATCTGTATGAACTTAATAATAGCTTAAAATAATTTTAATTATAGAATAATAAAATTATTAATTACAGCAACCATTGACTTTTAATCAAGTTAATTTAATCTATTTTTAGGTAATCAAAAATTTACTTTCAGCAATTTCTGCAGAAACCATAATTTTCCATTGAATCATTATTGCAAATGAAGTTAAATTAAATTTTCGTTTATTAAAAAAATAGAGAATATAACTGCTGAACAAAAAATACATTTTAGGAACTCGATATTGTGAAATTATTGGTGAAGTCAAAATCAAAAGTTATCGGCGATATTCTATTTTTAGATCTTGGTATCTTATTTCTCTGAAATCGAAGCTTAGTTACATTGTAAAAATTAAAACTGAATCGTTAATTTACTTAAGACTGAAATGCATGTTAGATTAAATATAATCACTTAATTTGGTTAAAAGTTCATATGAAACTACTTTCTAAAAATAATATTCACTTTTATATTACAAATTTCAGTACGATTAAAGACAAATACCTCTCATAATTAAAATTTTACTTTACATAAATGGACAGATAAATTTTCAAAATATTTCGCGATTGTATTTTTAAATAATTCATAATATGTATTATATTACTGATGAGAAAAATAATTATATATACTGTACTATATTATATGGTTTTATTTTTGCTCATTTTTAATAATTCATTTTTTAATGAATGCAAAATACGTAAAGGTAAATCATGACAAACTAATTACCTGAAGCGTTATTTTGAAGAAATGAGAAATACTAGGCAGGTATTGACAAAATATCCGTACACACACACACACACACACACACACACACACACACACACACACACACACACACACACACACACACACACACACACACACACACACACACACACACACACACAGGTTGGTCTAAGCTGGCAAGTGCGCTCTATGTGTTTTCACCGCCAATCCGAGGACCCAAATTATATACTAAACTTACAGGAATATTTTTACAAAATTTATTATTATGGTTTAAAATGTGATTTTAACAATCGTGTGACATAAATTATTTCAATATTTTTATTTTTTTCAAATATGTGTTTTCTCAAGGTAAGCGAGGACCTATGATACACACCTGTTACTGAGAACCTATGATACATACCTGTTACTGAGAACCTTCCATACATACTTGTTACCGAGGACCTCTCGTACACACTTGTAAGTGCGGACCTTTCATACACACCTATAAGTGCGGTCCTTTCATACACACCTGTAAATGAGGACCTTTCATACACACCTCCAACCACGGACTTCTCATACATACCTGCAAACGTGGATCTCACAAACACATATGCAAATTAGGATAATATATGCATTCTTTTAAAAGATAATATTATGTTGTAATCTGTATCTTAAGATAGATTTACTTGTTTCATCAATTTAGCATAAAACTTTGTTTTAAAATCCTACAGAGAGAATCTCAAAAGAAAACGATATATTTTTCCACACAAAATGCAAGAGGTCAATAAAAACAATGCTTTAACGAGAATTTATTCATCATGTATAAAAAGTGCAAGGATGATATGACTGAAAATTATAATATTTCTACCATTGAATAATATTTTAAGAAAAGTTTTTTTATTTTTATTATTTATTTTATTTTTATTTTTATTTTTTTTTTAAATCCTGATTGTGTTCCTGAAAGAGTTAATGAACACTTGGAAGGATTTTTTTACTAAGCAGTAAAGTAATTTATCATTGGAAAATATTTTATGTGGATACATGTTTTCGCTCCCAACTAATATTTTTCAGCAATAAAAAATAAGTTTTATTAAATTCCAAAAAAAAAAAATCATTTAAATATTTTATAGATATTTTTTTATATTTGCTTTTTAAAAAATAAATATTTCTAATACAACTTTTAGTTTAAATATTTAAGATGAAATTTATTAGTATTTTTTGAAATCATAATAAGCATAATTATTAATTCAATCTCTTGAAGAATGAGTAATTTTAATGTTTAACATTAAAATTATGAAAGAAAAGAGTGTAAAATGTCATTCAGTATATATTGGATTTATAATAATTAGTATCTAAATAACTAATTATAATTAGATCAATTAAATAATTTTAAATATTGTTGACTAAATTAATAGATATATTCAAAAAATGTATTTTCATAGGCATAAATTAATTAACAAGAAAGAAATTTTTACCAAATTTCTACAATGATAACTTTAAATTAATGTTATCAGTTGTTAGAGCTATTTTTTATTTACCATACTGAAAAAGCTGATTTCTCGTATTGTCGTGTCATGTCACGTATATACATGTCACTTAAAATTGTATTTCTTTGATAAATATTAGAATTTATTTGTAAAAATTTATTTTGAATATTTTATTTTGAAGCATTAATTTACGTTGTAACTTTAATAAAAGCTTTTTTTTTAAAAAAAAGAGCATTTTTCAAACACTTAAAAGAATACCTTTAGAAATATTTTTTTCTTTAAGAAAAATGTTTTACTTCCTTATGAAAATAAATGTACTAACGCCATGAGTACTTTTGTATTCAACACCAGAAAGGGTGCTTTCTGTTTCCCACTACCTGTTTCGTTAATCAGTAGCTACATAAAATTACCCCTCGAAGTTTCTGAGTACGGGCGGAGGAAGAAAAGAAATGGTCACCGAAAATGACACCGGAATCCCCTTTGACGACCTTATCAGGCATTGAGGGAGAATATATTTCCCCTCTTCCGCTGATATAGAAGAAAACATACATTTCAGAGTACGGTTTTTAAAAATCATAATAATAATTTTATTATTAATCCTAATAAAAAGTTATGCATTGCCTCGCACACACATTGAATGATTTTTTTTTGTTTCATTAAATGGTCAAAAATATCATGAATGTTTAAATATAAAATTGAAAACATGAATTAATAAAAATGTATGTATCTATCATTTCAATTGCCTGTATAAAAGAGCGTGAGCTTTGTAAATTTCGTTTTAATAATATTCAGTTAGTTTATTAAGATTGAAGTTCACACATTTATTAGTTTTTCAATAGCGTTTCAAAACGTGAGTCAATAGCAAACAGCCTTTATGTGAACTCCTGACTTAATTAGTTCTTATTCTGTCAGCAAAAATCAAAAGTTTTTAAAGCTAATAACCTATCATGATATAGTTTACAGGTGTCAAGTTGTAATTTTTTTATTTTCCTCATCTTTACATAGATAAAATATTCCTTTCTATTTTCATGATTTCAATATTTTTTGACGTTATTTTAAGTATATATATCCTGATTTTTAACTTCTATATTTTGTTAAATAGCTCTTTTTAATTCCAATCACTTAATGTATTTCGTAATTAAACTGAGATTTCTTTTTTACTTTAAATAAACTTCAAGTTATTTTCTACAAGTAATAATCTATTCTTTAAATTACTTATTGAATTTTAGATATGGAATATCAGCGTTACATCTGCTTGCATCTGATTCCTTCAAAAACTACTTATAATATTTTCCTTTTCATTTGTTCGTGTTCTCTAAGGAAATCAAATATTTAAAATTGATAATCAAAGATTAAGGAGAGTGTTGCAAAAAGGTTTTAATGTAAAAGAGCTTAATATAGTTGATTCGAAAATACCTCTGTATTATACAGTAATAAAATGCTTAATAAAGTTCTTCCTACTGGTTTATAAGTATAGAGGTACACTGAACGTCTATTTGACGGATCTAAAGTATGCCTCTCAAAGTTATTTATAGAAAAGAAAGAAGTCTATTTGAAGTATGCAAAATATGCAGTAATCGGGATGCGCAAGATGTCCAAATCGAAACGTTCGGATTTTAAATGGATGTACTACATTTTTTACTTAATCCATAAAGAAAATTTATACAAAAAGGGAAATAAAAAAATTCTACTTATAGTATCATACTATTTCTATGTAAGTCGCAACAGTGATAAGGAAGATGTTTAATGGATACTCCATATTACTTTTAAAGCAACTAGGAATCCACATAAAATAAAATTTCTCGATTATAACTGAACCGCAAACGGTTATTTTTGCATGAACGAAAACCGGAATTCATATATTTTATTTTAATTTAAGAGGAAAGAAAAATACAGTTTGAAGTCTTGATTCAAAAAGATTTTCAACTTCAACTTTTTACATAATAAAGATAAGGGGCTTATTTATTGTGGACAGTATGAGGCTTTCTAATTGAGGCATTAGAAGTCCTTTTCCTTGTCTTGGAAGTCTTGGAAGTCTTAGAAGTCCTTTACTATTATTACTTTCTTTTAATGCCAAAATCTCATCTAATGTTTTGTCATTCTTAATATTTTACTATTAGGTTGGTGCGTATGAAATGTCGGATTCTTAAGTGATTGTATAAAACTGCATATCTTTCTTCAAAAGCTGTTTATTCAATCAAAGTATGCTCCATTCGCTTCAATACACTTCTCCCAACGAGATTTTAAAGCGTAGATGCCTGTCTTAAAAAATTTTGGTCTTTAGAATTAATAAACTCTGATATCGAGTTTCTTAGACTGTCTTCATTTTCATAGTGTTTGCCCCTTAAAAACAGCTCTAAATGCTTGAAAAAATGAAAATAGGTCGGCGAGAGATCCGGTGAATAGGGTGGATGCTGCAATGATGAGCATACGTTTAACCGATCCAGCTTATTTCGCTCTGTCAGTGCGTGCGGCACCCACTTGTCCATCTTCTTAACCTTGCCAATCTCAGAAAGGTGTCTCAATAGCGTTGTATGGTCAACTTTCATCCTGATAGCAAGTTCCCTCGTGGATACGGCTGGATCCACTTCCACTAGAGCCTTCAGGTCATCATTCTTCACAGACATTTTGGGTCTTCCGCGCGGCTCATTTTGCAGTGAAAAATCGCCAGTCCGAAATTTTTCGAACCAACGCTGCACTTTCCGATCGTTAACCGTATTCTCCCCAAACGCTTGGTTTATGTTGCGTGCAGCTTTTGCAGCACTATTACCAAGTCTGTACTCATATAAGAAAATGACGCGAATGTTGGCAGAATTCATATCGGCAATAAACTCAAAAGAAATAAAAAGGGAAGACCTTCGAGAAAACCTATTTTGCTGAAATGAGTCTCTGGCAATGGACAATACGAGTATGAATGAGGTTATGCCAAATACAAAAGTATAACGAAAACAGGGAGGAAAACGTCCGCATGTAAAGAGAATCCGACATTTCATACGCACGAACCTAATATTTTCATATCTTTCTTATCAAAAGTATGGCATTTGCTTTACACTTAACAGCACAACTTTTTTAGACAAATCTCGCGTACATAAAATGAATACTCAAAAATAACTTTCATTTATATAAAAGTGAATCTTACAACTTTTATATTTACATTGTTATATCCTCCGTGTTTTTTATAAAAGTATTTTGTTTTCCGACTGAATTCTTCCAAAATAGAAGTCTTTAAAATAACCTCACAAAAGTTAAATATATTCTTAAAAAACAAAATGTTAAAAAATTTTTTAAATAACAAAATAAAAATATCTATAAAACTACCAATATTACACATATGGGTTGTATCTCAGTTCATTATATTTTTTACATTTTCTTCAATAAAGTAAATAAATGTCTAGATGTTTGTAGAAGTATATATATATATATATATATATATATATATATATATATATATATATATATATATATACATACATATAATCTCATATAACTTACAAAATAATTTGAAAAAGGACTGACTTTGTTTTAAAATACTGTGTTATTCTCATGAACATGTTTTCTTTCTTATATTTTTGATTTTTATAATAAAAAATATTACTTTTGTAAAAATCTATATTGAATTAATTTCCTCTAATTTTGGGTATAATTTTTGGTATTCTGGTTTCAGTATCAGAGTCAGTAATATATTTGATCGGGGAACTATATATATATATATATATATATATATATATATATATATATATATATATATATATATATATATATATATATATATATATATATATATATATATATATATATATATATATATATATATATATATATATATGTATATATATATATATATATATATATATATATATATATATATATACAGAACAATTTATAGTAATTCAATCCTAAAATCTACTTTTAAATGATAATAACGAATTTAAAGTTAAAATACATATAGCCATTTTCTCAATCCAAACGGCAGGAATCTAACATGCACTATTTACAGAAACCATTTCTGCTATTCATATACATATGCCCTTTTAGTGAGAAAAGGTTCCTTTCTCGACAAGGAAGCTGTTTCCCGCTCTGTCACGAAACAGCGGGATTCTTATGGGGAGAAGATTTTCCAAGAATTTCCCCTGTCTTAAGTTACCGTCATGTAAGATGAAAATCAGTTAAGTTTGGCCTTAAAAATATTGGCGTTGTACAGTAATATATATGGTATAGTTAGAGTTGTGGTCAGAGCTTGATTTGCAGAAATTAAAGATAATTTGAATTAAAATTAAAAATTCTAATATGTACGCGTTATTCACATGCTAAAGATCAACAATCATAAAGCTGGCTTAAAAAATAATAATTTTTTGAATACTGTGAAAAATTCTTAAGAAATTACGAATAGACTGTCTTTTGAAATTGTTTGACAATTGCTAAGGTTAGCTGAATTACATATAATCGTTCCAACTCAAAGAATTTTTCTTAGTGCAAAAAAAAAAAAAAAAAAAAAAGCAAATTTTGCTAATTATATTCAATAAAAATCTTTTAAGCACTGCTATATTATATTATATATAGCAGTTTATAACGTCACACTAAAGTAGGAACAGTAAAAATCTGTATTTTCTGAAAAATAGGTTCTTTTGCTGAAAAATTTGTTGTGATATTTTGCTTACAAATCTGTTATTCTTGGAATGAGCAATTTTTTTTAATATTCTTTTATTTGAGAAAATTTAAAATACGTTTTTTTCTATGACACATATAGTGCTGATATTTGTAAAAACTTTGTTCAGTAATTGTTTTTAGATTATATATTCTGGTTTCTCTCCGAAAATGATAATTTTAATGCTGCTGTTATATGCAGCTCAACGATGAATGGCAAAAATTCTTCTACGTTACAGTGGCACAATAATGATATTTATCTCTAATATTAAGTTGTTAATGAAGGTGGCTGACTTATAAATAAAGAAAATGAAATTAACAACTCTTTAAGTGGCTTGTCTATTTTTTTCACTCACATTTAATAATTGACATATTTTTTGTGAAAATATAAGAAAACTCTCAAAGCATTTAGGAGATATTTATCATTTTGTAATAAATTTAAATATAAGGTATATTATATTATCTTTTCCAAATCTGCAGTAATTAAAATTTCTTGAATAACATGTTAAAAAAGATTTCAATTTATTTGATGTTCCTTTTCAAAGAAATCACAAGTAGCAATTTTTTACAGATATGTATATGTGTATCCTTGGACCAAATATTATTTAATAAGAAATTTTATTGCACTTATTTAGGATAGATATATATTATCATAAGTTTCATATATTGCATAAATATATGCTTGATAGGCTTAATACTATAAAATAATTTTACTATTTAGATAAAATTAAGAATTAGAATATCAAAATTATTTATTCAGCTTATTTTATGCGTGAATCAGTAGAGTCCGTATTTTGCTAATATTCTATGCAAAAGATTTCCACTAGTAATCAGCAAAACGAATGGACACTTCCTGTTTGTGAATGACTCAGAAACAGTACGCCGGAAAAAGGGACCACTCGTGATTTAGTTCCCACGGGTTTCCTCAGAAATGAATTGTCCAAAATGTGGTCAGTTTACTTCCTGCCAAACAGCAAGAGAAAGAAAGTTTCAAACTAAAATAACTGGGGTCATACATTCGAGTACTCAAAGTTCTGTGGGCTCTTGATTCAAATATAATTGCTGCTTTTTATATACAAAAATCGTCAATTCTAAAAAACTATCACCATAAAAGATTTTGGGGAAAAATATAAATCTCGGTCTTTTAATGGAAAGCGTATTTGCATATTTAAGTTTTATATATTTAACAAAGAAGAACAAACAACTCAAAACTTGATAAAGATTTTGACAGCTAATGATTTTTTTAAAAAATATTAAAAACATATTTAATCGGGAGTTTTAAAACTCACTTTATTGGTTTAATAATAATATTCTAATAATTAGATATTTGAAGTGAAATATTTTATTACATTAACATTTTTTACGCACATAAATTTTTTTGTAACTTTTCCCCTTCAGTGAAACATAAATGCTTCGAAATATACATGTGTAGAAATGCAAAATTGAATTAAAGAATATTGAAAAGAAAGTAACTTTATAAACATAATAGAGTTAAATTTGTTTTTTAGTCTATCATTAGAAAATAAAAATATGCATCCAATTTTACTTACAGCAAGTAAATATTTTTAAATATTATTGACTAAATTAATAGATATTTTCAAAAATTGCATTTTGGTAAGCATAAATTAATTAACAAGAAAGAAATTTTTACCAAATTTCTACAATGATAACTTTAAATTAATGTTATCAATTGTTAAAGTTATTTTTTACAACACAAAAAAGATTATTTTTTGAATTAGAACTATTTTATTGAAATCATAATGCTTATATTAATATTAGAATTCATTTTTAAAAAATTTATTTAATAACTCATAAAAAAACACGGCATAGTGTTTATTTATAAAGTGTATTTCATATATGATAAACCATAAATTATAGCAATCATTAAATATTGAAAAATAAAAGAAGTAAATATTAAAAGTGTGTAAATTAATATATTGTTAAGTGACATTTACTTTGCATGATTTAGAAAATTTCACCTTTCACGGGATTTGTGCAAATGTTTATTGTTTTTCAAATAACAATTGCAAATTTTTATTCTCTCTCCATCATTTTAAATTATATTACAAAATCTTAGTTAAGAATATTCAATTTTGTCTATTCAAAGTAGGAATTTATAAAAATTTGACTTTATGATTGAGAAACTAAATAAATTTATTAGTATTCAGCCAATTTTCTTATACAAAATATATTTGGATTGAATGAATTCTCAAAATTCTGCATATTTTATAGAAACATTAATTTATGTGGAAACCCTAACAAAAGGTTTTTAAAACAAAAGACAATTTTCTAAAACACTTAATAAAATATCTTTTAAAGCTAGCAGTATTTGATATTTATTAATATCAAATGCCAGTTCATTCCTAAATGTAGTTTAGTGATTTAGTGCGAGTTCGACTGAAAATGATAGCACTTTTCCTTAAAACAGTAACTTCATGGTGACGTTATGTACATCAAACGCAACAAAATGATATTCTCATGCGAAATGAGGAGTAGCACCATTTCCGTTCTTTTTAAAAAAAAAAAAAAAAAAAAACCAAGATACATATATGAAATGATCATATTCTAGAGCTTTGTGATTGCTTTCATACATGGAATATTTTTATAATACATGAAATATGAGTCCCCCATTTCTGTGTAATATGAAGTCTTCAAAAAATACAGGAATGTCAAAATGGAGGATGAACAAAACTTAAGTGTAAATAGAAAATTTGATGCAGATGCTGTTAATTTGAAATTAGAAACATGTATGGTCAGAAAAAAAAATCAAGAAAATTTATTTGTCTTAATCATTATATAATTGACTGTAAAGAGGAATAAAAAATTATTAAGTATGAACATCAGTTCAAATTTTCTTGAAAACTTATAAATTTTAAAGTGATAGCATATATAATAGAGATGGAATGAAAGCAAATCCATTGAAATAATCCGAAAAACCGGATTCAATGAACTAATCTATGTTTTTAGACCATCGAAAAGAAAAAAATACGTTTTTGTTTGTTTGTTTAGATAAATGTGTTTACCATTTATTCTTATTCTCTGAAGTTAAATTCTGCTTGCTTATCTTATGCGAAAAAATATTGCAATAATTTCAGAATCATGTCTCATTCGAGCAGCAAATAAGAATTATATTTATATTTCAAATTTGTAACGCATGTTATTTGTTTGATTTCATTTAATATCGACTTTTGCTTATAAACATAAAGTAAATATGATATTTTGCATGCAAGCATAAACATTTTGCAGATTTGGATAGAAAGCTGAGAAAATATTTTAAATATCATTTCGTTGAAAAATAAATGGTTTTTAAGTTTTTTTAACCAAAATAATAATTACACTATAAGTATAAATATGCACTTTCATTATTTACAAAACAGACAACTGGTATTTTTGGTCCCTTTTATTTAACATATATATATATATATATATATATATATATATATATATATATATATATATATATATATATATATATATAAGCGATATACCCCAACACTCAAACATCATGATTAGTTTTGCAGATGACACTTCCATTCTATCTATTGACTCTGACCATAATATTGTATGCAACAAGTTAACTGAGCATATGACTCAAATTTAGAAAAGACTCAGAGTCTGGAAGATTAAAATCAACTCCTAAAAATCTCAAGCAGTCCTATTTACCAGGAACAGCTGTAAAAAAATTAAAATTGTGATGGTCTAGAGATTCCCTGGCACCCTAGTGTTGTTTACCTAGGGGTTATAATGGATGAATGTCTCAGAATGAAGTATCATTTCATCAAAAATAAGAGCTAAATTCACGCAACTAAAATTATCATCTACCTCCTATTAGCCTCCAACTCTAAGCTTTTTTTAGGAAACAAACTCCTAATTTACAAAGCCTATTTTAGGCCAATAATTACTATGTTTCTACAATTTGTGGAAAAGTATGTAATACTAACTTAAAAGTATTGAAGCCCAGCTAAACAAGCTTCTAAGAGTTATTTCTAACTCGCAATATTATTTCAGAAATGAGCGTTTTTAGAGCCAATTTTGGAATGACTATCATTAACCACTATATAAAATTTTCAGACTTCAATTTTTACAATAACCTGTGGAAAATAAAAAAACTCTGAAGTGATGGCACTTGAACCATAGAACCTTTACGAACTAAAAATTTTTCATAGACTAATTGCAGTCTTTCAACTCAAACCAAATACCAATATCTGAACAATTTAAATTAATAATACACAATTAAAAGTTTATATGGATACAACTAAAATTTTGCAGCTTATAGTTACATAACAGTGATAACATTATTGAATTAATAGATAATATGGTTCTAATTGCCTTACTGAATTGCTAATATCTTAAATATTCAATTAATTTGATCTTAACTTGAAAACCCTTATTTGATATCCATTTTCTATATATTATTATATATCAATAATTTGGTCACATTATTTTTCTTGTGTATATTAAGTATTAATAATGAATGAAAAATGTATGTTTATATTAGAATCATTGTATCTGATGGAATATTCCAGTTAATTCTTTTTGCCTTGCTATATACTTATGTAGTGTATTATTGACTGAAATTTCGTTTTAACACTGAGCTTAGAAATATGGATATAATCTCTTCTATAAGTCTGTAAATAACTTCAAGCAAGTTTTTGAATTGTGTAAATATTTATATATCTTATTAATAATAATTAAATATGTGTAATGTAAAGTCACCATGCAAAGCTTCTTGGGAGTATTTAAAATGTAATCTACTTGAGATTCATTACTCTTACTATTCATTCTGTCATTATGTGTGTATATAAAACTTAGATGCCTACCAATAACTACAAAAAGAGATAAAAGACCCTTAGGTAGACACCGCACTATTTCATTATGCTAACAGAGGGTATCTGTCAAGTGGAGGGGTTGAAAGAAATCTTTTCTACTTCCGACACGTTTAAAACCAGTTTCTTGACTCGACGACTCCTGCACTTTCATTTTGTCAGGTTTCAATGGTTCCCTTCACATTGTGGTCCTTCAGAATAATTCGTCACAGAAAATTTATTCCATGTTAAACTCTTTTTAGAATTAACGCTAATAAATTTTGATTCAAAATTTAAATTTGTTAACACTATATATAATTTTATTCTACTTGAATGGAAACACTACCATCATTTTTTCCTGGTTAATGAACACTGTGTATATATATATATATATATATATATATATATATATATATATATATATATATATATATATATATATATATATATATATATATATATATAATGCAAGATTAGAAGAATCATATAAGCGAAAATTTTGAAAAGTACAAGAATAGATAAAAACATTTATGTTTAGCAATACATTCAGCGCAAAAATTTTAAAATATATATTGAACGTTTTTCCCTCTGTTTAATATATTTCGTATTTTCAATGCATTATTTCCCAATTGGTATTTTAAATGTATTATTCTCCATCTAATATTTGATTATTAATTTTATGTTGTTGTTTCTAATGACACTTGGACAAACCAAGCTCGCTATGCCTTTGGCTCTGTGAATATAAGTCAGAGGGAGCGTCGTTCATTTTAATTAAAGCACTATATAGGTGAAAGTTATAGCAAATTTTTTTCATTATTATCAATTACTTTTTGTCGCTAAAAATAAAATGAAAACACTTCCATTCATAAATTGAGATGCGGTAGATATTTCTGAAAGTTACCTTATAGTTGTGTCAGTGTTTCTTACGTAGTACGTAGTTTTAATTTCTGTTTACAATGAAAATAATCACGGTTTTGGTTTTTTAAAATTATTCAATAAGCATAGTTTTATTAAAGCTTAAAACACTGCAGATAAAATTTACTCATAATATAAAGATAATGTTTTTTTGCTAATGCTCTTATTAGAATTGTATAATAATATTTTCTGAGACTAATGCGAGTATATTTTGGAATGTACTATTTGAATTGAGAAATGAACATGAGAAATGAACAAATGTATATCATTGAGAAATGAACAGAATATTACTATTTAATGTATGACAAATGTAATTTTATTAAACAATCAAACTGAATGCTATATATAAAGTAGAAATTCAAGATTTGTCTGGCTACAATCATTGTTCAAAACGTTTCATAATTAGTTACAGAAACACGCAGAAAGGAAAAGTCCATTTTTAAGCTTTTTCCTTAAAAGTGAAAGATAAAAAAGCATATATTTAATCCATTCAATATAGAATTTTGTCATAAATAAAAATACTTAATTCAAAAGAAAACAGAAATCATTTCTGTATTTAACACACAGATTACTTTGAATCTTTTTCAAATGCAACTTCGGCAATTTGCATGTACTTACTTATTAAAAGAAATATTTGTTCAAAATATCTTAATTTACATTTTTAATACCGGGCATGCTGTTTTTAAGAATATTTTTTAAATATTCAGCTAGTTCATTGCTTACCATTTTTATTATAAGTAATTGCAAATTCATTACTTTAAAGAAGTCTGTAATTATTTTAAACAATTATTTCAGAAAATTATCTGTAATAAATTAATATACTCTATATCATAGTTTTTGAAACAGTCTAAATTTGTTTTACAAACGCATGCATGCAATCTTAAAATTCTTATAACATTTCTTAATTTGGTATGAACGAATGGAAAAAAATCGATTGCTTATTGATAAGTATAGAATTTATGGTAAACACATTTACATTTTCATGAAAATTATGTTTAAGATTAAAAAAATTACGATTAGAATTAAGATTCCTCACGGTGAAAATGACTCTCTCCTTTCAGTCAAGGGGGTAGGAAATGTCATCTCACGCCGGCGTAGGAGCTGTTTTTTGAAACGGGCTCAAAAGATTAAATAAGACTTCATATTGTTTTATTTTAAATGTTTCTTGTAAATAAATTGCGTATACTGTCTGGACTAAGCAAAAATACAATTTAAGTTTTAAAAAATTATAAAGTATTTTAAGTGTTGTCGATAGTTAATTGCTACAAAATTTTATAGCAAATTTAACGAAAATTGAAATACTATAATAAATAATTCTTTTGGCTCTTATTATTGCTAATCCGTGTATATTTTTGTAATATGCATGTAAAAAAGTAAATATTTAAACAAATATTAAACTTTTTAATTGTTTATTTAAATTTTTATATTGCGAATTTGGAGTCAAATAATGAAAAGATTGCTGGAAGCTCATCCTGAGAAATAGTATTTTTAAAGCCAATCAGAGAAAAAAATAGTTTGTGGTTGGTAAGGGTGCATATCTGAAAAAATCAAGAAATGTATTTGTCTGATTGGAGAGGTTTTTAAGAATCTGGAAAAAATCATTAAAATCTTATCACATTTTGCTTTCCAAGAAACGTACTTATCGTCACAGCAAAATTTATATTATTTATTTTACTAATAACCTAATGCCACATGTCTCAGCTGTATAATGATTGTTACTACAATATCGCAGATAATAACATTAAGACAATAATAGCATTGAAACTATCATATTCTTTTCAATGATATATTTTAAATCTATCTAGTTCTATGTGAAAATATATTAGAGCTGATTCTAAATGTATATTTCACTTATAGATTATTATATAATTTATTTCATTTTCTCATTCATAATTTTCATTTGTATATTTATTTTCGTTAATATTTTTCAAAATAATTCCCTCTAAGCTAGTTTTGTGAAAATAATATTTTTTCTTCTATGGACATAATTCTCTGGAAAAAATATTACATATGAAGGTAAATTTTCGTTGGTTGGTTGGGTTTTGTGGCACTAAGTCCAAATAAAACAAGCTGACCCAAAGTGAAGTTTTAGATGCGGACTTTATTTTCCAAACCAAATAACATTAAATATTTTTAAAAGATCTTACCATACCATTTAAAGTTTTTACCGTTAATATATACTGCAAAAATATAAAATCAATATAATATATAGAATAAAGAACCGTTAATATATACTGCAAAATTATAAAATATTAAATGGGGTTTGTGTACGATAGTTAAAATTAGATAAAATGCTTAAAATCGATTGCTTTTACGCTCAGAGATTGAAATGGCTGGGTTCCCGTAGCAAATGTTCTAAGCTTAAAATATAATGGTTAAAAAATATGCACAGTGGCATTAATTAAAATCTGGATAGATGATTGAAATATGATGCACTGTATATGTCTTACACACACAACTAAATTCTACAAAAAATCCTACCCAGAAACACTTATTCCTTAAATGACTTAAAAATAGTTCTTTGTGTGTGAAACGCTTATGACCGATACGAAGACGAGTCAGTTGGACATGTGTGATTCGGTATAGACCAAGGGTAAAGGTAAAGGTAAAAGAATGACTAATGGGAAGATCGTTAAGATTTTTTTGCAGAATTGCCTATTACAGAACTCCTGTCAAAGTGACTGTATGAAATGTTTAAATCTATTTCTTACATCACATAGATGGAACTAAAGATAAAGTGGAAATAATTGCAGACTTAGCTGTCACATTAGTCTTCTCATTTCCATCTATATATATACATATAATATGTGTGTGACTTGGTATCCAGGAAAGCAATATATTAAAATACTTGAACACTACCGAAATAAAAGATACAATTTCTCATAACTTCTAAAATAATTCTACTTTCAGAAAATACGTAAATGTATGCCCATTTTTAGTATGCAGTTGCTTAAGTGCACGTGATATAGCCTTAGCCTCAGCAATGAAGATGAAGTAGGGCTTGTGGAGATATTAGCTAAAAGAAATATTAAGAAAAACAGCACAGCCAAAGTGTCTAGCAGTTTTGGATCCACTTATGAATACAGGACTCTACATAGCACACGGATAGCGTTGAAATGCATAAAACTGTTGAAAAATAGCAGAAGTTACGTCCGACTTTTTATGGTCTTCAAAAGAATTGAGTAAGGTGATGTGTACATCATACCAAGGTGGGTGTGCGAATAAGTTTGTAGAATCATCACATAGATGAGACAGCAAAAGCTAAGATTAACACGAGTGAGAAAAGATTGAATGTTGCATGGTCTTGCTTTATATAATCTCTTAAGAGCAGAATTATGAACAATAGAACGTAAGAGATGATGAGGTGAGGATACAATTTTTGAATAATAATTAAGAGACAGGTCTAAGAGTAACTGAAGGCAGATTAAATATAGATTATTGATGAGTAATATGTGAAAGGAATCAGAACATATCTTTACAGCAGAGTGATGAAATGTGTCCAATCTGCCTAAATTCTATTCTAAGACGGAAAATACAGACGGCTATCCATTAACAACACAGCCGTAGTCAATGGGTGATAAAATTAATGGCTGGTACATTTAAAAGAGTGATTTGTGATCTGTACTCCAAAATGTAATCGGAATTGCCTAACAGATATTATAAGAAATAGCCAACAATTCTTCCACAAATGTAAAATTTGAGAAAGGAAAGTTAATTTTCTATCGAAAATTATTCCAAGGAATTTTATATTATCAATCACAGGAATAAGTCTTCTGTTTAAGAGAAGCAAAAGATCATGGTAAATATGAGTTTTCTTGCAGAAATGATCACAGCAACACTTGCTAGGAAGTAGACTAAAACCATTCTGTGCACATCAAGTAGCAAGATTATTTACAATTTATTCATTTGTATGCCATTTAAATACATATTTGATCTAAGAAATTCATATTATATGAAAGAAATTTTTAAGTTGTCAACATGTAAACTAGAATGAACAGAAGATAATTGTTGTAGGATGTTGTTGATGAAAAGATTAAAAATGGTTAGTACTTATGGACATTGCGATCTGTACAAACATTTCTAGGCATTTACATTTGAATATTTTTTTAATTTCTTTTTATATATTTAATTCTAACTAAATATAAGAAAACGCATTCTCTTGATTCTGCTTAAAAACAAACACTCCTGAAACTGCCCATTTTACAAGATTTTCTATACGTCAGGTGGTTTTGAAAGTGTCTTTGAATTTTCACACTGCTTCCTCAGTGATTTATGATTACTCACTTACAGGAAGTAATCAAGGCATATTTTAATTCCTTTCTTTATCCCCGCAGGGATTTAAAATATAAAAAAGCTGAAAATGTCATTTTCGATAAAATTTACGGATTACTTAAATATGTAAATTTTCATCGTATTTGGGAACAATTAATTAACTTTAATTTTGTGTATTTGCCCCGAAAATTATCTTAAATAATAAAATAGGTATGGGATAGTATACTTATATATATATACTCCCAGAAATAAAATATATTTTCTTTACTATAACTGATAAATATGGTTTGGAAATTAAATCAGGGAAAGACGATTGGAATAATGAAAATTTGAATCAAATGAGCAAATTAATATGATTAACAAAAATTATCTTGTTATTTAGAAAAACTAAAACAGAATAATGGTGCAAAAAATTAATTTTGAAATTTGAATATTATTAAAAAAATTCAAGAAAAGTGTTAATTTTAAAAATGGACATATGGGTATCCATATTTAAATATTAAAATTTAAATTGAATAATGACTTGTTAGGAAAATATATAAGAAAAATGGATTAACTGATTTAATAGAAATGAAACTAAAATAGTTTGAACTAATAATTCCAAATGGAATCCAAACAATTGTACCGCACATGTATATCAAGATATATATTTCTTCCTTGAAGATTTCAATATGAATAAATTTATTGCATTTACTGATTGTGTACATAAAAATTGCAATCAGTTGAATGTATGAGGTTTTCAACACAAAATATGTTGAATTAATTGTTTATTCAATTAAAATTAATTGAATAGAGTCTCAGTTAAATTATATTTCTTGTTCAGTTTTTACATTTTAATGAGGTTCTCGTTAGCCTGTATGTATGTGATGCCCTCGATTGCCTGTGTGTATATGATGAGCTCGTTTGCCTGTGTGTATGTGATGAGCTCGTTTGCCTGTGTGTATGTGATGAGCTCGTTTGCCTATGTGTACGTGATGAGCTCGTTTGCCTGTGTGTATGTGATGCCCTCGATAGCGTGTGTATACACACACGCTCCATGGCCTCCATTGCCTGTGTGTATGTGATGCCATCGATAGCCTGTGTGTATGTGATGTCCTTGATTTCTGATATGTATATGATTTGAAATAAGAAATTTTAATGTATGAAACAAAAATTAATTTTTATATTTATAATTCAGTGGACTGGTAAAGTATACAGTAAAATCCTTTCATAAGAGTTTATAATAAGAATGTAACGTAATGATATTATGTGTTGAAAACTTCTGAACAAATTTAACTAAAAACGTTTTGTAAATTTTCATTTAACATAAATTTTAATTCTTTAATTATTTATTTATAAATAAATAAATAAATGTTAATGAAAAAGCAGAAAAATATAAATATATTTACATTTTATTTTTAAAAATGTAATTTGAACAAAACATAACACAGTCATTAATATTAAAGTGTAAATTAAAAACTGTATATCTAATTAAGCAAAATTAAAATTATACTTCTTATTATAGCATTTGGAATTTTTTCAAATGAAGAAAATTTTTCAATACTTATAAGTGAAAAAATATATATAATTAACATTTATAATATCTGGTACATTTAATAAAATTAACTTTTTATTAAAAGAAAAAATATATTTAATTAATTTAAAAAAAAATTCCTTTACTTCTCAAAAGGTCTGCTATTCCTTAAAAAACAAGCCATAAAATTTTAGGTAATTAAGTTTATTTAAATTTTTAATTTACTTATTTTTTTAAAAACATAATAATAATTATACTCATCTACTAATGTACTAAAGAACTAAATATATGAGTTTTTATGAAATTATCACAATGAACGATATTATTAGAAAATATTTGACATACACAATGTACATTTTTTCGGTTGTCTGAGGACACACTCACAACCCGGATTTTACCGGACCACCGAGGACGTCACATTTTACAAGATACACACTTTTGATACACACATACACAAGTTTAATGCACAAGGTGCAAACCGAGGACCCTTTTAAATGTCAACAAAAATGATAATTAAAAAATAAAAATATATAATTTAGACTTAAAACAAACAAAATCAAACAGAGATCTTTCTTAAATTTCAACAAAAATTAAAATTCAAGATGAAATTATGCAATTTCTACACAAAAAAAGGAAAATCAATGCGAGGACGTCCTCGGATCTGCAGACGCCCTCGGTTAGAAGGTGTGTATACACACTATTGTCCCCCCTTTCCACCTCTTGCGAACACACACACACACACACACACACACACACACACACACACACATATATTACTGAAAATAGAAAAGGCTTTTAAAAGGAAAAACATTTCTAATAAGAACAAGATAAAACATTAAGAAAAAAATATAAATAATAATCGAAATTAAAGTTAAAAATTGGAGAATTTCCAAAAAAGAAAACAAAGATTTTTAAAAAGATGGAAAAAAGTGTATATACACACATAAATTATATATATATATATACAGAGGGTATTAACACATTTTTAGAAATATTTCGGGACCGTTTAATTAATGTTTAAAATGTAAAAACAATTTTTTAAATGTTCGATCTGATAGCCTTTTTCTTATGCGTCTGCATCGTGATTTCCATGATAGCAGAGTTTTGCGTAAAGTTTCCAAGGGTATTGCTTTCCATTCCTCTTCCACTACTTTGCAGAGTCCATCTATTATGGTGGGTTTGCGTTTAGAAAGAGCTCTTTTTAACAGACCAAAGGCACAATAGTCCATAGGTTAAACGTCAGGGGACTTTGCAGGAACTTTTTGAAAAAATAGGTGCAATACCTTTATTGGTCCTCATTTTTTCAAGGAATGCAGTGGTAGTTTTCGAAGTATGACTTGTACCTTTATCTTGATGAAGTTTCACTCTTTGAAAGTCTTTGAGATAAAGAAGTGGAATTTTTTCTGTAAATATCAGACGTAAAACCTTCTTCTGATAGTATGATGAGTTGATTTTAACATTTTTTCATTCTTCTCATTTTTAATTTCCCATTGTAGGAGAAACTTGAGACAATCATAAACCTCTTACTAAAACTTTCTTTACATTAACGGAACCAGGTTTGTGCATTTTTTCTCCTCGTTTTCTATAGTAAATTTTTTGTTGCAGTCATTTAGGTAAACCCATGTTTTATCAAGGGTCACAATGTGTATTTCCATTTATCTCCTGCTGAATGGTTTCCATACAGGATTCTACAAAATGTTTTGCGTTGAGCCACATGTCTCAGCAAAAGATGGTGGTCATTATGTTTTTTAGGTTTTTTAAGTTGTAAATCTTGGTTTATATTATTTTATTTATTGTTGCAACAGATGTATCTAAAGACTTTGCAATTGATTTCTTGCTGGCGGATTTTCCCTTGTTATCTGCGATTTCACTTTAGAAACATTCGAAACAGCGCGTATCTTTTCCGGATATTCATTTGGGGTCTTCTTTCCATGTAGAAATAATGATTGACGGTTAATAATGACGGTAACTCCATTAATAATGTTGCTTATTTTGCACATAGAAATTTTAATACCATGCATTTCGCAACGTTTTTGAATCCTGGAATAAAAATATTTCTATTCGGAAAGCGCAAAAACATATCCTTCAATCCATAACTTGTTTACATGCGACATTTTGAAAGCAGAATAAATTTAAAAGTAGCAGACGATATTTCTCATTTCAAATAATAAGCTGTTGCCAAATATTTTTTGTTCTAAAACATTTACTTTTTTTTAATTCTTTAACGAAATCGTTCTAAAAATGTAAAAATACCCTCTGTATATATAGAGGGTATTTTTACATACATACATATATATATATATATATATATATATATATATATATATATATATATATATATATATATATATATATATATATATATGCATATATATATTTATATATATATGTATATATATATATATATATATATTTATATATATATATATATTTATATAAATATATGTATATATATGTATATATATATATATATGTATATATATATATATATATATATATATATATATATATATATATATATATATATATATATATATATATATATATATATATATATATATATATATACATGTGTGCGCGTTTACACTTTCATTATTTATGAATAATTTAACTTCAAATTGTGTCAGATTGAAAAACAGTCAGAAAAATCATTCTGTATTTTTTTTTCAAGAGAATGAGGCAGAAGTAGAAAAAAAAACATTCTTTAAAAAGTTTCTAATAAATTAGTGTTTTACTGTTTCATGGCTGAGGCAAGAGAGACGGGATACAGTTACAGCTAATCATTAGAAACGGTTGCAAATGCGTACGTAAGAGGATACTTCTGCACCGGGGGATCGGATCTCACGACGCCCTTCGAGCGGCGCTAGAGCGCGGCAAGTGGAAACGTTCCACCTGCGTCGGCACCCAACGTGGAATGTTTACACTTCGAATCCCAAGTGCAGTTCTTGCAAATGGTTGATAATCACTCATTTCCAGGGAATTTGAAAAGCTGACGACTGTGATGTTCCCTTTCGGTGAGTGATTCACTCCCTTTTATTTATATTTCTCTATTTTTATTTTCCATGTAGATTTTATACTCTTTGCAAAATGGGTTTATGAAAAATGAAATTTTTTGATAATTTAATGTTAAAATGTTAATATTGATTTATACATCAGTAGTTTATGAATCGGAGAATTATTGTCGAAAAAAAGCTGAGGTTTTATGGAATCATTTAATTACAGAGACCTTTTCTAAAAATTATTTAAATGCACAACTCTTGATTAAATTTTTTATTCAATAAAAATAATATTACTGGTTAATATGGAAAAAATACCAATATTCAAGTTTAAATTAGCTATATATTTAAGAAAGCTGCTATAGATGTAAATAAGTATTTTTTAAATAAATAACTTTTCAGAGTAAATGAGAAAAATACTTCAGATAAAGTTTTTAAAAGTAGTGGGTGTATATTTTAAGATTTTTTATTTTCCTGTTAGAAAATTTTGATTCGTTTTGATTACATTTTGGCATTATTATTTTAATTTTCACACATCACAACATTTACTAAAATCTACTTGTTTTTAAATAGTTAATTTTTTATAGACAGTACTTTTATAGACAGTACTAATATGCCTATATATTTATTTTGTTAAATATATTATTCTCTTACATTTAAGTTGAGTAACATACTTCCCGCGCACCTAGTTCACGTGATACAAATCAACGTTTATTCTGTTTGTGAGTTGACAGGCTAGTTTCGGCGGCCATATTGGATGGAGTCATTGAAGTTCATGGTCAAATCATTTTTTTCTAAATACATAATTTTTTTTAAAAAAAAGCTAACTTCCATTAGGCAAAGCACTATTTATATGAATATATATTATAACTTTAAAGTACTATCTAATTATATATACATAATATTTATATATAGTAACTGTTAAAACTACGAAAGACAGTTGCTGCTGTGTTTTTGATTTTAGCACACTCATATTTTAGAATGGATACTTGATTTTTCTTCCAGGTTTTTTTCCTTGCGATGTATAAAGGTGGTCCGTTATCTCATACTCTTAAAATACTTGAATCTCTAGAACTCTTATAATAGTTCTTGAGTATTAGGTATTCACTTCACAATGTGAAAGTGGATACAATTTAATTTACCTGACAAAAAGGCATCGTATTTTAATTTTACTTTGTAAACAATATTGCCAGCAACTATTCATACATATGAATGAATAAATAAATGAATCATATTTTACATAAATATTTATGGCAATAATTAAAATATTCGAAAATATTTGTATACAAGTAAAATATAATTATATACATAATAGGTTAGCATAAAAATTTAATATTTAAGTAAATTAAATTTCATATGTTTTTCAAATGAAAAAATTTTTTTTATAAATTTTTAATAGAATAAAAAGTATACTAACTTTAAATGCTCAAATCAGGGGAAAAATAAATAAAAATAAAAAATAAAAAAGGGAAAATGGCAAAAAAAGGAATAAATCTATACTGATATATATAATAATGGGTTTAACTGAAATTTTTTTTTAAAAATCTAAAAGATCTTAAAACGAATAAAAAAAGGAATAAATAAAAATTAAAAAGGGAAAAAATATATATACTGCAAAAAAAAAAAAAAAAAAAAAAAATAAAGTAAAAAAAAAATTAATATTGAATATATATATATATATATATATATATATATATATATATATATATATATATATATATATATATATATATATATATATATTAGGTTGGGGGAAAATAAATCCATTATTTTTTCGGCAGATGGCTGTACTGATAGATTTCTCGTAAAGTATCGATCAAACAATTTCAGATTTATGCTCGTTGGAAAGGTGACATTTCGCAGTAAAAAAAATTCTTTTGCTGTTTTTTGTTTGGTGCATTCAGTTGTGAGTTACAGGGTGTTAAAAATGGAAGTGAACAAAGAGAAAATTCGGTACATTTTACAGTTTTTCTTTGACAAAGGCGAAAATGCAAGCCAGGCGGCTAAAATTGTGAATGGTGTTTATGGTTCCGATACTGTAACAGCCAATTATGTGCAATTTTGGTTTCGTAGATTCCGTTCAGGAATTTTTGATGTTAAAGATGCACCTCGCACAGGTAGGCCGGTCGTCGAAAATGTCGATAAAATCGGAGAAATGATCGAAGTTGACCGGCATGTTAGCAGTCGTAACATCGCCCAGGAGCTAAAAATCGACCATAAAACTGTTTTAAACCATTTACACAAAGCTGGATTCAAAAAGAAGCTCGATGTTTGGGTGCCACACCAATTAACAGAAAAAAACATGATGGATCGAATTTCCATCTGCGAAGCCTTGGCCAAACGGAATGAGATAGACCCATTTCTTAAACGGATGGTGACTGGAGATGAGAAATGGATCACATACGATAACCCTGTGCGAAAACGATCGTGGTCAAAGAGCGGTGAAGCACCTCAAACGGTGGCCAAACCAGGACTAACGGCCAGGAAGGTTCTGCTATGCATTTGGTGGGACTGGAAGGGGATTATTTATTATGAGTTGCTTCCATATGGCCAAACGCTAAATTCTGATCTCTACTGTCAACAACTGGACCGTTTGAAGATAGCGATTGACCAGAAACGGCCAGAATTGGCCAACAGGAGAGGTGTCGTGTTCCACCAGGACAACGCTAGGCCACACACATCTACAGTGACTCGCCAGAAACTTCGGGAGCTTGGTTGGGAAGTTTTAATGCATCCGCCATACAGTCCGGACTTGGCACCAAGCGATTATCATCTTTTTCTTGCATTGCAAAATTTCTTTAATGATAAAAAATTGGCATCTAGGGAGGATTGTGAAAATCGACTACTAGAGTTTTTTGCAAATAGAGACCAGGACTTCTATGAGAGAGGCATTATGACGTTACCTTTAAAATGGCAACAAATCATACAACAAAACGGTGCATATTTGACCATAATCGGACAATCCGAAGCATGTTAAATAAAGTCCTGAAGTTTATATAAAAATAAAGGATTTCTTTTTCCCCAACCTAATATATATATATATATATATATATATATATATATATATATATATATATATATATATATATATATATATATATATATATATATATATATACATATATATATTATTTAGAAATGCAGTAGTGACTTTTATGTATTGCAAAAAATATGAGTTGTTTAACAGTTTAAAATAGGACATGTGATTTATACTAAATATGCCATAACTAAGGCATGAAGGTTTTTCTTATATAAATTTTAAGTCAATTTTACATATTTAAAATTTCCGTAAAAGTAAATAATGAAATGTATCGACTGACTTGAAATTAAAAAATGAAATAAATAATTATGTTTTGCATTAAATATTTGAAAATGTCGTATGACTTGCATTGAATTTTTTTCTTTTTACACTGCATTAAACAGGATAATGTTGTGAAGTAAAAATAAATTTTTTAAAATGTGCTTTGAATAGAAAAAAAATGAAAAATTCTGTCATTCTATCTTTAAATTTTTATATGCGAGAGTAAAAAAAATTATCAATCCAAAATTTGTGGGAATATCTTCACAATGATTACAAATTGGACTACGGAATTTTATTTTGTCTGGTATTTTCAAATACTGTGATCAATATTTTTATAAGTCGTGCAAATTGATTAAAAACATTCGAGAACATTCTTAGTGAATCACCGGAATGTGATGAATGACTATTGTAATTAATAAAATATCTTATGGAATAACATAATTATATTTTTCTTGAACCTCAATCCTTGTGCAACTTTTACTTTTGCGTTTTACTTTCAACCACTAAGTAAAAAATAAAAATTTTCAAGAATTTGAATCATCCATTCAAAATGTGAATTATTTCATACGATAGTTAGTTACATATATGCCTCTTCTGCAGTTATATATATATATATATATATATATATATATATATATATATATATATATATATATATATATATATATATATATATATATATATATATATATATATATATATATATATATACATATATATATACATATTTATGTATATATACATATAAATAAATATATATATATATATATATATATATATATATATATATATATATATATATATATATATATATATATATATATATATATATATACTAATATATAAAATTCTCGTGTCACAGTTTTGGTTGCCATACTCCTCCGAAACGGCTTGACCGATTTTGATGAAATTTTTGTGCTTATCCGGTATCTATGAGAATCGGCCAACATCTATTTTTCATCCCCCTAAATGTTAGGGGTAGTACAACCCTAATTTTTATTTTTATTTTTTTGGTTAGTTCTGTAAGTTCCTAATAGATGGCGGTTTAGCATCTAAGTTGCACAGGTATTCGGCAGATGGCGACGTGTTTATTTTTCTAGATTATACCATCTTCGAGAAAATTATCGTGCGCGCGCATGCGCGTGGTTAAATATAGAATTTACATATATTTTCATGATGTATAGTGATACTATAACAATTTTTCGTGAATCATTTTCATAATTATACTTTGTATTGTGTTATTATTGTGCAGTATTCAGTTTGAATATTTTTAATATTATAAATAGTAAAATAAAATTTTATTTATTACTGTTTTTCTCTACTAATTTTCATACCACCTCGAAAATATGTAAGTATTTCTTGATAGCCTTTTATTATTATTTTTATTTTATAATTTGATTTTTATTAATTTATTCAGTAGAACATTTTGATCTAATTTATTTATTCAAATGATAAATTCTTTTAATTTTTTTTTATTTCAGTATAATGCCGCGGAAAAAAATTTTTAGTTTTAATGTAATTTAAAATTAAAATAATAATAGTTCGATGTCAATGTTATCTACCTCATTTATAACAATTTATTTTTAGATGTTTTTAATTTATATAGTATATTTTATAAGTAAGTCACTGATTACAAACTATAATTTAGTATAAGATGAATAAAATGTAAATTCAGAAAGTATATGTTGATTTGTGCTTATTTTCAAAATTTCGATACTTTACCTATTACTATTAAATTTTGGCGAAACGTTTTATTTTTAATCTCCTATGAATGAACCTATTCTAAATTTTTTTATAAAATATTAATTTGATTGAACCCAAGAATTAGTAAAAAATTGATTCAATGTATTTTAAAAACTCAGCCATTTCAACGCGTGGCTGGGTCAGCTTGATATATATATATATATATATATATATATATATATATATATATATATATATATATATATATATATATATATATATATATATATATATATATATATATATATATATATAAATTAAAACATCAAATAGTCAGTAGAAATGAATAAAAAACGTGAAATTATATATTATCAATTTACTCATTTTTAATATCCACCTGTCCTCAATGATTTAATTGAAACACATAAAGAGAATTCATTGAAATGGGTATCAACACTCTTCAGACTTCAGGACTCTGCACAACACGAAATATTTATGGACTTACTGTTGTTTCAGTTTTGTTATCTGTGTTTATTTGTTTTAAGTTTTAATTTTTTTTTGTAATTATAGTCGTCTTCTAATTTGCAATTAGACATAAAAATTATGATGAAAGATTTGGGGGTAAATTTAATCACAACCACAATCATATGCTTTCTTACGTCATAAATTAATGTTCTTAAGAATTTGATTTAAAAAAGAAAACGATATGATTGCATTCCAACTCCTCGCTATTTTTTAAATTTCGTAATTTTATTGAGATCTGATACGTTTTTTGCCACTGAAGTCCTGAGAAATTGATAATAATTTATTTAAATTGATAGATTTGTTATTAGCAATGAGTTCATTTAAAATTTTATGATGAAAAATTTCAAGGAATTTAACCATGACTGCAATCGTCTACTTTCTTACATCATATATTACTGTTCTTAGGAATGTGTTTAAAAAAGAAAATAATATTGTTGTATTTCTCTTATTTATTATCTTTTAAATTCTATTGCAGTCTTATTGTAGGTATAATGTTTTTCATCTGCTGGATTCTAAATAGATTAATAATAACTTTCTCAATTAAATCTCTTCCGATTTGTTTATAGAAAAATATCAATACGAAATTCGTCAAGGAAAAATCTTATTGAGTTTATTATGGCGTACCTGTTTAAATAATACACACTGATATTTAAATGATAATTTCGATTAAAATTTAAACTCCCTAAGTTATCGATAATTATAAATATAGTGAAGAATTTACTTTTTTAGAAATAAATATTTCTAAAGAAATAAAGTAAGTTGTTTTGTTTCAGGAGAAGTCAAGACTATATTTTATTTTCCTTATTTCGAATACCATTAAAGTAAATACATACGTTTTATAATTTATATTATCTTCAGTTATCTAAATTCTGATTACACAAAACAAAACTCTTCTATACTTTTATTTCCGTGTTTTTGTTTTATCTATTGTCGTTAAAACTGGATTATTTTTCGAACCCATTGCACTCTAATACTCCTTCTTTCACTAATCTTTGTACTTCATCAATTCTATGCATCAACATAAACGTGATTTTGTTAAATTTTTAGTATTCATATATAATTGAACTAAGGCAAATGTTTTGTGGAGAATAATGTTATTGTATTGAAGTTAATTCTTTGTTTCTAAAAATCAAGAATAATCTTTCAAAGAGTTGCTCCTGGCCATCATGGCGAGTCTTGTTTAAATGCTGCCACAGAGCAATGGAGAGCATTTTGATAGCTGGTTTACGTGAGGTCTCAATTTGAAAAAGGATTGCCTCCTACCATTCATTGAAAGCAATTTTTATTGCCTTCATCTTTATTTGATACCCTAAAGAAGATGACAGTTTTAAATATGTGATATTTAGCAAGAAAAAAGTCACTTTTAAACGACGTTTATAAGAAAAATATTATTAAGTTTATTTTAATGAAATTTATTTTACAGAATTTTGGTGTATATTACACATAATGCATACATAATTATAAAGCATTTATTAGGTTTTTAAGCCTTATTGCTTTAAATATACATAAAGCCCTGATATTAATGCTAACAATCAGTGTAAAAAGCATCTTTTAGAATTTTGTTTATCTTCTAATCGGTTTCTTTATGATTCACCAATGTATGCAGATATATATATATATATATATATATATATATATATATATATATATATATATATATATATATATATATATATATATATATATATATATATATATATATATATATATATATATATATATATATATATATATATATATATATATATATATATATATATATATATATATATATATATATATATATATATATATATATATATATATATATATATATATATATATATATATATATATATATATATATATATATATATATATATATATATATATATATATATATATATATATATATATATATATATATATATATATACATGTATATACATATATATACATATATGTACACACATTTATATGCATATATATACATACATATATATAGATAGATAGATATAGATATATAGCTGCCTAGAAAATTGGTAATTTATCAACCGAAAACATATTACGCGTTGATTTTTTCAAGTGGTGCGTACAGATTTTTGAATTATGAATTTTTCTTTCGTGTTGTTTGAGTTGTTTGGAAGACAATGTTTATGTATCAAGTTGCTGACAATACCAATTGTTCTGCAGCATAGCCTCATTTTCCGATTGATGAACACAGGCGGAGACACTTTCTACACATGAGTTGAACTTGTCTGCTGTATACGGGTTCCAATTAAAGAATTTTATGATGATGCAACAAATTTAATAATGTGTAAGGGACTGAATATTGTGCTTTATCGTATCATTCACTGCATTTTATATAATGCGTTGTGAATTCTGTTCATCCCAAGCCCGATGAATTATTTGTAATCATCGACATATTTTAAGCATAGAATTTTTTATTTAGAAAGTATTCCCATTTTATGTCGAATAGTGAAAAAACTCTTTAATATCTCTTTGAAAAAATTTTCAACTCTTCTTTTAAAGCAATAACAAAATTTCATAAAGCAAGTGGAATTATTATGTTAGAAAAATTATATCGTGTACATATTCGCTCTTGGCGTATTATTCTTGGTATGATTTTACAATTTGGCGGAAAGGAGCCTAGATCTATAGATATCTGATGACTATATATTACTTACTCTCTAAAGAACTCTGCAGAGAAAATACACCTTGTTATTAACGAAGAAAAAACAAAATGTATGCCGATTACAAAATCCCCTACACAGATGAATTTCTTAGAAATCGGGGACATGAAATTTGAGGTATTCAACAACTTTACCTACTTGGGATCAAACATCGATACTCAAAATGACGTTACCTCTGAAATAAGAAGGAGAATTCAATCTGCTAACCGCTGCCTGCACGGTTTAATGAACTTTTTGAGATCAAAAGTAGTTAAAAGGCAGACCAAAACGATACTCTATACAAGACAATTATAAGACCAGTGTTGACTTATGGATCAGAAACCTGGACCCTAACTAAGAATCATGAAAACCAACTAGCCATCTTTGAAAGAAAAGCACTTAGGAAGATTTTCGGTCCAGTCAATGAAGGAGGCTGATGGAGGCATCGCTACAACTTTGAGATCGATAGGATGCTAAAAGACCATGACAAGATAAAGACCATCAAAATAAATCGTATAAAATTTGCAGGACCCATTTGCCGCCTAGACCCCTCCACCCTGACATACAAAATCTCGCATTTCAAACCCATCGGGTAAAGACCAAGGGGTCGGCCCAAACTCAGATGATGGGATGCGGTACATGAGGATCTTAGCATTTTAAAAGTGAAGTCTGTCGCCAAGAAAAGGTCGGCGTGGAAAAGTGTTCTAAGGAAGGCCTTGGCCCACCCGGGCTTGTCGAGTCAATAGAAGAAGATATATTACTTATTTTGTATTAATTCAACTTTTAAAAACAGGGTATGTCCTAGCCGAGTTTGCTTTGTTAAGCAAAAAATCCGAAATCAAAACAGATCAAGCTAAATAAAATCTGTTATCTTGTAAATCTTTCAAAAACATTCCATGTCCTTACATTAAAATAAAAATCATTTTCTGTATGGATCCGTTATTCCAATAATATTTTTTTAAACTTTAATGTGTACTTTATATGTTTTTAAATCTAAAAATTTATTGTTTATGGAAGTGATTTTAGAAAAACTGATATTAACATAAGTTACTGGACATTATAGTTAATCGTTCAGAAGTATTAATATTAAATTAGACTATGAACTATTATGTTTATAATTTAGAATTTAATATTCCTAAACTATAAACTGTTATGTCCTAAATGTCGATATACATTAATATCATACGGCAAATGTTATTGTTTTCGTGTGCCAGCTAGTCTGACAATATGGGGTGCGCTGCTCCATTTTTCCAGTTGAACCATAATTAGGTGTGGAGTCCGACTTCCTCAGTACACACATGCCATAAGGACCCGTTTATAGGATAGGCAACCATTCACAACCCATTCATACAAGGAAAGACAAAGACAGGATAGGTAGAAAGAGAAAAAAAGTACATCCATGCCCGAGCCGGGATTCGAACCCAGGATCTCGCTGTCCGCAGTCAGGCACGCTGACCACTAGATAAGTTTGGCGGCATCATACGGCAAATAACATGTTTATAAAAAATTTATGATACATTATACATAAAACACAGTGGAATATAAATCCTTAAAATTAAAATTAATATTTATAAATAACTGGAAAAATATACATAGAAATATTAGAAAAATTAAGATTATTTATTTCGCTCTATTCATAAGTATTATAAAGGAATTAAAAACATTTTTCTGGTTCTCACATACATTTATGAGTACTATTTAGAATTACTTATATAAACACAAAAGATAATTTTTTTTTTATGAAAAGAATACTCAGAATACTAATTCGTCTCAGGATTATAAATTATCTCACGATTTTTTGAGAGCAAATACATATTTACTTTTTACAATGCAAACGAATTGAACTAAAAAAATGTTTATTTCGTTGAATTGAAATGGTTTTTTTCAGAACTTTTTAGATATTGGAGAAATGTTTACGCACAATAACTTGAATAACAATGGAAAAAGACAAACATATACACTTTGGACGAAGAGTTCTGCTTTTGTTCGAAACTCAAAAGTGGATTCTACAAGGGGTTCAACCTGTTGTTGCAAGTCTAAAATAACTTCCATACTTCGAATGGAACAATACAACCTAGCATGTTTGGATATCATTTGCATTTTCAGAAGTACCTTTATTCATAATTCAATAATGCTCTGCTCATAGTTTAGCTTCTCTATAATTTAATATTTTTATGTATATTTAAATGAGAAGATAATTTCCCAATTTTTTCTCTTTCATTTCTAGTGTTTTTCGGGTATTAAATGTGGAACAGAAATTCGAACGTTTTCTTTCAAATAAGGCAATTTCTTAAAGAGAAATAATTTAGAATATCTCATATCACATGTAAAAGAAAACAAGACCACAAAAGGCGAGCAATTTTGTTGGTGAGATGTTTATGCGTAACCATGGTTTCAGTGATCGTGTATCCCGCCCCCTTTCGGAATTAATGATATTAAGCACGAATTGATGCACTGATACTGAAGTTTGCGGTCTATATTTTTAATCATACTTTCCCAGTTTAGAGATTGCTGTTAAACATAAGATTTGAGCTGCAAGTTAAGTGCATTTATTATTTTTTTTGACATTTTATTTTATGAATGTTGTATTAATAAAAAAAAGAAGTTGGTGTTATCGTGCTTTCTTTAAATTACTGTAAATATCCATTAATATACATTGCCGATGAAAAATATGATGAAGGACTGCTTATTTCCTTTAGAACAAGGTCAAATAAAATTAAAAACTTATTGAAAAGAAATATTTATACATTAAATAAGTAGGGCTTTGTGTTGTTTTATAATTCACTAGTACACACATTTTTCTCTATTTCATAAAAATATAAGTCTCTATGGTATAATTTACAATCCTGAGAATTTTCATTTATGCCGTGAGCAATAAATTGCATTGAATCTAAATTGGACGAGGTATTTTACAAATCTCTTGATTTTTAAGTTTTTCTGGAATCTTTTGGATTTATGGGGTTGGTTTGATTTGATTTTTGGGTCAGAAACAACAATAACATAGTTAAAATTTTTAGAAACTTTTACATTGACGTTAATTTTTTTACAACATTAACTTTTTATTACTCAATTGGGCTTTGTTTCGGATAGAGAAATTGCGCGCAATAAACATATCGCGACTAAATAATACTTAAAAGCAAAAATTAAGACCCTGAAATATATTTGAGGAGGACATTGGGGAGGTGACTCTGAGACTTTCTGAAATATTCACATGACACTTATAAGATCTACTTATAAGGTCCATTATCACTTAAGTGTTGTTGGTGGGACCAGAATACGGTTTTTCAGCTTACAGCTATGCTTCCAATATAAACATACAAAAACTTGAGCGGTTCCAGCTTAGTGCAGCCCGCATAATTGAGAGGCTTAGAAATAGCTACCCAAATGAAATTTGGTAGCAATTTCTAGCGTTATACACATATATATATATATGTATAAATATATACATACATACATACATATATATATATATATATATATATATATATATATATATATATATATATATATATATATATATATATATATATATATATATATATATATATATATATATATATATATATATATATATATATATATATATATATATATATATATAGTATATTTTATAAAATACAATGAATATAATGCAACAAAATACAATGAAAAATGCCAAATGGAGAATATTAAATGGAAAAACAATATATTGAAAATATTAAATGGAAAACAATACATTGAAAAACATACATTGAAAAGAATTACATTGAAAATACTTGAAAGAAATTTCAAAGAAAATATCAAAGAAAGATAGATATATAGATTGATATTTTCTTTGAAATTTCTTTCAAGTATTTTCAATGTAATTCTTTTCAATGTATGTTTTTCAATGTATTGTTTTCCATTTAATATTTTCAATATATTGTTTTTCCATTTAATATTCTACATTTGGCATTTAATATTTTCAATGTACTATTCTACATTTGGCATTTTTCATTGTATTTTGTTGCATTATATTCATTGTATATACGTATATATACAACGAATATAATGAAACAATGAATACAAGGAATATAATGTATATATATATATATATATATATATATATATATATATATATATATATATATATATATATATATATATATATATATATATACCAGTTATGGGACTCAAAATCGAACTTTTGAGTTTTTGAAAGGGTGTGTGGTAAAAATCGAAATATAAACAATGCTGCATACTTGTGTTTTGTAAATATTACTGGTTTTGAATATATTATGATGTTTATGTATACTAAGACGTGAATTATTGTGCTACATACTTAAATATAAAAATATAAAGTTTTATATCTCTTATCATATGTAAAATAAATATTATTCTTTCATAATGAAGATTTAAATCTAAACAATCAGAACACGCACACCAAAAGCCATTGGTGGAGCAGTAACCAAAGATTAATCCAAGAAATCCTTAAAATCATCCAAGCTTTGGCTTGGATAATTCAAGAAGTTTGATAGACAAAAATGTTTTACAGCATAGCTTAATGCAGAGCATTAACCCTTCCGTTGGTTTAAATGGAATCTACTTCCAGGTGGATCTTCCTTTCCAAAGAGCCTTCCCAGAGTGAGCAAAAATTTCGATGGCCCACTTTATTTGAAACAACTTGCCCTTGAAATCATTAACAACATCCTTGAAGATTTCACCATAATATATACAGTTAGAATTAAAGATGAACGTGACTGCTCCGGAAGTGGAAATCATACATTATTCCAAGAATATACCACAAAATTTAGTAGCAGAATTCCAGACAGTTGTCCAGTTTTAAGATCGCCATTGATGTTGGGCTAGACTCGATTATGTCCTCTATCAGCTCGTCTGCCATTTGTATCCTGTCAGTTAGACGAAGCTCTATTCAGCACCTTTGTAATTGGCATAACGTCCGTGATAGTGTAGGAAAGACAATTATTAACAAAATGGTGCATTTTTTGTGAAGTGCACTTTCAATGGATGCCTTTCCAAGTTGTATTGTTGTTACTAATCTCCTTGTCTAGAAATATACTAGATGAGGGTCACGAGTCCACTCTTTTTCAGAAAATCAATAACAAGCCTAGGAATCTTGTATAAGTTCTCAAGAGACAACCCCAGGCACTCAAGAATATGTGCCAGTAATGTCGGCTCATTTTGGCAATTAGGGCAATTTGGATATAGTTTGAGAACTCTCTCGAAAGTAAGTACCTTCAGGTGACCACTGATAGCATAACCTGCAGATGTAACACAATATAGCCTCCTTTTTTTAAAGTTAACTGTCTAATATAGATGCAGATACTCAGCTAAATCTTACTTATTGAATCGTTGCTTAGAAAATAATTCATGTGCCTTTGTCGCATATTTTCTACAAATAATCGTTGGTTCCATGGTGATGCTCGTTGTCCTCCTACTAGACAAAGGAAGTGATCTGCGTCTACCATTCTCTTGCAAAACGGCGTGCTGTCACATGCCACGAGGGATCTGCGTCTACCATTCTCTTGAAAAACGGCGTGTGCTGTCACATGCCACAAGGGATCTGCGTCTACCATTCTCTTGAAAAACGGCGTGTGCTGTCACATGCCACGAGGGATCTGCGTCTACCATTCTCTTGAAAAACGGCGTGTGCTGTCACATGCCACAAGGGATCTGCGTCTACCATTCTCTTGAAAAACGGCGTGTGCTGTCACATGCCACGAGGGATCTGCGTCTACCATTCTCTTGAAAAACGGCGTGTGCTGTCACATGCCACAAGGGATCTGCGTCTACCATTCTCTTGAAAAACGGCGTGTGCTGTCACATGCCACGAGGGATCTGCGTCTACCATTCTCTTGAAAAACGGCGTGTGCTGTCACATGCCACAAGGGATCTGCGTCTACCATTCTCTTGAAAAACGGCGTGTGCTGTCACATGCCACAAGGGATCTGCGTCCACCATCCTTTTGCAAAATGGCGTGCTGTCACATGCCACAAGGAATATAGAAACTTCATCCTTCCCTAAAAATTTTTTGTGGATGCTTATGCAATCATAATTATTTTAGTACTTTTACACTCTTTTCAATTCTGAGTAATTTAACACTTAGTTATTCTATTTTAATACTTTAAAACAGGAAATAATTTAGTCTCGAATTCAGCTGCTCTTTTTTGTTGATATAAATGTATGATCGATGTTACTAGTGATACCATCGAAAAAGTGATGTTCCCTCCTCATGCAAATACTGACGATGTGAATGACATTTTCATACGATGAAAATTATCTTACACTTCTTCAAGCTAAATTGTTTCCATTCTAATAGTTGTTCTAGCTGGTTAAGAAAAAATATTTGATATGCTAACGTATACATATTTGAAGAATATTACATAAACTGATAGATATATTGTAGAATTTTCATAAATATAGACTTCTTTACAGCCAAATATGCATAAAAATTAACTTTATATTTGTTTTAGGAGTGTCATTAAAAAAACAGGAACCTCACTTATTAAAATTTCAATTTATGATTCATTCATTCATTGTCGTGTGCCAGCTATGCTGGCAATATGGGGTGCGCTGCTCCACTTTTCCAACTGAACCCTATTTTGGTGTGGAGTCCGATTTCTTCAGAACATACATGCCATAGGGACCCGTTTATAGGGTAGGCAACCATTTACACCTCATTCATACAAGGAAAGGACAAAGGCAGGATAGAGAGAGAGAGAGAAAGTACATCCATGCTCGAACCGGGATTCGAACCCAGGATCTTCTTATCCGTAGACAGGCACGCTGACCACCAGAGCAATTAATGATAAGGTATGCTATTAACGCATGTTTAGGAAACACCTTTGTACACTGCAGAGTTTTTTTCCAAATAAAAAATGTTGTAAGCGATATTAAGAACCATTAAATTACTCTTATTGGATATCCATTAGGGACCGGATTCTCCCCTTTAATGGGCAAAATGCATGTGGCGGGCAAATTTTCATCTGCAGTAATGGTAACTAACACTTTTTTGATAAAATATGTAGGTAGTCTAAAAAACAATGAGAACTTAGATGCTTGTGATTAGTTATGAGAAAAATCTCTGAAAAATGAAAAATTGTACTATTAAAAATGTAAGTACCTCATATAATTTGTAATTTTAAAACAACTGTTAATAATAATATTAATTCATTTTTTGCATATATATATATATATATATATATATATATATATATATATATATATATATATATATATATATATATATATATATATATATATATATATATATATATATATATATATATATATATAATTTATTAGTTTATTCAAACTAATAATTTAATAGCTAAAAAGTGGAAAGAAACAATAATGATAAAAAATAAATAGTTTCTAATCACGATTAAAGTTGATAAAAGAGTATTTCAAAATACCCATTAAAATGATAAGTAAGTTAAACATTTTGTGAATTCGTTCTGGAAAAAAATTAGAATTTTATACTATACATAAGAATGTTAAATAAAAGATCTTATCTTGCATTAAGACTTACGTTTAAACATTCACTTGAAAAAATCTAAAGAAACTTTTAAATTGAAAAGATCGTGTGTGTCTAGGGAAGCAGTTAAAAAAGAACTAATCAATTTAAAAATGTCACTTAACGAACTTGTATTACCAAAAATATATATATCTCCTCAATTTTAAATAAATACAATGAATTTGCAGTGGACTCGTTTGTTTCTGTAAGCGATATCAACGCCGTTATTGTTAAAGCATACCTTTCACGCCTTCACACGCGTAAGATAACACATTAGTCGATGCTATCTTCAATGCATAAATTGAAAGATAAGCCTTCGCCGTCATTTATAGACACATTGGAAGCCGCGGTGGCTTGATTGGTTAGGGCGTCGTGCTCATTATAGGAAGGTAGTGAGTTCGAATCCCGGCAAACCGAAGATCCGCTGTATTTGCAAAGGATGGCTGGAGCATGTTAAAACTGGGCTTAGTCGCAATGTCTTCCAAGTGAAATGATACCTGTGCGGTGGCAGGCTGAGTATTGGGGGTCCTCTGCTTGGTCCCTGCTTCAAAATCACGAAGACTCCACCCGGCTGCTTTTATCTAACTGAGTTGGGCTAACTCAGGACTAGGAACAGGGAAACACGCTTTGGTATGGATAATTATTTAGGCAATTTTGGGTATGGATAATTATTTAGGCAATTTTGGGTATGGATAATTATTTAGGCAAGAAAGTTAACAATATACGTAATTGGCTAAGATAATAATGGAATGTTCTCCTCTTTAATATTCGATTTGTTTCAAGAATATTTATTTCTGCTGAACGAGATATATATATAAATAGTTTGAAATTAACTATTCCAAACTAACTATATATATCCCGTGTATGTAAATTGAATTAATTAAAAGAGAGAAACAATAAACCCGACTATCAAAATAATCTAAATTTGCTTTTGCCTTCGGAGGAGGGTGCCAACTCAGGTGTGACCTCGTCACCTGACAATACTTCAAAATGACGAGTCATTTGGTGATAGGCGAATATTCCAAACTCATTAACCTAGGTGCAGTCCGGAGCTCGCTTACACCTCTATGTATGTATGCAAAACATTTACCAAACACAGACTTGAAAACCAATTTAGAATATATGTTCAGTATGTTGAAAAAGAAAAATATTTCACTAATTTTTGGAGAATTTTTTTACTGAACTTTTATATTATCTGTTAATCTTATTTTTTTTCTATCGAATCTCATTAGTATATACTAATCTTTAAATGTATTCTGAGAAAGAATTAAGATGAGAGACCAATAAAAATTGTTGTAGTCGCGCATAAAATATATTGCATGGTATCTTATTGTCTCAGTTCTTTAAAGAAATGTTGAAGTTCAAACAATTAAAGTAATAATTGTCATTTAAATAGCACTTTCAATTTCCCAAAATCACATGATGTAACATTATAAAGTACAATTTAGTTGCGTTATTTTATTGCATAAATTATAAAACGAATCTTCTTTTTTTCTGAATATAAATTTATTCTTAAATGCATGATTATTAATATTTTATTTTAGCGTAAAGTTTTTTTTTCTCTTTATAGTTTTCAATATTCAATATTTAATAAAATCAGGTTTTTTACTATTTCATTATAGTTAAAAGAATAAAAAATTTTTTTCCAAAAATAAGTGAAAACTGCTGCGCAGGAATCATTGGGCAAAACACAATATTATAAAGAAAATTGTAAGCAATATGTGATTTCAAATTTCTTTTTATTAAAATATTAATCTAAAATATTGAAATATTAGAAATACAATAAAACTATTTTGTGTTGAATGACCTTTAGCTTCAGCGTATCGTAAAGAAGAGATTCATTTTCAAAACACACAAAATTAGTTAAAAGGGAAAACATTTTATTGACATAGTAAACATAGAATAGTCTCTATTATACCAATAGATATATTAATGAAAAATCCTGGGAAAAATTAAACTTATGAAACAGTATTAAACTATATCTCTTTCTCTTGTCGATAAATGAAAAAAAAATGTACACCATGATAATTTTTAAATAACCATATAAAATATTTTAGACCCATTTATTTAATTTTTGAAAATATGTTCAAGTTTTTGAGAATTGTAATATAACCATCAGCATTTTATTTTAGCTATATTCGATATAAAATAAATTTGATTGTATACATTTACAAGCCACTGCAGGGAAAAATTAACGGCCCTTAGATTGGATGAAATCAATCCGTAAATATGACGGGATCTTTGACGTAAAAAGTCACTTTAATAATTCAAAACAAACTTTTGACGTCCAACAGTTGCAGCAATTACTTAATGAAGGGTGGTCGCACTTCGTGTGGGGTTCTCTGACTGTTTTCCGTCAAGGAATTCAAAGCAATGAATGGGGGTTCTGAAACACGTTTCCATCTGCAACTGTAACCGAGAAAAAAAATATCATGAATGCTATTTTTTTTAAAGTGGAAAATGGTTTCCACAGTCTTCATGATTATTGAAACATGAACTAGGAAATGTTCATTATTTTTTCCATTGATTGGAAGTATTCATTAAATGGGGTATTGTGATTCTAATACAAGAGTTGGTATTGATTGAAAACTGATATTGAAGTCATGAATATGGATGCACACAGCATTTATCACGAATTATTTTTACTGTTATTTTTCATTTTAAGAAAAAAATATTTGAAAGCAACTTTTTAGTTTGGTTTTTAAATACTATGAAACTAAACGAAATTTATTATTTGTTTTTTTAAAACATAAATAGATAACAAAAAATTCAAATAATTCTAAACTTTTGTGCATTAGCGCGCAAGTAATAAAAACTATTTTAAATGTACTTTTCTCTTACTAACTTTTTTTTTATATTTCCTTAGAGAACTGCACGTGAGAAAAAAATATTCTCAAAATTTATTACACTCTTAATGATAAACTCTAGTCTTTAATATCAAATAGAGTTATTCAGTAATGAATACACACATATAAAATTATTTAAAAAAAGATTCAGTATTTTACATAAAAAATATATAATATTTGTAAAATATTTTGAAATAATATCAATAAATAAATTTTCTTTTACTTAAAGTATCAACTTCCAATATAGTTTAGACTCAAAAGTTATGATAAAAGAATATAAAATGTCAATTATCTTTATTTATTACTAGAAATTTTTAAAGTAATTGTGATAAATATAAAAAATCAAAAATCTAGTTACAAAATTATCATAATATTCCTGCAATTATTTTGCAGCAGATATCCTATTATTACAAATATGGCAATAATACAAAGATTTAAGTTTAATTAATTTATTAAATTGTCGTTTCCTTTTTTTGCTTAAAACCAAAATTGTGTTTTTATGTACATTTGTCTTCGTTTATATTTAAAAAGTTCAACTTTGAACACAATAACAAGATTCATGCATAAATAGTACTTGATAAAATTATTTTTAACATAATTAACATAAATGATTCTAAACATATTGCTGCTTTGCAAAAGAGTTTTGGCAACGTCACTCTTTATTAAGTTTTTATAATAATTAAATGAATAAATTAGCTGGAAACAACTAACTTAAAAATGGAATTTAAAATGTTTAATTTATTATGTTACGAACCGAAATTTAAAACTTTGAACTCACCAAAATCAATTTTATTACTTTAAATTTCCCTTTTCAAAAATAATTTTATTAAATTCTAATAACATTAAAACAAATTTATTAAATTTTGATAAATTTCCTTTATATATTAGTAAGAAAATTGATACATCCCGTTGAATGAATATATTTAAGATTTTAAACACTAAAATGTTTGATAATTTTCCTCAAAAATATTCCTATCATATTAAAATATGGCTGAAAAGTTTTCAAGTTAAGATCTAAATAAATATTGCAAATAAATATGTATAATAATTTTCTTGTGAGCATTGTGATTGAATAAAAACATAAATCTGATGAGTTAAAGTTTTTTCTTCCAATAATGCGCGCGTTTTAAGCATAAATGTTTTTTGAAAAGCACACTCACACAACTATAATATCATCAAATAGTAATTATTTTTGAATGTAAATATCATGAATTTTTGAATGAACTAAGTATAATCCTAAGTAAAAATTAAACTACTTATTAATTATGTATTGAATATGAAATGTTAAAAGGCTTCGCTGGTCGCACACAAATAAACTGAGACGACTTTAATAAATATGATTAAGGACAACTTGGTTTGAACAGTAAAGAATTTCCTTCAAGCCATCCAATAATTTGATTAACAAATTATCTTCCTATATTTTGAAGCTATAAAACGTCAAAACCCAATAACTCATTTGCAGTAACCCCGTGCACACTCTTTGCTCAATGTCACTTCAAGCTTGTGTTGTTGTTGTTACTAATGACACTTGGACAAGCCAAACTCGCTATGCCTTGGATATGCGAATTTAAGTTAATTGGGGGCGTCTTTCGTTTAATGAGAGCACCATGAAGGTGAAAGTACGACTTTGCTCTTAAATACTCCGATAGATGGCAGCACCAGTGGAAAAATTCCCTCAATTTTGGCATTGATCTGAAAAGGGAGTAAATTCAAATCCAAAGTAGAAGGAAGTAAAGATATACATTTAAAATATCAATACAGTAAATCTGTTTAAATAATTGGGATAAAGATATAATTGCTTAAAGTAATTTCAAAAATTACGAATGAAATTCAAAAGTAATTAAGAAACCATGGAGTATGAATTTAATAATTTAATTTATATTTAAAGTGAAAGTATTCTTGGAGGAGGGTGGATTTCTCGAAGATCTTTAGACGTATGTCCTTCGTGCGTGTCAGAAAACAGGGTTTTATTTGCTTAGCTGGCCATCTTCCTTCTGAAGAAGACACGGTCCCAATGCTTTATTCTCATTCTTTTTTATTGTATAGAGTTCTTTTATTCTTCTCAGTGAGATTTTTCAAATTTTTTGTCTGTTCTTCTTCATATTATATCTTATTTTATACTGGCATATCTCTCTTTATCTGCTTTTGTGCTGCTTAGATTACCAATGATATATATAATAGTTGGTATAGTATATATATCTTTTGTGCGATTTCATGTACTTATTTTGCATATTATATTTATTATTTTAATTGTAATTATATATATATATATATATATATATATATATTATTATTATTATTATTAATTATATTATTGTTGCGTAGAATAATTTTGAAACACATAAGGTGAAGCTTTATATATATATATATATATATATATATATATATATATATATATATATATATATATATATATATATATATATATATATATATATATATATATTCACAGTTAGCATTCTTTCACAAAGGTAAGAACTAACTTCCATATTGGGCTACTTGATCTTTTATTGGATAACAGAAAGTTCCGGAACACCGTTCCAGTAAATCAAAGAATTTTCTAGAACAGTGGCATTCGAAATTAAACCCCCCCCCCAAATAACTCCACACCACACGTACGGAATTCGAACTCCCGCTCGTTCGATGGAAATCCGCTGCCATGACTACTGAGCCACAACGACCACGGTCGAAAAATGCTTTAATTGACATAGCAATAATGTTATTGCTTTTACAATTGGTACTTAAGTCGTAGTAAATTTAAAAAGTGATGCACAGCCTTCATATTAATTCAGTAAATTAGATTTTATATTAAAGAAAAAAATATAAATTACAATTTTTAATTAGTTTTACTTACCGTCTTGGTTTAAATTTTCTTAATTATCAATTTTATAGATTAGTTTTGTCAGTTTCCGACCTAAGCAGAAAAAATACAATTTTCGAAAGTGTATGAGACTTTTGACCAAAAAATATTTAAATGGTATGATAATAAATTAAATTTTTATTTTTAATGAAATCAAAACAAAGTGATCATAGAAATACTGATCTGAAATGTTCTGCTTGACAATTTCTTTGATGTCATTAATTTATGAATGAAAAGAATTTGTTTGAAAACCTCAGTCACTTAATTACGTCACTTGGATTTCATATAATTAGTTAATCTTAGTTTTTTTTTTTAATCTTCTTGTTCGAAATATAAAAATGTTTTTCGGTAACAAGGTCCTTAAAAATAATCAACCTTGTTCTTTTAACATGAAAAAATATATCTGTCAAACTAAGACGCTTTCATTGTCCTGAATGATAGTAATGTTCCAAGAGAAATTACCACACTTATCAATTAAAAACTAAACTCCATGGCACGACAGCCCATGTGGGCCAAGGCCTACAGTGCCCATAACTGTTTTCATGACCGAGGGCCCTGGGGTGCGAAGCATATGTCCCAGTTAGGTGGTCAGCCTAACGTGTTTAGTTCCGAAGCATGCTTGGTACTCAGTTAATCGACCCACTGAAGGGATGAAAGGCTGAGTCAACCTTGCCCAACCCGAGGATCGAACCTCGGACCTGTGTCATGGGAGCGTGAAACGCTTCCACTAAGCCACCGGGCTTTACACACTTATCAATTACTCAACTAATTTCTTAAGATCTCTAAGAAATCAAAATCTAAATTTTTTTAATCATACTTCATTTTTTTTCCAATATTGGGCTCAAGAGGGTTGAACTCTATGCCACAACAAGGCCAGAAACTGTTACTCATTTGTCGTTACCCAGCGGGCACCTGTGAACCAAGTCATGGAGGCGAGTAGCGTTATCCACGTCATACCACCACAAACCCGTTTATAGGGCGGGCCACATTCATACAACATCACAGAAGAAAGGACAGAAAAACACAGAGAAGGAAAGAAACATCCATGCCCGAACCGGGATTCGAACCCGGGACCAACAGCTTAGGATTCAGGAACGCTAACCACTCAGCCAATCGGTCGGCAATCATACCTCATTTGGGCCGTTATTTAGATTCAGTCTTAAAAATCTGTCAAACAAAGAGTGCCAATAAGTCACCTACACTATTCTGAATGATAGTAGTATTCCACGAATTATCACACTTATCAACTACTCAATAAATTTCTACAAAAGTTTCTGTAGTCAATCAAAAATTGCGTTTTTTAATCATACTTAATTTGAACTTCCATTAAGACATTGACAGATCGGGGAAAAAAGTAATAAGGAGATTGAGAAGAAAAATGAATTAGATAAACAATTTCTCATATAAGTTAGCCACTTGGCGATCCTAAATGAATTTCATTGGGTGTCACGCCACCAACAAATTAGGATTGCTGCTCGAGAGTGGGCGCAAAGCTTCGTAGTAAATTGTTCGATCCATAGATTGTGGCGACAAAATGATTCTTCCTCTTTGTGTTTGAAATACCAATTCGCTTCGTGTGCTTAAGATAGAATGAATTCGTTGGAGAAAGATGATGGAGAACAATCAATGAAAAATATTTATTAGGTTGAGATTCCATGTTTGCGTTTGTCCGAAAGGAGAAATGCAGCTGTGAAAAATGTCGCGTTATTGAGCGTAATGAAACAGAGACGATTAAATATTTGCTCGACGTTGTGCAATATTGAGAATTAATATGTCGGCTATGTAAAGCAGATATAGATTGAATGCAAATTGCTTGGTTTCCATATTTCTAATCTGCTACATATTGGAAGAATTTAGAATTTTTTTAAAGAAATTTAAAATTAATTTATATATTACGGAAAAATCTGTAAAAAACAAATCAATATCCTATGTCGGTGTCCTTGAAGTTCCGCTGTCTTAATTTATTGTTTTCAGCTATTAGAAAAGACAGAATGTTATATTCCAGAAATTTTAATACATTTGTTAAAAATTAAATTCAACAGTATTTGGCTTCATTTTTAAAAAAATTGTTTTAGATTTATACATCACTGTGTCCTACGGATTATTCAAAATTGTTTGGAAAAATTTATTTAAATGAGTAAAATTTGGATAAGCGGAAATGAAAATAGTATATACTTTTCAAAAACGAATTATAAATGTAGAGAATATTATTTAAAAATAAGATAAAAATGAACAACGTTCTTAAAAACATTGCTAAAATTAAATATAAAGAACAATTTCCAACTAATATAACTTTGATTAGTTTAAAAATAAGATAAACAACAAGCATTTTGTCTCTAATGAAACAGACAGAAATGAGAGCAACAGGTGCTCCAAAGCTGTATCTTTGAAGAATTGTAATTAAATTGACAAATGTTCGAAGATAATGATGAATATTTGAGGAAGAACAACAGCAAAATTGAGAATACTTACCACTGAATTAAACTGTAATGTTTAGATCATAGGTTCCCAAAGTTGTCCAGGTGGACCCCCAGGGGTCCATAGGAGACCACACGGGGGTCCACCTAGATGTGAAAAGAAAACAGGGGTTCACAAGTTGTAAGTGGGGGTCCACAAAATATTTTATGGTTTTCATAATAAGGAACAAAAATTTTGACTTGGATTTACCTATCAACGTAAGCAGGTAGCATCACTTACTAGGAAAGTACTCAAAAATATTCGAGATTCAGTTCAGACACAGAATTGAGTAGAACAATAGATAATAGTACAAGTGTACACCACATGTCGAGACTTGCAAAGTGCCGCCCGTGTGCCGTCTCATTAAAAGTATGACAATCTTTTATTGTTGATTAACATTTCAGAGTTCATTGTGGATTGTTTGTAATAATTTTTATAATTTTTTATAACCACAAGTATTATTTTAATAAATAGGACACAAGAAAATGTGCAACTTTTTTTTCTTAACAATTTAGAGTGATATTTTTAGTAGTCTCGGGGGTACAGTAGAAATGCAACAGCAGGGGGTCTACCGAAAATAGTAAAACTGAAAGTGGTCCACGAGAAAAAAGTTTGGGGACCCATGGTTTAGTGGAGTTTCTGCAATTTAGATGCAATGACCAAGCAGAAGACCCTTTCAATACTTTCGACAGAGTAAAACTTAAAAAAATGAAAAACAAATTGCAATTTGTTTTGTTAGATCATGCGATGTCTCAAGTTCTTTGCGTGTGGGAGATTTTTTTTAGCCATTATAAGTATATATATTCTAGGAAACAAAAAACACGCTGTTCCTGAGTTATTGAAGTTATCCTTAAAACAGAAATATTGCCTGAAAGTTAAGTTGCTTTTTAAATTCCTCTCATTAAAACTTCGTTTCAGAGTGATCTAGATTTATTATAAAACGACTTATTCTAGATTCTTAGAGCAATCTCACACAATGAATTGCTCGAAATTCTCATAATAATTCTGATTTCATAAGACAAAGCTAACCATTTTATACAAATAAACAAGCAAAACTTTCTCTTTGGAGCTAAAGGGGAATGTTTGCTTAATATTATTTTATTTTTTGTATTTTTTAAAAAAGAGAGAGAAATAGAATAAAATATTTAGTTCGAAATGTCTTCTTGTGACTTGGAAATATAATTTTTTCTCAGTAATATTTTCACATCGGAATTTCACACTAATCATAAAATCATATACAAAACGAAAGAAATCATTACGTTACATTAAACTTTGGGTGTTGGTCAAATCTGAGGAAAATAAAATCTGCTATAAGTGTTTGCTAAAAACCAAAATCAGAATGAATTTTATTTTCTAGTTTATTTCTAATATTATATGAAAACCATATATGTCATAAGTATGATATCTTTGAATATTGCTTCATTTTTTTAATTTAATCATCCCCATAAAGTGATCATCTATTCATTCAACGAGTTAAAATTTGTAATGATGAGTATACACTTATAAATCATAACTCGCATTTTTCTGTATAAGAAACTTATGTTCAAACATTCTTACTGCAAAAATTTTAATAAGATACTTTGAGGTTCATGTAAACACACACACACACACACACACACACACACACACACACACACACACACACACACACACACACACACACACACACACACACACACACACACACACACACACACACACACACACACACACACACACACACACACACACACACACATAAATAAACGAAAAAATAAAGTAATTTAAATCACACAAAACAGTAAATATTTTTTTTAAAAAATTAAAAAAGTAATTTTAATATAAAAAGATGTAACGTTAAGACAGCAAATAAAAAAATTAGAGAAATAATTAAACAAAAGTAAAAATGGAAAATGAGGATAGAAATTAAAACCAGGAGAAGAGGGATAAAAAACAAGTATTTGAGAAACGAAAGGAATGAAACATGTCCCTTCTTAAAAGTGAAGTACGGAAGATGGTTTGTTTGTTGCTCATTTTCTACACAGGAAGGCCAATTAGACCGTGACCAACGGTTTAAAGTGGATTCCGAACCACTAAAAACATCCAAGCACAAGATTGGATTCGAACCCACGAACTGTTGAACCGAAAGCAAGAGCGCTAACCATTCGGCCTCCAGCTCGGCTGGAAGTACTGAAGAAGGCGTTTAAAAATTCATTTCTGTAAAAGTTCTAAAAAATAAACAATGCAGAAATGAATTGTTTCCATAACTTTGAGAGAAAATTTAATATCAATTTAATATTACCGTACTCGGCGCTGCAACACGTTTTAAAAAATTATTATGCAAAAAGATTATGAATAGATAAAAAATATTAAAACATGCAGTGAGTATAAGAATTAGAAGTAATTAAAAAAAAGATATTAAAGATATGAAGTTAAAATGCTGAGATACAGTAGTTACTATTTCGTTGATATATATATATATATATATATATATATATATATATATATATATATATATATATATATATATATATATATATATATATATATATATATATATATATATACAAGAAGAAGAAAATGATATTTTTTAAATAACGTTTTCATTATTAAAAGATGTGACAGTTATAAATCATTTATAAACAAATCGAATGAGAAGTTAAAGGCATGTAAACTTCATTTGGTTATGAAGTTGTTACATATTAAAGTTGGACTCTCTTGATCCGCGTATCAATGAATTTCTGACCGACGACGTATTGGAAAAAGAGTCAACACGTTCCTTGCAAAAAACAAAAAATCGACAAAAATATTAAGCATCGTTTATTTTTAAAACAATTTATACAGTGAAAATGTAGCAAGAAGAGTAGAACGGGGATGCCGCTTATAGTTTTTCTTCCTTCACTGATTATGAATCGATGACATCATAATAAAAGTGGAAAAAACCACATGACTCATTTTTGAAGCGAGTAAAACTCCGTGGAGATGAACATTTATGGATAAGATATTTCATGGTCTGTTCATATGAACATTATTTACGATTCAAATAAATTACAAATACTGTAATCAAATTTTCAAAATGAAACATGCTTAAGTCATGCTTTAAGACCAATTTTATGGTGTTCACGATGAAGTTTTATTTCATTCTATGTGTATATGATCTCAATTAAATCCTTGTCGAATATTCGGAAGACAACCAGAATAAGGATATTTATATTTAAATTAATGATTTATGAAAACATTATAGATTTTCATAAATATATAATGCTTCGCCCTTTATGTATAATATATAATGCATTTACGAATGCTTCGCCCTTTGTATATTTTAGGAATAATTTAAGAGTTTTTCTCTTCAATTTAAAAGCTTCTTTAATCAACATACCGAAATTGATGTATAATATAGGGCTTAATATAGTAGCTTAGTGGATAGAGTATCGGCCTTCCATCTGGAAGGATGGGGTTCGATTTCCAATGCCGCCAAAGACCCACCGAGTACATGCGATATACGTGCTCGTTAAATCTGTGGAATCGAAAGTCCTGTGGTCGGTCGTTGAGCAGTTACCATGGGTGCAATGGTCCGGAGAAATTTACTCCCCCTTCAGATCAATGCCAAAATTGAGGGAGTAGTTCCTCTGGTGCTGCCATCTATCGGAGTATTTGAAGAGAAAAAGTCGTACTTTCACCTTTATGGTACTCTGATTGAAACGAAAGACGCTCCCAATTGACTTATATTCGCCTAGCCGAGTCATAGGGTGCTTGGCGTGTCCAAGTGTCATTAGTAACAACATGTATAATTTTAATTTCTGAAGCTACAGTTATATGTGACAAAAACTTAAATAACGATAAAAAATACTTGTTATGAAAAAACTACAGATTATATAATTAAAATTGTATATTTCCTGAACCACATGCGTTTAGTCTTTGAACCGTAGCAAATGTTAGAATGCCTTTTAATTTCAAGAATCAACTTATGACGGAAATCATTACTCAACGAAAAAGTTGTTTCTAGGTAGAAAATATCTATATCTGAAAAAAAAATTGTGTGAAATAAAATCAAAATAATTTTATATAAATAACAAAAATCTCTCTTGCCGATTTAAACTAACCAAAAAGTGGATGTTTTGTCATGTCTTTTTCATTTTGCCTTTTCTGCTGTTCTATTGTTCATGTGTTAATGGCTTGAATCGGTGGAAAATGGTTTCTCAAACCGATGCTTTGCTCCTTATATACGAAATCGTTTTATTCACAGAATGAACTTCGATAAGATTCTCAGTCATTCGATGGTGAACTTCGCCTTGTTTGCTGCCGCTCTAGGAATGTAATTTGAAGGCAGGCAGCAAATCCGCCGACAAGTCGGATTGACTACGCCGTTTCAGTATGATTTGACATGGATGAAGTGTTATCTGACGTCATGGATATTTTAAACCAATGACCATCGTAATAAAGTGGCTTACGCAGGATCTCAACAGTCACGAAAGAAACAGTAATTTTATGGTTAAAAAAAATAAGAGACACGATATATTTTTTTAATGAATCATGTTGACATATTGAAAATATAAATAGCAGAAAAATATGTGACACTTTTTAATGATTAAAATATTATTAAATAATTAGCATGGATTTAAATTAATAATTCAATTTTATAGCCCTCATCTTTGAGCTTCAATACGTGAGTCGTTGGGTTGCATGGGGAATATGAAGTAGGTATTTGATTTCAATAAACTTACTGCATCTCCAATGATTATTGCGGTCGCCATTTTTGCCTTTAGATCCCCAATACCCAATGTACTTTACTCTTATAACCGAGCTCCATTGGCTCAGTTGCTTCACGCCGCTTCTTGTAAGCTCAGCAAAGTGAAACATCATTTGCCAACCACTATAAGTGAAGCATCATTCATAGTGCTTGGGAGGGTCACCACGGTGTTCTCTCCTTCACTGGGTTGCTGGAACTCCATGGGTTGGGGACGTGTCCACGTTCATCTGTGACGTCCAAAGTCCTTCCGCTGGTGTGGCGTGGATGTGGAGAGGAGGGTGCCAGCTCAGGTGTGGCCTCGTCACCTGACCGAGGTTCAAAATTACGAGGCACCTTAAAAAAGAGCAAATGGTGCTCTGATCCAAACGAAGGACGCTCTCCATTGACTTAATTCGCACTGCCAAAGGCATAGCGAGCTTGGCTTGTCCAAGTGTCATAAACAACAACAACTCTTATAAGCCAGGTTTTTTATAAATACTTAAACGAAATGAAATCCACCCCATTAGTGGTCGAATAATATTCTTCAGAGTGAAATGTCATAGGTTTGATCCCAGTTATTGGCTTTCTACATGCATGCCCGTCACGGTAAGTGCCTGGGTGTTTTCCAAGATACCTCCTTGTGAAAAGTATCCATGGAAAGCCCTCCCCCCGAAGGCAAGTGCGCAGTGGACGTTGTTGCTGGCGCACCAGCATGCAGTTTAGAAACAGAGACCAAGCAGAAGACCTCCCACTACTTGACTTGCCAACCCCAACGGTATCTTTTCACTTAAAGGACATTGACACCACGACCTATTTAACATGCAATCTTTGGTGTCAGGTTACTTCTCATTCTCTTCACATGATGGCGCTGCAGTCTTTGGGAGGGAGGAGAGGAGGGAGTCCGCTCCGGTTGAGGGAGATTGACTTTGACCAGCGAACGAAGAGGTGTAGCTGGCACTCCTTGGGTGTATGTTCTGTTGGCCGTGTAGAGCCATAATCAAATTTCTATAATCACTTTGACCTCATTCGAATTATCAGAACGTCATGCATTCATTTGACCAAAGTCGCACATGACGTTCTGATGCGTCGTTGAGAATGAGACAATATTTAACATGTTCATTCTTGTTTATTTCAAAGTAACAATGATAGTGATATGAAACCAAGATGCAAAAGACGTACAAGATACTTATCAAGCAGTGATAGCGAATCTTCTCCTGAGAAATTAGATCAATGGATTTGGGAAGAAAAAGACAATGTACCTAATGTAAAACGGTTTCGTGAAGTGCCTGGAATAAATCCTTTGTGTCTGCGAAGGCTAGGTGCTCATCCTAAACTTTTGGATGTTTTGAATGAAGTCCTCAATAGTGATTTTTGGAATAGCATAGTGGAAGAGACAAATAGATATGCCAGACAAGTGATAGAAAAAGGTTTTGGAAAAAAAAAGAAACAAAAGGTATGAGCCAATAAATTCTAATAATGGCATAAAATATGCTGTTCTTACAAATTACTCTACCCCAAAAAATTAAATGTGCTCCAAATGCAAAAAATTATTCGAATAAATGTGCATCCAAAGGGTTAATTATTATAATTAATGTACAATACTATTAATTATTAATTTTAATCTTTAAATACATGTTTGTATTTGTTCGAGTTGTGCTTTTTTCTACAGAACAGACAATACACCATCCATAGTGAAAACGATGGATTTTTGGATAGAACGGTATTCGAACTCATTACCTTCTGATAAATGAAATTGACGAGATAAATGAAAACCACTGCAGCCCATAGGGTGGACGGTAAAATGTCTTACAGTGATCTTTCATTACAGTTCCAAACGAAATATCAAATAAAAATCACCAAAGAGAAAAAAAAATGGTGATAAATCAGGTAATCTGTATGCCCAAGAAAACGGATCGAATTTATCATCTTCAACAATGATGAAGGTAGGCAGAAGATAATATTAAAAAATAGCGGAAAGAAGTTATCCACAATATTTATGAAAGAACAGCTACTCAAATATAAAAGGGAAATCACTTATAAATGGAACTTTTCACATAAAAAATGTACCAACTCTATTCATTAATTAATGTGTTACAGGATTATTTATATCTTCATTATTATGAATGATTGAATATTAAATTATGTCAGCCAGACACTTTACCTTGTATAACGAAAAATGTACTTTTAAACGCAATAAGTATACAATTGAAGGAAGTACGTATCAATGTTATGTTTGGATACGTTTATTGTTTGAAATCTGTCTTCTCAGTCTAAAATAAGTAATCAATAGAAGTTTAATAAGTTATGCCATCAATTATATTTTTGATTATCATATTTACGTTTCAATGGATAGCTATGTTATCGTGCTTTTATTTTATTTTTTTAAATCTCATTAACGAAACTGTTTGTTTCACGTACATCATTCATTCTAAAATGAGATTAATAGCATATATATAAAATATCTAATTTTAGAGAATAAGAAAAGAATTTATGTTTTAGATTTAAAATTTTTCTCTTTTAAATAGATTGGAAAGGGATTTTATAACAATTTTAAATGAATACATTTTAGAGATCATTCATTATAAGATATTGTTTCTACATAAAGAGGAGTTTTTAAACCTATAAACTTTAATTCGTAAGAATAAATTTTTTCATTTGTTTGTTTTGCACGAATAAATAAGATAAAATGTATAATCTGCATGAAATATAAACACATTTTCTTTAAAATTTAAATACATTATAAATTTTAAATTACTTTTTATTGTTAATGCAATGGATTTTAATAAACGTGCTTTTGGAATTACCGCAAATAAATATTTATAGGATGTCCAATAAATTCATTAATAGTTTAGAAATTCATAAAAGGGGAATTATTTAAATACTAATATGTTGTTTTTGAAGAAAACTTTATTACCTTAAAAATTAGTCTATGTTTACACCTGTAGAATGTACTCTATTCAAGTAAAGATTGATTAAAAACTAAGTTTGATTACAAATATCGATAGATAAAATTTTAACACCGATTCCTAACGTGTGATTAGCTTAAAAGTCTTGACTTCAAAATTAAATACCTCAATAACAAAGATCATTTGAGTTATGCGGTAAACGGTACGTTTATTAGCAAAAGTGTAAAAATGATGTACAGAAGTTTCGAAAATTTAGTTATAAAACTGTTAACAGATGGCGCTGTAGTCGCTATGTTATTTTATAAATAGCCTGTATAACGTGCATCGAAGTTTAAAGCGATCACGACTGTTGGATAGTGAACAGAGGCTAGCCTAGAAATTGAAACAATGTATTCTACTGAGCAACTTGTTTTTTTTTTTTTGGTACTGGAATAGTACAGATTAGAACACAGTCCTACGGCAACAAGGCCCAATTTTCAAAACCGATTCGATGTTCCAGTTGGACCCGAAAACCATTCGCATTCTCTTCGCCAAATTCGAACGGACTAGCAGCGTGGATGATGATCGAAAGTGAAATGTTGGGCCTACGCAAACTGTAGTCATCCCTGAAAATACAGCCAAAGTTTGTGGAATTGTTCAGTAAAATCCTTAGAAAAGCATCCGAAGAGTTGCTTCAGAGGCTGGTTTGAAGTACACGAGCACGCAAAAAGCATTGAAAGATTTGATGTTTCCATACAAAATCCAAAGTCATCAGGCTGTACCCATGAAAGCTGAGCGACAAAGGGTTGACTTGGCGAATCAGATTCCCACAGTGATCGACAACGAAGGATTTGACGTGGGCTGGATCTGGTTCCCAGATGAAGCTCATTTCCACTTGTATGGTACTGTAAATAAACAAAACTGGAGATTTCGGGGTTCCGAAAATTTTTATTTGAGTGAAGAGAAATCACTGCATTCTCCTAAAGTTACTATATGGTCTGTGGTATGCGTCAGAGGCATTATCGGCCTCCTTTTCAAGCGAGAAAATATTACTACTGAACGTTACCTTAGATGAAGGAAGAGAAAACATTGGCGATTTTTGAGAGAAAGGTCCTAAGAACGATTTTTGGTGTTGTCCCGGAAAATAACACCTGGCAAAAAAGGTATCACTTTGAACAAATCTATGGAGAAAAAGACATCCTTAAATCAATAAAACTATCTAGAATGAGATGAGCAGGCCACCTCATGAGAATGTGTACAGAGAGAACACCAATAAAGGTCTTCAACACCACCCCTTTCTGTAGTAAACCAAGAGGAAGACCCAAAAAGAGATGGAAGGACTGCCTGGAAGAAGACTTCAACATACTTAAAGTCAAGAACTTGAGGTCGATTTCTAGAAAAGGGGCGGAATGGCAGAGACTTCTGAAGAAGGCCCAGGCCCACAAAGGGCTGTCGTGCCAATGCTGATGATGATGGTGAACGTTACCTTACAATTTTGTAGCAATTTATCAGCACACAACTTGCGTTGGAGGATCGACCAGGTACAGTCTGGTTAATACAAGGTGGGACTCGAGCACATAGAACAGATAATGTTTTGCACTTTCTTCAAGAATTCTTTGGGAATAGAGTTACTGCGTTAGATTATCCGAAATTTATTGCACAGAAATTGATTAGCCTCCATATTCTCCCGATCTGTCTCCTTGAGACTTCTTTCTGCGGGGCGCATTGAAAACACTATCACAACAATCCCGATATTCTGAATGAGCTTGAATCGGAGATTGGCGACGTCATTGTTTCAAACGGTGAACATTTTGCAAAAATTGCGTCCTGATTGCAAAGACTGCTTGGCTTTATTATTTTTTTTTAGATTCCTTTCACAGTTTTCAGCGCAGAACGCCATTTGTTAACAATTTTTGTAACTAAATTTTCGAAACTTCTGTACATTATTTTTCAGTTTTGCTAATAAACGAGCCGTTTACCGCATAATTCTATTGATCTTTGTTGTTAAAATATTTAATTTTGAAATTAGGGCTTATTTGCTACTCACCCTGTAAGACAATAAAACATATTTTTTAGATACAGAGGATTTTTTTTATTACCCTATTAAGCAGACAGATTTCGATGGACAACATGAATCTAACTTTAGTGTAAAATTGTGATTTAGAAAAATAATGGTTATTTGCTGTTTATTTAAATGTTGATATTTATATAACTTAATTAAAAGTGCTTTTTTACTCTACGAAATGAAGTATTGTAGAGCTGTAAGAAAAATGGAAGTTAGAATATAACAAAATAAATCATTTATCACGACATTACACATGATTAAAACAGTTACAAAAGAAAATACTAAAAAATAATAAACAAGGTTATATATTACCAGTATGGTACAAATAATAAACAAAGTTATTTATTTATGAACTTGATGGTTCGGCTTCCATTCTTCACGTCTCTCTTCTATTCTATCTATCTCTGTTTCTTATTGACTATTGAATATTTTGTAAGTTCACTCACTATATTAGGCAGTAACACCATCTCTTGTCAGTAGAGTTAATATAGATCTGTTGCAGTATCACATAGAATTCAACAAAAAATAAATCGGTTGAGGTGTGTTAAAAAGTTAAAAAATTTTTTTTTTAATTCATAAGTTACTTAATACTGAAGTTGAGAATGGTTACATCAAAGTACGAATGGATCCCGATCTGCAGCGTACTGGAGAAATGGAAAACACATTCGAAACTATAAAAATAAATCATATATATAGATACAGGATTTTTATTACCATATTAGGCAGTCCGCTTTCAATGGAAAGCACATATCTAGATTTTAGGAAAAAATTGTAAATTAGAAAAATATTGGCAATTACAGTATTTTTAAAATTGTTGGTATTTACTCAGCAAAGTTCAAAACAATATTTTGCCTTTTGTGTGTATTGTGAGGTTTTGATCAACTAAAAACAAATCAAACGAGGGGTGTGAAAGTTGAAAATGCTCTTTATTTGCGAATTTACTAAATATTGAATTTGGGAATACTTTCGGTGTTGGAATGGATTCCATGGCGTATTGGGGAAACAAAAAGCACATTCGAAAACAATGTTTTTTTTATAAAAATTCAAAATAATTAGCTGTCTTAAAAATACCTTATGGGAGTTTAGAAAGATAGAGGATTCAATACCGCGTACATATTGTTACAAATTTATAAATAATGATTGTATTTGCCTTAAAATATCTTAGACAGATCGGAAATACTCGCATTTTGTGCAAAAATTGTGGTATTTAGACGTGCTGTAGTTTAAAAGCGGGTTTCCTAATGATTTGGCGACTTGGCAACAGTTGGCAAGATTCTTGGCGACTTGGCGAGAAATAGATATTTCTGGAAACATCCATCACCTAAGCTCTAGGTCCAATATTTAGCGAGATAGCCTAGAAGCTTCCAGAACCTTGGCGAAACTGGTAGATTTCTTCGCCAAGTCAGGCATAAATACCGCAACACGACATGGAAGAAGCAGTTTTTTTGTGAATACAGTCAGTGAGTGAAGACGATTAGTTGCGAATGCTAGTTGTTCTCTGTCTGAGGTGTTTGAGACCTGTGATTGGAAGCTGTTTCTTGTTATATCTGACGAATTGTAGTTGTATAATTGTGATTGTTACAGCGGGAATTTCTTACATCTAGTGAAATTTTTACGAATAAAAGTCTTGTGTTCATTAAGTGGTTGCTTTATTCAACTCTCAATCGACACGAACCCGTGAAGCTCGGTACAATATTTTTGGTACTAGTAGAATATATCTTAGCAATTTTTTTCCGTCTCCAAGCACTTTTAACTCTGTTGCCACTTAAAAAAACCGTATATATGATACAAATATCACTTAAAACACGAGAAAAAAATTATTTTTGCATTTTATCCCACCCTGAGCTCCGGACAAAATTTTGGTGGATACTCAGATTGAAGAGGAATTATTATTTAATTTTTCTGTAATCTGTTATAAGCATGTAGTATTTTCTATTTCATCTAATCTTTTCTCTATCAAAAGACATTTACATTTGAGAAATTCTTTTTAATGTAGGTATGTAGGATTTACCAAAGCATCACTAAATGTCGCTAGTTGATAGCGAGCATCGCGTATGCTCCCAAATAGTTGTAAGTAAGGATAGTTAGCGACGAGTAAGTGTTGCATTTTAGTAACTGAGTTACTTGGTATTGCGGATGCGAGCAGGTGGTCCGCCGATCATAATGTTTTGATAGATGTCGTTTCCAATGAGAATAGACCCTACAACAAAATAGCTTTGTAATGTTACTGTTTCTCCAACATTTGCCTAATTAAAATGTGTCCGTTTTAAAACTGTGTTTTGTATATGAACGAACCACTGGCACACAAAATATATATATACCTATATGTGTGTGTGTTGCAATAAAAGAGATTAAAAAATCGGTGATTTGAATAATCTCTGGTGTTTGTATAATAATCCATATTTAATTTTAAGTTCTTTTTGTGTAGACGTATATGAAAATGAAGTATTTACTGAAATAACACACATACAAGTTAGACTTTATTTTATTTTTAGATATTTTGATCATTTTGTATTTTTTTAATACCTTTTATGCCAGGTATATATAACTTAGGCTATTACCTAATACATCTGTGGAAGTGATTGCGTCAAAAAGCCACTGTTATTCAAATTTTTAAATTGAAAGATCATTGTAAGTTTTATTCTAAATCATCATGTTGTCAATTTGAAAAAAATTCTTAAAAATAAAATGTTTAATATTACCTTAAAATATTTACTTTTTTGAATCAAAATATCATTTCCGTACAAAATAATCAGATTTTATCACATTTCCCATGACAAGCTGGGGATTATGTATAATTACAGCTAAAAGTGGTAAATATTCATTAATTTATCACATTTACCGATTAGTGGTGATAATAAATAATCACTGGTTAGTACTGGATTATATATATATATATATATATATATATATATATATATATATATATATATATATATATATATATATATATATATATATATACATATGTATGTATGTATGTATGTATGTATATAATGTATATATATATATATACATATATGTACCCTCACCTATACTTTTTTAAATTTTTTATAGTTTTAAATACATGACATTCATATAAAATTGAAAGGAAATATTATTTACATGTAGTTGTTGTTTATCCGGTAAATATCTGACATAAATCTATTCCAAAATATTGTTCACTGCCTGAATATCTATCTATGTATTTTTGTGTATATCTATTTGTCTGTCTGTCTGTATATTTATCTATCTATGTGTATATCTATTTGTAGAGAACCAGTTTGCAGTTGATGTAAACTTATTCATAATTAAGTATATTGATTAACATAAAAATATCATGTGAGTTAAATTTCTTATGAAATATCAGCCTGCAAGTTTTGTTCCATTTCGTCGATGTAATTCTTGAGGAAAAAGCACTTTTGGCGACAACACGCGGGAAGTTGATATATCTATAGGAGGAAGTTGCTTAAAAATTTCGACTACTACGTAATTTTCTTTGCGACATGAAAATTTAAACTTTCATCTACTGAAATTCTTTCTTAAAAATGTCCTGCCTGGATGTTGAAGAAAACCCTCTCGACGGCATTGCAATCCATGATCTCATTAATATTGGTAAAATCCTAGTAGATGATGCGGTTTTGGCGCGATATTTATTTTTGTCTCTAGCCATTACACAAGTTTCGCCAAATCAAATTCGAAATCTGAAATTTCCCTATTGAATATCATCTCCCGCAGAATATTAAATTGAATTTCTGAGCAGAATTTTAAAAGAAATTTACAAGCAGAATTCTTGAAAAAGTATTCAAGCGAAATTGTAGAAATTTTCAAAAAAAAAAATACGGAGAGAAATTTTCAACTGAGTTTTAAAAAAGTATGTACTATACTTTAAAAATATAGAAGGTATTATCTATAAGATACAAGAGTAACACAAAATCTCCAGTCGAGTTCCTTCATCACCAGAATTTTACACGTAAAATATCTCAAATCACTCACCAACATTTATAAATTCATTATAAAGGAATTATTTACAGATTTAGCTAACTTGTATTAGAATTTACCATAGCATTGATATTCTATTTGCCTCTCGATTAACTTCTTTCTTAAGTCTAATAAATTTTAAGAAAGCTTCTAAAATGTTTAAGATAAGACAAAGGAAATAAAACGGTTCTAAAACCAAAAAGTTGCATATCGTTAAAAGAAACACTCATTTCTTAGTTCTATGTCTCTTTTCAAGCCATCGAATATAAGATGAATATTCGAGAGACAGTTTTCTCAGAATAAATAATCAACTGAAAAAAATATTGTCCTCTATTTCACCAAAAATAACGACTCCATCTAAAAATGAATGACATTTACTTTTTCCAACCAATGAAAAAAGAATATTATCGAATGTTTAAAAAACGCAAATAATGCATTGTGAAACAGTCAATTCATTGACTGAAACTTACAACAATCTGAAAGGTTTTTTTTTTTTTTTTTTTTTTTTAAAAGTCTGATGAATCCGATCTGTCGTAATGACGCACAATGTGGGTCGTTGCTCTTGTGTCATGTTTTATGCGTCGAGACGATTTTTTCTTCCCCCTTTTTTTATCGCCAACAGATTGACAATATCATTTCTTTGCCAGCAATTATAATAATGGAGAAAAGAGGGTGAAAATGGTGTCAAAGACGTTTTAAGAAGGATAAAAGGAACAAAGTCTTTCTCTTTCTGAGCCCTTAAATCTATAATTCGCCAGTTGGACAGCTTACGACAAGGTGGTTGATTTCCTCCTTGGTATCGGATTCGATAAAAGGGAGGGGGAGAGACATCATCTCGTTATTCAAGCATGTATTGCATTAATGCGATTAAAGGAAGGAAAGTAATCTATGGAGTGCTTTAACAATTAAAAAAAAGTGATAATGGTTTAATCCCTTGGTCACCTTGTTGAAGCAAATTTCTGACATCGCATTTGCCTGAGAAAATAATCTAATCAGAAAATAATTTAAGTGTGATAAATTTTTAATATTAGTTAATAAATTGTAAAATCAATATATATAACTTTAAGATGTCTAATAAAACTTAATTTTGCTTAAATTTGGTTACTAATATGCAGATTGACAAACATTAAAATTAAATGGAAAAAAAAACCCATTATCTGTTTCAATAGTTTTGTTTCTGTTAAATATACAGTGTCTCACAAAAGTGATGGGACACTTGTGTTTTACAAAAAGAGAAAATGTAATAAACTAAATTGAAAATACATGTACAAGTTTTTTGTGGGTGTGTTTCATACTTAAATTTAGTAACAATTATTACATAACATACATTTGTCAAAATATTAAAATATTAATTAAATAAAAATGTAATTATTTAGAACGGAGCAAAAAATAGGTCACATAAGTGATGGGACACCATTAGATTTGCAACAAAAATAGTCTGAAATAAGCAATAAAAATATTTTTTGTGTGTTTTATTTTTACTCAAAAGCAATTGGCAATCATTTATAAAATCATCTGCAGTATTTCTCTCCAGATTGTTTTGGAATTTTTGTATTTTTAAGCTGAGTGCAGCCATGAATGCTAAACGAAAAGAAACTTCGCCTGAAATTCAAAAATTAGTTATTCATTTGCATATTGAAAGTGGAAAATCTATTAGAGAAACTGCTGAAACAGTTAACGTGAGTCATTCAACAGTTTTCAATATTATTAAACGATAGAAAAAAAATCATATGATTCAGAATAAAAGAACACATGGCCGACCATTAAGCTACCCAATGGAATAAAGCGAATTGCCGTCCGAATTATTAAAAAAAAAAATCCAAAAATGAGTGCTCCTAAAGTTGTTGCTGATTTACAAGCATTATAGGGAGTAATTGTTAATCCTGAGACTGTTAGAAGAATAATTCGATCTGCTGAATATCACAATAGAGTAGCTAGGAAAAAATTCTTCGTAAGTGAAAAGAATAGAAAACTTAGACTGGCTGTCGGAAAATCCAACATAAATGAAAATTCTGGTCACTGGAATAAAGTTAAATTTGCTGATGAGAGTAAATGTAATATATTTGGTTCTGACGGTAGAATCTTGGTGTGGAGAAAACCGAGGGAAGAATTTCGTAAACAGAACTTGGTGCCAACAGTAAAACATGGTAGAGGGGGAGTTACGGTATGGGGGTGTATGTCGTCCGCTGGAGTTGGTAATCTTGTCTTTATTGACAGTAAAATGAATCAGTACAAGTCTATTGACATTTTAAAGCAAAATTTGAACTCTTCAGCATGAAAATCGAACCTTCATAACGATTTTAAATTCTACCAGGACAATGACCCCAAGCATACTACTTTGAACATTAGACTCTGGTTGCTGTATAACTGTCCTGAAATAATAAAAACACCACCACAATCTCCAGACTTAAACCCCATAGAGAATATTTGGCAAGAATTGGAATCAAGAATTAGCAAACACACCTTTTCTTCAAAACAACAATTAAAATCGGTGCTTCAAGAAGAATGGGGTAAAATCTGTCCAGAAATCCCAAAACAATTAGTCAAATCCATCCCAAGAAGATTAAACCATGTTTTAAAAAAGTAAAAGGAAATCCAAGGAAATATTAAAACCTTTTATAAAGTAAAACTTTTGGATAAATATTTGATGGAAAAGTAAGTGTTACATCACTAATGTGAGCTTTTTTTTTGCTCCGTTCTAAACAATTGTATTTTTATTTAATTAATATTTTAACAAAATGTATGTTATGTGATAATTGTTACTAACTTTAAATATGAAACACACCCACAAAAAATTTGTCCATGTATTTTTAATTAATTTTATTACAGTTTCCTTCTGTAAAGCACAAGTGTCCCATCACTTTTGTGAGACACTGAATGTATTTCTTAGACTTCTTTAAATCCTTAATAATACGTAAAATTCATTTCTTTTGTTTGGGCTTCAATCCTAGTTTATATAAAAAGTTCGCAATATTTGGTGACCGAAGCATAAACTTGTCGCCAGGTACAATTATCACCGGGAAATTAAACACCATATTCAATTTATTTCATTACATCCACGATAATGTATTAAAGTCTATAATAATAATAATTCGAAATAAAAGAAAATAATAAAAAAATATTGTTTACAAATATTATTAATCTTCCAATAAAAGGATTATTTCCATATGTTATTGTTATGCAAAGATAAAAAATTGCTTAGACGTTATTAAACAAAGAAAAACATCACTAATTTAAAAAATTTTTTATGTTTGGTCTAACGTAATTTTTTGATTCACTCAGAAATTACATTTCTAGTTTTGGCTATGTGAATAAGTCATATTCCTAGCTAAAACCAAATATTCTATAGGTATTATCGAATTTCTAATACTAACAATTTTAAATTATTAAAATAAAAATTTTAATTTAGTTTACTTGTAGAATTTAATTTTTTTAAAAAATTGGTTACATTTGAGATGGAACTTGTTTCTTGGTAAGCAAAGACACATAACTGGTAATTAAGATTGATAATTGCAGATAGTTATTTTTTGAAAATTTTTTATTGAGAATCAAGTTATACAATCATTTAAAAAAGGGTTTCCTATATGAGAGAAACTTTACAATGTTTAATACAAAAAAATGACAATAGTTTTATTTAAATATTTCGAAATTTATTTTAAAACTAACGTTATTGTATGTTGAAAACGAATTTATTTTACACAATATTTATATCAAACTCCAATATCGAAGGCCGTGATAATCAAAAAAAACATCAAGTTTTTTATTCATTAAATAACCAATAATCCGATTTATATTCAGTTAATGATTAAAAACTCTTCGATGCAAAAATCTGTTATAGTAATTATGGATAAGTAGAGATAATTATCAAAAAATTTAAAAAATCCTAAGTAGATACAATGTTTCTTTACAGCTATTTCTTAATGAATGGTTAAAAATGGCACAATTTTACATGCTTCCTTTCCTGCATGCGAAATGAGGTTAATATATCTTTCGAATATACATTAATTTTGTGACTTCTCATCATTATTATGTTGTTGGATTTGGCACGAAGAGGATATGCACCCGAATAGTATCATTGATATTTAATATTAATTACCACGAAAAAAACCAATCTCCTTGGTGTAGTCTGTATTTAAAAAAAATATGCTCAATAGAAATAATATTAAGAATTTTTGTAGGAAGTTTTTGTTCTTCTTTTAATGACAGTTGCTTATTAAAGAATGGTTATGTTGACGTCTGTGACAGCATATCTTGACAAGATATAATCATAATGACCAATGGAGATAACTATTATGTCATTTTAAAAAGGTTTCGATTATTACATAATACAAATCGAGTGATATCTTGGACTTTTACGATATTATAATTAGGTTTAAAATCAGGAACATTTTTTAATGGTTTAAATCTCACAAAATTAGTAATTTTTGTTTAACTGGGAACATTTTTTATAGGCTTGTGTTTCCCAAAATTAAAATAAAAATTCAGGACGAAATTTTAATAGTGTTCTCCACAAATAAGAACTAAATCGGTATAAATATTTTAATATATCTTTTTGTTATTCATAAAATCAAATATATATCTAAAATCTGGAACGCTTTTTAATCACTTGGCCTACACAAGCTTATAAGTAGAATTTAAAAGCAAAACATTTTTAACAGTTTATTAAAAAATTGTGAGTTTAAAATCAGGAACATTTTCTATTGATTGTTTGAAAATTAGAACTAGGTTTAAAATCAGAAAACTTTTTAATAACTTTAAACTGACAACATTAAAATTAGGTACATTTTTAATGACTTGGATCTCATAAATTTAAAATTAGCTTAGAATTGGGAACATTTTTAATAACTCGGGTCTCATAAAATTAAAATTAGTTTTAGAATTAGCAACACTTTTTTTTAAAATTTGCCTAAACGCAGTTAAATTAAAATAAATTTAATTAAACATTATTTTGACGTGGTATCAAATTGAACCTGATTAAAGATGTGGATGATATTAATTTTACCATAAAAAATTTTGAGACATCTGACTTTAAACTCAAACATTTAATCATTTATCTAATCATTATATAATTGCAAAGTATATCAGAGAAATAAATTTACTTACTAGGTATCCAAATTTTATAAAATTTGAAAATGAGCATTAACTTGATGAAATTTTCATTGCATTTATATCAGATTAAAGTATATATTTCACTCCAATTAATTGAAATTATCTTGGAAATCATAAGCGAAAGAGAACTGTTGCCAACAAAAGATTGGCTTGGAGGAAACTTTTTGAGAAGCACAGGTTGGGGTTGCCTGGGAATATTGAACAGAAAGAAATTGCACTTAATTGAGTTGTTTTGAAGGATGGTATGAATTAGTTTTTGATAATTAATCGTAAGTCTTAATAGGGGCACGGCTTACTCATTCATAAAATTTTTCCTCAATTGCATATATATCTAAATGACTTACAAAAATAAATGTAAAACTATCAAGAGTAAAAGAATATATAAGGAATATGAGGTTATATAAATAATTCAGAAATTGTTAAAAAATTATTCAGAAATCGTTAGTAGTTCTTTAAGATTGTATGCTGTATTCTAACTGGCTTGCTGGAAATTATATAAGATACCAGTTATTTAAAATTAATTTTTATCTGCCTAACATCAATAGAATCATTTACAGTAGATTTAAATACAGTATCAGTGTCTAATGATGCAGCTATTAGTTAAGAGGTGGAGTGCCTTGGTCAACAAAAGTAGAAAAATCCCTAGTTTCCTATCGCGATTTATTTGATTTGCTTGCTTTAGTTTGCTTAGTAGATATAACGTAGCTAAGAGCCGTGGTACCCTAGTGGTTAGGGTGTCGGGCTTCCGTACGGAAGGACGGGGTTCGAGTCCCACTGCCAACAAAGACCCACCGAGTACATGGATATATGTGCGCCTTAAACATGTGGAATCGAAAGTCCTGTGGTCGGTCGTTGAGTAGTTATCAAGGGTGTAATGGTCTGGAGGAAATTTCCTCCCCCTCCAAATCAGTGTCAAAACTGAGGGAGTGGATCATCTGGTGGTGCCATCTATAGAAGGAGTTTAATGCAAAGTCGTACTTTCACCTTCTTGGTGCCCTGAAAAACGCTCCCTACTGACTTATATTCGAAAAGAATTGCATAGCAAGCTTTCTTTGTCTAAATGTCATAAATAACAACAACAACTATTTGCAGAAGAATTTACAATTTACCGGAAACAAGAATTAGACTTATTGCCCTCTGTGCCAACAGGGTGATATAGATGGTGGCCTCCTCATCCTTTTAAAGTTTCATGAAGACAACTCCAAGGACGCTAATTTTAATTCTTTTTTGTGATTCATCATCACTTTATTGGGCTGCTCATAAACTAATGGCTGAAATCCTGATGATGGGCGTAGGATTTAAAAAAAAGGATAATTTTAAGCTTAAAAAAACAGATGACAGCATATTCTTGCAAAATTTCAATTATTTATTGATAATACCTAAATTACAAATCCATCCTGACATAAGAGACTAACAAACAGGAACAAATCACTTCCTAATGACTATAAAAACCAATTTTCACGCTGCAAAATCTATTCTACTGATACAGATATCCGACCATTTTCCTCACAGTCTAGCTGCTAAAAAGAAACGTAATTATTTCAACAATGCACTTGTTACATTCTGGAAAAGTGCCCAGAAATCACACGCATAAATACATTGCAGTCTATACTTCCGAAAGCCATGATTACATGTCATTCGGATCTTTGAGGCAGTTCCGGATGTTGTAGAGCGTCAAGAATGTTAGTCGCGCATGACTGCTTCCTCTGGAATCATATCTCTGGAAGTAAAAAGGGAATGGACTTTGATGGGGAAAAAGGCCTATCACATATGCATAAAAGAGTGCCTGATTATTATTTTTCGATCTGACAAACTTTTATTTGCTTTTCTGCGAGATTTGTTTATTTTCTTTTTCATTTAAGATCTTCTTCATTGACCCAATTCGAATGTTCTATTTTCGGAGCGATTTTGCTCTTTTGCTTGTATTGAAACTGATGTTCATCAAAATTGTATCTCGTCTCGATACTGATACGATGTGTTACCAATTTATGAATGCTATGATTTGATTAAATCATTTTTTATTAGAGTTAAGAATTAATTCAAATAAAGTAGCTAAGATTTTTACTGAATATTATATATATATATACATATAAATATATATATATATACATATAAATATATATATATATATATATATATATATATATATATATATATATATATATATATATATATATATATATATATATATATATATATATAATATATATATATATATATATATATATATATATATATATATATATATATATATACATGTATATATATATATATATATATATATATATATATATATATATATATATATATATATATATATATATATATATATATATATATATATATATATATATATATATATATATATATATATATATATATATATATATAGAAATTAATACTTAGAAATATTACAAGGAAGAGTAAGTGATTTACAAACCATGCGAAATAGACGCTTGATAATGAATTTTACATAAATTATAAATAAAAAAATAATTCACCTTTACTTGTTGTAAATTATATTATTTCATGCCTATAACAAAACTATATGTATTTATATACTTTATAGTGAATAAAAAATATTTTCTCTAAAAGAATTAATTCTGCTCGAAAAATTAGAAATTATTATTCCCTCTCACACATACTTAAATAAAAAAAATTATTAGAACATTTTAAATTTTAAAATTGTAATGTATATGTAAAGAAACCAAGGCATGTAAACGCTTGTATATATAATTTCGATGGATGAAATGCTTGAAAATAAGTGCATTAGAATTTTCTGATATGCTTGTTTCTGTTGATTCCCACATGAAGAAAAAACGTTTGATAAGAAAGTAATTTTATTTATCCGGATGCAGCGCGCGTGTTTAGTAAGTCATTTTCCTATCGTTTACAACCTGGAAATGATGTAGAAATAATCTGTAAGTGTAAGTCTTAATTAAAAAATAATTTGATTATTGTTAGCTAAGGCATTTTTTCAACCACCTTTAAAATTTAATTCTTGTGATTTTCATCATCTGATAAACCAAGATATCATTGGTTTTCCATAGAGCGATTCTAGCGCTACATAAATTTACGAGCTGTGAACTGTGATCCTCATCCTTGTATGAGAGTTTGAGTTGTTGTTGTTCTTTACTAATGACACTTGGACAAACCAAGCTCGCTATGCCATGTGAATTAAGTCGATTGGGAGTGTCTTTCGTTTTAATCAGAGCATCATGAAGGCGAAAGTACGACTTTGCTCTACACACATGCCATAGGTACCCGTTTATAGGGTAGGCAACCATTCACACCTCATTCATACAAGGAAAGGACAAAGACAGGATAGATAGAGAGAGAAAAAGTGCATCCATGCCCGAACCGTGATTCAAACCCAGGACCTCCTTATTCGTTGTCAGACACGCTGACCACTAGACAAGTTGGTCGGCAGAGTTTGAGTAAAATAGCAAATCAAAAAGGTGAAAGTGAATAATATTCTGAGCTTGTGATATGACACAAATCGCAGAAGATAAGATAACATGTAAACCTACTTTAGTGATTATACCATCAACAACACAAATTTGACTTGATTGAAGATTATCCAACGATTGTAGATTACATTTATAAATCGCTCAAAAGAACAATAAGAAATTTTGTAAGTACACATTTGATCTCTGCAGTATGTTTGTGCAAAAAGCAGAGATGCATCAGCAGTCTCTCATTGCTCAGTAGTGCTTAATATTGAACCTGGACAGTTTTACTGTAAAAAATCTGGCCACAGCACTAAGTCACGGGGATCCCCGATACTTATTTAGTTGTTGAATTCATTATTTTGATGAAATTAAGAATGAAGAGCAAGTGTATTATTCCGCATTTTAGGACTGCTTACAAGGCCGTGGTAGCCTAGTCGTTAGGGCATCGGCCTTCCATCCAGAAGGGTGGGGTTCGATTCCCAATACCGCCAAAGGCCCACAAAGAACATGCGATATACGTGCTCGCTAATTCTGTGGAATCGAAAGTTCTGCGGTCGGTCGTTGAACAGTTACCATGAGTGTAATGGTATGGAGCCTGGAACCAGGGGGTACGCGTACCTTCCTGGGGCTTGAGCAGCCACCAGGCGCGTCGGCAGGTGGTGGATCGCCGAATGTCTTGTAGGGATGACAGGATAGCCTTGAATATAGAATCAGAGGACACGAACCAGCTCCCGTAAACCCTGGTGTTATGCGATCCGTGCCTAAGGCTAATTGGCACCGCGGTATTGGTGTCTTAACGGAACCTCTAGTTGCCTGGCAAACTTCTAGAGTAATTTTCCTTGCCCAGTAACTCAGGCAATGCTGGGTGGACTTTTATATTACCTGAGCTTATTAATTGTTATCTTGTGGCTGAAAAGACAAGAAATAAGAAACCTTTCTGCATTTGCAGGTGAAGCCTCTGTAGTAGACCTTGCTGAAAAAGACAAGGGAACTCAGAGGCAATCTTGTAAAGGGGCAGTAATGAATCCTTCACTTGAGGTAGAAATGACCTCCAAACCATCTTCTTCTGGTGAAAGTCAGGAAGCTATCCCTAGCATAACTGACTTTCTGACCAGATGGGGCTGTTTCAGCAAGACCCTATCTGCTGGAAATGTCATACGCAAGAGGAAACGGCAGAGCATATCATTTACGAATGTGAGGCTCTTGCCCTCCCTAGATTAACTTCTTTAGGCATCATCCATACTAGAGAGTTACACCTAGACTCCATTAAAGGGTTATCGGACTTTATTAATAAAGTGGATGACCCGAGCAACTGGAACTAGGAAACATTCGGTTTGGAGTTAAATGGTACAAAATGCTGATAAAAGCAGAGGTGCCTAATGACATACAAACCCAATTCTAAGAAGAAGAAGAATGGTATGGAGAGAAGTTCCTCCCTCTCCAGATAAAAATCAAAATTGAAAGAGTGAATCCTCTTGTGGCGCCATCTATCGGATGAGTCTAAGAGCAAAGTCATACATTCACCTTCGTGATGTTTGGCTAAAACGAATGACCCACCTTACTGACTTAAATTCACATAACAAATGACTAAGCAAGCTTGGCTTGTCCAAGTGTCATAAGTAACAACAACAAGACTGCTTTCAGTATCTTAATCTGAAAGTTCTGCTTTGAAGCAAGTTGAACCTAAAAGACATTTAAAATTGATAAGCAAACAAAATAAGGCTTTAATCAGAAAGCAGTTTTAATGAACTACTCAAGCATGTATTTGTAGAGTTACCTATCATTAAAGCTCTACAACAGGCTGCCGATGAATCATAAGAAAACAGCCAGCGACAATTTCATACACGAACATCACTGAAGTCAATGCAGGATTCCTTCAAGAAATTCAAACACAAATGCATTGATATAATCATGAAAAGTCAGGCGAAATTTTATACAAGTAGAACATAAATATTCAGGTTTGGGGTTCAATCCCCAGGGTTAGAAAAGTCGGTTCATCCCTTCAGTGGGTCGTTGAAACTGAGTACCAAGCATGCTTGGGAACTAAACACTGGGAGTTTAACGTTAGGCTGACCTCTTAACCGGAACATATGCTTCTCACCCCAGAGCCTTTGGTGACAAAAGCAGAATGCACACTGTAGGCTTTGGTCCTCTTATGAGCCTATGTGAAAATTGAATACTCATGAAAATAATTTTTGGAAAATGGATGATAGAGTAAAATTTCAGTAAGACTTAAAATTAGTGGAAGAGCACCCATGCGTGAAGGGTATAAAGTTTGAAAATAAAATTGCCAAAAAACATGTGAGTGGATTGAGGACTAATTGAATTTGTTTTGAATAAAACATCTCTCAAGTAAGGTCTAACAGGGAAATGTATATTTTTTTAAAAAGTTATGTTTCCAAGAGTGATATTATAAAAATAAAGGAATGAGTCACACACAAATAATCCATTCTTTGTTGTAATGTGGTGTTAGGTAATAATGCTACTGTTTGTACACACAAATAATTTAAAATTGTATCCACATGTAACTGTAACCATCACAAATAGTAAACATTTTACAGTTGTGGTTTAATATTTATCAATATATAAGGAGTACCCTTTCTTAGCAAAGAAACAATTTGTCAATGACTACACTAATAACTTCAGCTTGTATCCGTAATTAAAAACTAAACTCCATGGCACGACAGCCCATGTGGGCCAAGGCCTACAGTGCCCATAACTGTTTTCATGACCGAGGGCCCTGGGGTGCGAAGCATGTGTCCCAGTTAGGTGGTCAGCCGTACGTAAGACCCCCAGTGTTTAGTTCCCAAGCATGCTTGGTACTCAGTTAATCGACCCACTGAAGGGATGAAAGGCTGAGTCAACCTTGCCCAGCCCGAGGATCGAACCTCGGACCTGTGTCATGGGAGCGTGAAACGCTGCCACTAAGCCACCGGGCTTCTGTATCCGTAATTAGTTCATTAAAATCTCTCTCGAAAATCACGTGTGACGTGCTCTGTAGGTCAAAGGGGGAAATGGAACGTCTTAAAACGATTTTTAAATATTACAGAAAAACTATTGCGAGTAACAATAATACTCGTGTTTAAAGTCTAGTACTTTAGCTTGTTATCCGTAGTTGGGAGGACGAAAGACTAACAAATACTTAATGCCTGCAATATTCGGTCAAAGGTCCGGTGAACCTTCTGGCTGATTCCCTCTATTTCGGGGACACCGTTTTCATTGTATAAACTGTGTGCATAGGATAGAAGTAGGTTTATGTTTCTGCACATTCATGTATTGATAAAGCGTTTTGTATTATTGTAGAAAGCACTGTTAGTATTGCAATAAATCTTGATGAAACAGATTAAATACCCGGGAACTTAGTCGCAAAATATAGTTTTTATGCAGCCATATAGTGAAGAGCAGGCAGAGATTCAAGTCAGTACTTTGTACAAGCTGTGTGTACTATTTACTGGGAAATACCATCGGCGACAGATAGTGCACACTTGGATGATTTGATATCGCATCCTGAAGTCCTAAGACAAAGCATTGTGATGTAAATTGCCTTCCAGGAAGACTTTTTATAGACACGTGTTGCAAAGGAGGAAACCCGGAAAACTCCCAAGCACTCCACGGACAGACAAGAATGAAGAAGGCTGAAAAGCAACACCTATCTCCAGTTGTTTAGCAGAGGATGGAATCGAACCCCTAGACTTAAGTTTTGTGATTGCGCTGTTTTATTACTAGGCCAAGGTAAATTTTTTTAATGGTGTTCAGAAATTTTCTTTCAAAAAGTGTTCATCACAAGACTGCCAAAAGAGCCAAAATTGTAGTATTTTGTGAGACAGAAAATTATACTACTTTTTTTAAAAGTATTTTAAAGTACGAAACTTCTAAAAGTAAATAGTTGACACTCTTATTTTTTTAACAAGGTATATTGTATAAATTTAAAAATATATTTAACTTTAATAAAGTTTGGATCCAAGCGAATTCAGTATAGTATACAAATACAGAAATCTTTTAAACTTTGCTGGTCATTATTGAGGATTCCTCTGCAGTAACGTGCTGATCTCTCTGAATTAATAAAAGATCAATTTCTGTTTCCAAACTGTAGTTAATAAAAAAAAGTTGTATACATTCCAGATAATAAAATTATTGTACGAAAATAATCGAAAATAAAAACAAGGAAACTCAAGTCAATGCTTTTTCCCATCTAAAGCGGAGAAACGACAACGAGAAAAGAATTCGAAACAACAAGTTATGATGAGTTGACTAGGAAATATCCGCTAGATGTCACGCTCCACTGGCTTAAAAGTTGGCTCAGCTCATAGCAGACTTAATGAAAAAACTATGTACCGATTCTGCTCAACCGCAACTGTTTACAGTTAGAAATGAATCTTTTTCACTCACTTTGGGAAATTTGTGCCTTTCTTTTCTGAAATTTACTACTTTCATCTAATTGTTTAGATTTCAGTTTTTTCCCTAAAGAGTTTCTGAACTATGTCACTATTTAAAAATGTTTGAACGAGATTTGGATGTTTTTATAACTGCTGTTTAGCTTGACTTTTGTAACAATCTTAGGAAAGTGTTTCTTTCTTTATGTAAATAGAATTACATATGTATGTCGCAAAAATATATCAGTCTTGATTGCAAAAGGAATATTGTGTCTTAAAATAAAGTAATCAACTTAGTCAGAAACTAGATTCGATAAAGTGAATCCAAAATAGCCAAAATAAGTAGTTGATGCAGTAGAACTTGTCACCAATACCTTTGCTATATTGCATCAAAATTTAAGTTGTCAGTGTTTTGTTTTCCTAACAATTTGCTGTAGCTATAAATAGGTGTCACTGTAAATTATGTCTTTAAAAATCAAATATAAGTTAAGATTTATTGAAAAAAATTTCATTTTGAATTTACTTTTATTAATTATAATTCAAAATAAAATTTCTATTTTTTTTCGAACATTTAAAATAAAACAATTCTTAAACTGAATCTAAACAACGAAGAATAAAATTACTGACTTTCAAGAAAGAATCTTACTGTGGCCAACAAAACCAATTATATTCTTCGATTGCGAAGATTTCTGATCTGGCAACAGAATCAACAACCAATCAGTTTTATAGTTCTTGGATTGGATTTCCACCCTGGTGGTCCATGTTCGTAGTGGTTTAAGTCATCATGAATCTCCTGCTTCCGGAACAATCAGTCCCCATATGCAAAAAATCACAGTAGAACAAAAATTCTTTTTTAAAAGAAATTTTGTTCTACTGTGATTTTTTTAAAAAAAATCAAAGCAAAATCCAAGAGAGCAAAATTTCCACATAGAAAAATTTCTTTTAAAACAGTTTTTATTTTATTAGTATACCTTAAGATTCTATTGTAGCAAATAGAATAAGGATTTACGTAAATTATTATTTATTAATAATAATTTACAATTTACGTAAATCCTTATTTAAATTATACTTTTCAAAATCATTTGAGGTTCTGTTGCCACTAAGGAATGTTATGAGGAAAAGTAATTTTATTTCAAAAAATTTCAGCTTCATATCAAGTTTGTTCGTATTATTCAAGTTTAAATGAAATCAAAATTATGCTCAAAATTGTTTCTGTTCAGTGAAATAAAATGTAATTTTTTTAAGCTAGAATTTAATATAGCAGTCTTAAAATTTTCTGTCGTCAGTCAAAGTTCATTTATTACTTGAGAATGAACAAGTTTCTGTTTGTCGTGAAAATGAATTAAAAATAATCTAATGTTTAGTAGTGTTTTCCCCATGCTGATTTTCATATTATTAAATTAGATTTCATGGTAATATCTATTTTATAATTTTGATGAATCAGAAACACTGTAATGATAATTTGGAAAGGTGTATAAAAAATAATGATAAAATTCAATAGTTGAAAAAAAAGCAAAATAGATTATGGACTTTTTTTTAAATGTAAAGACTTAATTTCCTTAAGTGAAAGTTACCCATATTTCTCGTAATATTCTTAAAAAAACATCTTGGTAAATTTGCAAGGTGCACTCTCTTGTAAAAAGTGGAAATAAATAATCATCGATTTTTTATAAATAATTCGAATGTTAGAATATAATGATTAAGAAAATATTCTTTTTTAAAATTATAAAGAAGTAAGGAACGCATTTTAGAAATTTACATTAAATGTTAAAAAAATTTTTTTCTTTGTTTGAGAAAAAAAAATGTTTTTTAATCTAATTTTCAAAACATGCTTGTTTATAACTTCTAAAACTTAATGGAACGATTCTCAAAATTTTTTTCACAAATCCTGAAAACGTACCGAAGAGTTATAAAATGCTTGTTTTCCAGCGGTAGAATTGTTTTTTGGAACAATAAACAAACAACATATTTTTAATGTCAAGTAATTTTTATTTGTTATAAAAACTAAAAACAGAAGTTATCCTTATATTTTTTCATCCAATTTCGAAGTAACATAGTAGCTAATAATTAAACAAATATTTTCATTTTAAATTCTCAGGAATGTGAAACTCTCTCTGCTGCTGGTCCAAAACCCGAATGACAAAAAAAAAAAAAAAAAAAAAAAAAAAACATTTTTTAAATTTATTACTTTAAGTTGTTCCCGCTTTTCTTTTATGTATTATTTTCCTTTGTTTGTCATTTGCTTCTTGGTTGATTAATGAAGGAACCGTTTCTACACGGCTAAAAATACTGTAGTTACATACTGATGTTATATAATAAAATTTTAAAGGAGAAAATAAACGGTATCATTCATTTTCTGTTCTAATTATAACTGTCTCAATTTATGTGTACATTTTTATTTTGAAGGGAGATATTTACAACTGTGTTCTGAATTAGTTATATCTCATTTATTTTATCGGAAAAAAATAAGCTATATTTGTCTCCTTTGAATTTTAATTCTTGTTTAGTATTTTTATTTAAGCTTAAGATGGAGATAGATATATTTTTAAGCTGATATCATTGCCTATTAGGTAGATTGATCGAAATAGTTTTTGAATGATACATTTTTTTATTTTTGAAGTTCATGTATTTTTAAATTTATCTTTAAAATTCCATTTTCTGAAAAAAAAATCTATAATCCTTTAATTATAAGTGAATAATAATTATAACAATAATTGAAAAATATATATTTGGAAATATATAAATAAAGTTTAAATTATTAATTAAAACTTTTAAAGCCAGTTTCATAATAAAATTAAAATTATATTTGATCATAAAAAATAAGTTTTGTGTAAAATATGATGCCAAAAGATTGTTTCTACTGAGTTTTTCGAGTTCCTTTTATTTATTTCAAATAATTTAAAAGATATTTAAGTAAGCTCTCAATAGTGAAGTGATTATAAAAGGTATATAATACCTAGCTTTATAGTTTAATACCTGTTTTTGTTTTGTTTGTCTCTCAACGGTCAGTATTTTTCGTTTGAGGATTAACTAGGCAGCTCCTATAGTTTAAAATTCTTTATACTTACTTATACAATAGGTGATCAGTTAACGAACATAATCTGTTACAAAACCATGTTCGCTATCCGAATTGTTCGTGAACCGATCATCGATTTTTTTGTGAAATCGATTTATTCTTTCTGGAGACTCTAAAAATTAAATTAAGAAAAAAGATGTATAATTTCTTATTCAGTTTATTAAAAAATTAATGCATACGTATAGCCTTGCATATTCATCAGTCCTTTTCATTTTTTGCTTATGGGGCATTAAAGAACATGTTCAATGTTGATGGCTTTTCTCTATTTTTTAAGACTTTCCGGAAGTGATTAATAGCATTATTGTTGTAAAGATCCCTAACTTTATTGATATCAACTTGATTTGGGTGTCATTCTAAGACCATTGCTCTGACATCCTCCCACTTCTTCATCGAATGAACGAGGGAGGAGAACGCTCAAAATGAAATCACTTTCATTTTTGAATGAAATCAAAACCAAAATTTGGTTATGAATATTCTATTAGAAAAAATATCCCAGTATAAAGCTTTGAAGTTTAATAGGAAAGCAACACAATTCAAGAAAGATGAAAAACGATTTTTGGTCCGTTTGGTTTGGCAACCCTGCACATGCTCCGAGAGCAGAGAAGCATTCTTTAGAATTCGTTTTAGTTTATTATCCGAATATTCGTTGTTCGAACACAAAAACCTTTGTAAAAGTGTTCGTTGTTTGATTTATATGCAGTCCGAACTGTTCGTTAAGCGATCACCTACTGTACATTAAAACATATACTTAATGTATTGAATAAAACACAATACGTCATAAATATAGTTAAATTTGATACTTAAATTTTAATCAAAAATACTTAATAAAATTTCAAATGAACACCGACAATTTAAGCTTAAATTATTTTAATTTATTTATGTCCTTGAAAACCCAGTGGCATGGATGGTAGAGGGTGGTCCAACGCACAGATTAGAAGCTCGATCCTCGGGTTGTGCAAAGTCGACTCAACGTTTGAATGATTAGCGCCTTGATCATAGTAAACATTTCGTGGTTTTAATTCCATTTCAGGTTTGGATGTTTTTAATAGTTCAAAATCCACTTCCTATATCCAACAAACTATAGGTCCCTGTCTAATTAGCTCTGGAGAGCAAAACATGCCCAATTTAAAGACAAACAAACAAAACTAGGTGACTCAGTATTTCATCCTTTCAATACCAACTATGCTTGGGAACTGAACACTGGGGGTTTGAAGTTAATCTAATCGAGACATATACTTAACCCCCTTAGGCCCTCGGTCAAGAAAACAGATATGGACACTGTAGGTCTTGGACCCTAGGTAGTTGTCGGGGTACTGAGTTTAGTGTACAGAAGAAAGGCGACTAATTATTTGTTTACATAAATGTATACTAACTAATTTGTGGAAATTATGTAAGATGAATGTACATTTTTTGTATTTCAAATCTAAGCGATTGAAAGTGTTTTTTAAAAAATTATAAGAATATTAAAAAAATGCAAATAAAACAATTCACACACTCAATAATACTAATTCTAGATGGTTCCTACTCTGATGTCCAATTGTCAGCTGGTGCAGGTGTACATTCAAAGCTGTTCAATTTCTATGCTTCTGCAGGTGTCTACAGCGCAGCATTTCACGGAGAGGTTGATGCAATCCGAATCGTCTTAAAGAAACTTGCAACATCTTCCTGATGTTTTTGACAGAGTGGCCCTATTCTCTGATTCACGGGCTGTAATTCAGGCCATAAGCTCAATCTCACCTCCATCTTGGGAAATTCTCCATATCCAGGAGCTCTTAGAATATCTGACATCACGAAAGAAACGTGTTGTGTTCCAGTGGGAACCTGGGCACTGTGTTGTGTTCCAGTGGGTACCTGGGCACTGTGTTGTGTTCCAGTGGGTACCTGGGCACTGTGTTGTGTTCCAGTGAGTACCTGGGCACTGTGTTGTGTACCAGTGGGTAGCTGAGCACTGTGTTGAGTTCCAGTGGGTACCTGGGCACTGTGTTGTGTTCCAGTGAGTACCTGGGCACATCTATGAAAACGAGCAGGTGGACTTCTTCGCAAAGAAGGGTGCAAAACTTCTCTTGCCAAGATACACAGAGATTTCTTACTACACTATAAAGCCACACCTAAAACAAAATTTTAAAAGAACTGAAGTTTCTAAACTGCAAGAAAGGGTAAAAACCAAGCGGTGTAAAGATGACCTTCTGAATATCCCTGATGGTCCACGCCGTCAAGTGGTGGCACAGTTTCGACTCCGACGGGTCACGAGTGTCTGGCTGAACACTTGCACCGCATTCCCACCTTCAATCCACCCGCTCTGCAACATGACAGAACCCATGAATACCTCCACCGCTGTGCTGCACTGCATGGCAGCTCTGAATCGTCGCCTTACTGGCAAGCCAGAGAACTTTTGGGGCAATGACTCCGGTCATCTCGTTTACTTTATTCACCGGTCCTGTCTTTGTCTCATGTCTATTTGGTGATTTTTTATGTGTTATTCCTTGTATTTGCCCTGCCATTGGAAATTAAAAATAATAATATTTCTTATATCAATGCCAATTAAAGAGAGGATCAAATAAGATAACTATATTAATGCAGTTTTTTTCCACAGCCTAGAGCAAGTTAGTCATAAAAAAGTCAATATGTAACAGATCCATATTAACTATACTGACAATAGAGGGCGTTACTGGCCAATACAAAATATTCTATATCCAATACAGTTGGAAGATAGTATAGAGGTGTGAGGAATGGGGAAGCCGAACCATCCAGTTCGTAAATAATTTTGTTTATAATTTGTACTGTACAGGTACTATGTAACATTGTTAATAAATATTAAGTATTTTTTTTGTAACTATTTTTTTTAATCATGTGAAATGTATTAAATGTAATGTTTTGCCTAATTCTAACTTCCATTTTCTTACGTCCTCTACAAATATAAATATACAAATAATTATTTAAACAAGATAATTATTTTTTTATTTGCAAAAAATACTGAAACTTTATTACCCGCGACTTCTACAAATAATTAATGTACAATTATTCTCGTAATAAATATTTATTTTAATTATTAAATTATTATAAGATATTTTATTTACCACTTAATTTTGAATCTAATGAAACTTTTTTTAAAAAATGTTATACTAAAAAATGAAAATACAAAAATTTTAATAGAAAAAAGTGGAGACAAAATTTTCATTTTTGAATTTATATTAATATTCACAAACACATTAAATGCTATATTTCTAATATAAATTTTGGCACTATCTCATGAAACGTAGTATTATTTATGAAGAAAAAAATCGATTCGATATTTCGCACTTACCATATTGAATTTTACACATGAGTCTGCTAAATTTTCTAAGTAACAAACATGAACTAATTTTCGAGATATTTTCCATAGTAATTCAAAAGCTATTTTGATTGTATTGGTATTGAAAATCAAAATTACGCGGATAACAAATATAAGCAATATACTTTCAATATTTTACTTCTAAATAAAGTTCAGCAATTTCGTTAATTAAATAAAAAATTGGAAATTATTTTCTGAATTAATATTAAAGAAAATTGAACTAATATAAAAAAATGAGTCTAAAATCTCAGACATCCTCTTTTTTACATTTATTTACAGTGGGTATAAAGTTTATAATTTCCTTTTATTTAGAATATTTTACAATAACTCTTAATTTAGTATTCTTTTACTTTTATTATTTTTATATAAGTAAGAAATTTTCGATATATTTTCAGTTTTCAAAAATCTGTTAGGATTGGAAGATCCGTCGTCGCAATGTTATTTTACTATTCCCATTTATTCTTATGACTTTATAGGTGTAGCTTTATAGGTGTATTCTTATGACTTTATAGCCAGCTTTGATGACACATTTGCAGCAAATAGGGAACTTAAAATTCGAGCTGAAGGTCGCTGTGGCCTGGTCGATTAGGGCATTTAAGAGCTCCAATGGCTCAGTAGCTTCACGCCACTTCCCGTAAGCTCAGCAAAGTGAAGCATCATTTGCCGCGGGCAGTGGTTGGGAGGGTGACCACAGTGTACTCTCCTTCACTGGGTTGCTGGAGCTCCTTGGGTTGGGGACGTGTTCACGTTAATATGTGACGTCCAAAGTCCTTCCGCTGGTGTGGCGTGGATGTGGAGAGGAGGGTGCCAGGTGTGGCCTCGTTACCTGACCGTGGTTCAAAATGACGAGGCACCTTAAAATGAGCAAAAGTCGTACTTTCACCTTCGTGGGGCTCATATCAAAACAAAAGACTCATCCTGTTGACTTAAATCGCACAGCCAACGGCATAGCGAGCTTAGCTTGCCAAGTGTCATAGGCAACAAACAACAACAGGGCGTTTATTCCTTTATAGGAAGGTAGTGAGTTCGTGCGCTGACTCAATCGACCATCCACCATGTTCTCCAATGGCAACTGGAGCAAGTTAAATGGTCGCAATGTCCTCCATGTGAAATGATAACTTTGGGGGAGGCAGGCCAAGAATGGGAGTCTTCCACTTCATCCTTGTTTCTAAATAACGATGACACACACACTGCGTGCCGCAGGATTTAAGGTATCATCATTTCCAACCTTTATAATGCAGAAAGAGTGACATTCTTGTAGCTAAGCTTTTACAATGGTTAGGGCGTTGTTCTCATTATCAGAAGGAAGTGAGTTCGAATCCGTCGTGTTCGCTTAAGGCTTCTGGAACACTTTAAAACTGGGAGTGGTCACAATGTACTCCAAGTGAAATGATACCTCTGGGAGTGGCAGGTCAAGTACTGGGGGTATTCTGATTGGTCCTTGCTTCAAAGTCACGAAGACTCCACCCGGCTGCTTCTATCTAATTGGTAGAGCCCAAATCAGGGCTAGGTATAGGGAAGCATGCTGGTGCAACAATAACAAAGTTCGTGGTCAGGTAGTAATAGTCCTTTGTGTTTGTGTGTGCAGCAACAACAAAATTCGAGAAGACTGAAAGATCCTCATCCTAGTTTCCCACATTTGTCATAGTTCTTATTCTAAATTAAATGAAATTTCCCATTTATGATAAACGTCTGATTTAAAAAAAATCGAAATTCCACAACCCACTTATGAATGATGTGAAATTTCAAAGAATTTTCTCTCATTTTTTTAAAGTTTTTTTCTTTACAATATCAATTTTTTCTTATGGACATTTATTTAAAGATTAAAAAAAATGTTTTAAAATACCAATATATTCCTCTTTTACTTTGTGGAATCATAAAATTATAAAAAATAAATAAAATAATAATTCCTTTAGAAATTACAGATTTATTGCCCGTAAAAGCAATGTTTTTAATAATTCAAAACAAAATTTGGAATTATATAAATTAACAATGTATTCTGAGTTTTACAACTTATAATACTCTACAAAATTCAAAAATAGACTCAAATGTTCAATCGTTTTGTTAAATTTAACAAATAACAAGTTAAAAATAAGTTGTAAAGTATATCAAAAATGATATCAAAGACACTGCACATGGAAATTTCATAATTTAAAAGAAACCACAAAATATTTCGGACAACCAATTTTCTTTCAAAAACCTGATAAAATGTACAGAGTCCCAAATTTGCATTCTTCAAATTTTTTCCCACAGAGAAAATAGCTCTAAATGGCTTATTTCCAGTGTTCGAGTTACAGAGAACGATAGAACAATCTTTCAAGTTTCTTTTTTGTTTCCTTCCTTTTGGCGACCGCATATGCTCCTAGGGTGTCTACTTGTTGGCGCTAAGAGGCTTGCGTGTTGGGACAAGCGATCACACGCACGTTTGCTTGCGTGGGGACTTAGCCACCTGTGACGTTTGTGGGAGAAGTCTAGCACGTGACCACTGACTCTTTCCCAGCTTCGTAAAACTGATATTTGACGAATTAGTCACATAAACGGTGCCATTATCGGAAAGTGGTCTTGTTAATTGGAAAGGAAGAGATTTGACACGTTATAATTGAGCCGCGGGAAAATGGTTAGCAACATGTGAGTGATGACAGAAGATTCAACAAAGCACTTTGCTATGAAGTGCCTGCTGTCAGACAATCGGCGAAATACCCAATATTGTGTTTACACATACAGGAATTTTATATATTGAAAATTTACACTAAAATGTGAGAAAATATACATTTTATGATTAACTATTTTACTTAGTGTTGAGCCGACCAAATTGTCTAGTGGTCAGCGTGCCTGACTGCGGATAAGGAGGTCCTGGGTTCGAATCCCGATTCGGGCATGGATGTACTTTTTCTCTCTCTATCTATCCTGTCTTTGTCCTTTCCTTGTATGAATATGTGTGAATGGTTGCCTACCCTAAATAAACGGGTACCTATGGCACGTGTGTAGAGCAAAGTCGTACTTTCCCCTACATGGTGCTCTGATTAAAACGAAAGACGCTCCCAATCGACTTAATTCGCATAGTATAGCGAGCTTGGCTTGTCCAAGTATCATTAGTAAACAACAACAACAACTTAGTGTTATACTATAAAATGATATGATAAAAATTGTTTATTTATTACACAGTTTTCTCTGCTGCATAACAAATATTAAAAATAAAAATCCTTTCAAGAAGGGTTTTAAATATGTTCAAATGTCCAATAAATGAATAGTGTTTCGTTTGAACATCAATTTTCATATTTATCTCAGGATATTGCACATGTAGCGGATCACGCCATCTGTTAACAGATTCTATAACTAATTTTGTGATGCATCTTTATTAAAACTTTTAATGTTTCCAAATATATATGATTTTCATTTTACAATTCTAAAGAGATCACTATTTTTGATTTATTTCATTTTAAATTTAGAAAATTTTTAATTTTATACATACATAGTCGTGCCCGCGAGATTAAGGCTTTATTTAAACTTAATACTGTTAATGAGCTTGAAATATTTGCCTATCATCAAAGGACTCGTAATTTTGAATCTCGATTTGGTGATGATAGATTGGCGTGAGCATGTCCCCAGTCCATGGAGCTCAGTGACTCAGTGAGGGAAAGTGTGGTCACCCTCCCAGTAACTGCTTGCGGCAGGTGAGGCTTCATTTTGCTGAGCTCAAGGGAAGCGGTGTGGAGCTATTATGCCCGAATACCCTATAGAGAAAGCGGTAAACATGATTGAATTATATCATAAAAATTACATCGCATAACGATAAAATAACTTATAGCTTGGTTAAATAAATTTGGAAGGTATAACAATGTACGATAAAAATCACATCTAAGTTTAACTAACAAATACATGTGTAGTTGAATGATTGGTGTTCCAGCTTTCAATTGAATATTTCGTGCGTTCGATTCTTATCTAGTGTGTGGTTGTTGTATATCCTTTTTAAACTGCAGATCTCACTCCAATTAATATATATATATATATATATATATATATATATATATATATATATATATATATATATATATATATATATATATATATATATATATATATATATATATATATATATATATATATATATATATATATATATATATAGATGTATATATATAGAGCTTATTCAGAGCTTTTTTTTGAGTGATTCTGACGGGCTGATTCTTTTCGGTATTCAATCAAAATATGGAAAACCATCATCTATTTTCTTTCACATAAAATTTTTCATAATTATTTATCTATGTTGGTAGGTTAAGTGTTATACTGATTCATTGATAATGGCTTTATGGTGTTTTCAGCAATTATCGTTGATTATCAGTTTCCATGAGTTATCCGCGATTGCTTCTATAAAAGTCCTTCCTAAATTTTCTTTATTCTATGGAAAATTTACAACCGCTATAAAATTTTAAAGTATTTGAGTTCAGTAGTACGAAATAGACCTTCATTATCAAATGCTAAATATCTATAAAATTCTTTATGTCTATAAAATGTCAATAAAATCGTAATGATATATAAATATCACGATAGTATTCTCGCGTAATCTTCATTTTTCTAAGTGATTGAAATTTATTTTGAGATAAACTATTTAAACTTAGCGAATAAAAGTCATCTTCTAAAAAGAAATATTAATATTTCCACATTTAGCAACTTCTAAAAAAATTAATTAAATTTTGAGCACTTTTTCGTCTATGAGTGTTACAAAATTTTCAAAATGGTGCTCATTTAAACCTCAACATTAGATACGTTTACCTAATAATTTATATCACGCTTTGAATAAAAGGAGCAGAATTTTTGTCAGAACATAAAATTTAGCAATTTCTGAGATAGAAAATTAACCATGGTTCTTTTTTTTTGAACAGTTAAATTAGAAGCAGTTATTAGTATTTTTGAGGTGTTTTGAAAGAATTTTCCAATTAAAATTTTTCCAATAAGTTGTTTTAGAATAAACAGCTGCTATGAGATTAATTTTGAAAAAATGTACTTCATAGTAGCGCATTTTTAATATGTATCTTCGTTTTTCAGATAAGATAAAAATCTTCGTTGTTGTTGTTGGCTTATCCTCTTTAAATATCAGACATTAAATCAGACAAACTCCAATAAATTATTCACAGTCAGAAAGTCGATGATTAGCTTGGGATTTGAGGATTAATTCTCCTTGGAAAGTCCGACGCAATCCAGAATATGTTTCGGTGAGGCTGTATGGCCACAGCATTTCTTACAAGTGGGATAATTTTTTTGTACCACATTCAGACGGTAAATATTTTAGATGTCCACTTGAGAATCTGGCCAAGGCACTTTGTAAAAATCTTCGATTTTACATTACAGCGATGGCTAATTCATGATAGGATGCAGCAGAGCTTTAAAAGTGACACTTGAATAATTAAAAAAAATGAAGCAATACTATCGTATTTCGGAACTTTGACAGAATTTACAAATATACCTAATGGGCTTCTTAATACAACACTGGAATGAGACCAAGCATATGTATTTATGATGGTTAGGCAATACTAAATACAATCAATGACTGTATTTTCACCCAAGTGAAGCTCTTTTAAATTTATCTTTTTTGTAAATTAAAACTTTGGTTATGTCTGACAGTAAGACTTCTTTTGATTCCAAATGCGAAATACAATATATCATGTACAGGAACAACGGCATCCGAAATGGCGATCAACGTCAGTAGGAAGGCAACTTATGTTGTGGTTATCATTTCTTAAACTATTGCGACATTGTCAGTTGATAATAAACTGCCGAATAATTAGTTAAGTTTTCTTTAGATTGTTCTTAACTTTGTCACCAAGCGTTTCTTGGTTTTGAAAAATGTAAATAATTACAGAGGGTATTAACACATTTTTAGAACGATTTCGATAAAGAACTAAGAAAAAGTAAATGTTTTAGAATAAAAATTTTTGGCAACAGCTTATTATTTGAAATGAGAAACATCGTCTGCTACTTTTAAATTTATTCTTCTTTCAAAATGTCGCATGGAAACAAGCTGTGGATTGAGGGATATGTTTTTGCGCTTTCCGAAGAGAAATATTCTTATTCCAGAATTCGAAAACGTTGTGAAATGCATGTTATAAAAATTTCTAAGTGCAAAATAAGCAACATTATTAATCGGACAGGTAAAAACCGTCAATTATTTCTACATGGAAAGAAGACTCCAAAGGAATATCCGAGAATGGTACGTACTGTTTCAAATGTTTCTAAAGTGAAATCACTGGTAACAAGAGAAAATTCACCAACACAGAAATCAATTGCAAAGTCTCTAGATACATCTGTAGCAACAATAAATAAAATAATAAACCAAGATTTAGAACTTAAGAAAGCTAAAAAACATAATGTTCACCAGCTTTTGCTGAGACATGTGGCTCAACGCAAAACATTTTGTAGAATTCTGTATGAAAACCATTTAGCAGAAGATAAATGGAAATACACATTGTGACCCCTGATGAAACATGGGTTTACCTAAATGACAGCAACAAAAAAAGGTCTAATTACCATAGAAAACGAGGAGAAAAAAATGTACAAACCTGGTTTCGACAATGTAAAGAAAGTTTCAGTAAAGAGTATATGATTGTCCTAGAGAGAGAGAGGTTTCTCCTATACAATGAGAAATTAAAAATAAAAAGAGTAGAAAAATGTTAAAATACTCTCATCATACTATCAGGAGAACGTTTTACGTCCAATATTTACAGAAGAAATTCCACTTCTTGATCCCAATGACTTTCAAAGAGTGAAACTTCATCAAGACAAAACTACAAGTTATACTTCGAAAACTACCACTGCATTCCTTGAAAAAATGAAGCTAATACAGGTATTGCATAATACCTTTTCAACATATTCCTGTGAAGTCCCCTGACGTTTCAACTATGGACTCATGTGCCTTTGGTCTGTTAAAAAGAGCTCTTTCTAAACGGAAACCCACCACGATAGATGGACTCTGGAAAGTAATAGAAAAGGAATGGAAAGTGATACCCTTGGAAATTTTACGAAAAGCTCTTCTATCATGGAAATCGCGATGCAGACTTATAGTCCAGAAAAAAAACAATCAGATCGAACATTAAAAAAAACAGTCTTTACATTTTAAACCTTATTTAAATGGCCCATAAATCATTCTAAAAATGTGTTAATACCCTCTGTACCTTCAACTACGAAACTATTAAATATTTTAATGAAATACCCTTTTATCAGCTTTTTGAAGTATTTATGATAGATGGCATATTGAGAAAGGTGAAAACACGTTCGCTGAAGTGGACCAAAACACTACTTCAAAGATCCAAATATGTAAATATCGTTGTTTTAAAAAATAATTTCGTTAAGTAGGATAAAATGAAGTATCCTATACCAGACGTTAGGGGTTACGCATAGGTTATGAAAATTGATGAACTTTGCATGACTGTAGCTTAAATCGGATTCAAATCATTATCGATTCAAGCTGTAAAAGTTTTTAATGCACTTTTTACGAGTCATCATTAATATTTAAATTCTTTACTTTGACATCAAAAATGAAACTAACGCTACGCTCCATTTTATAAATTTTAACTGTTTGGGAAGAAGAATTTTTATTTACTTATCAAAATGTTTCCTCTTTTTTAATATTTAGATCACCAGTACTCAGTCTTATATGGAAACAATAGCGCTATTAGGATCTCTAAGACCTCAATTTAAAAATATAACACTTACATTATTATTATAAAGAACATTTTTTCATATTTTAAAAATTTTAATGTTGAAAATATTGGGCATTAGACCCATGTATTATTTTCGCAGGGTATCACTTTCCTAAGAAAATATGGCGACTTTGGAATATTATAATAGCCAAACAAGAAATACATTGTTTTTGGGATTCGAAAACTGTATTCCATTTCAGTTTTCAGGAAAAGGGCTTTTATTCCTAGAGCAATACTACGCATTCTCTAATATACAAGTAGAAGCATTTTACCATAATATTAAGATAATTCTAAAATACAATTTCCATCAATTATTTAAGCTTAAAAAATCCGAATGTACACTATGGAAGCATTCTTTCGTGATTTGGCAATGATGAACTTGTTGGTCGCCAAATCGAACATCTGCTTCCCTTCAACAATTAAGGGGAAAGCCGCGTTGTCACGCCAATTATGACCGAAAACCGATACTAGCATAATTTAGTAGCCAAATAAATGGTTTTTGTGAAATTTTTACCCCTCGTCAAGCTTGAAATAATAACAAATCACGAAATGTGATACATACTGAGCGTGATTTAGCTTTTGCTTATTCATGGCCATCTATTAGTGGTAACATAACTTATTTATTAGAAAACGGATCAAGAAATTCAATGAATACAGTAGAAACCATTGTTTGATCGAACACGAACGAATCATATTTTTGTTCTGAAGTGATTTTTTGAAAAAAAAAACGTAGAAGAAGAGCCCACGTAGAATATTTATTTTCTCTTCGAAGTATTTAAAAGCAAATTCTGCAATTAGGATAATGACAGTAAAGCATTGAGAATTCTTTTATTATAAATGAGAAAGATAAAATTATTTCAACAAATATTATGCGAATATATGAAATTACTTAAATTTGTCCCGTTGATACATTTTGATTGTGAAGTATTACGTATGCATATTTACAGTTTATGTTCGATTGCCATTTACAAAAGCTATAATTTTTGTTCTCTTATCGAAACTTAGAACAATTATCGGAAGTTATTGTCTATTATTCTGAAAAAGGCACACAAACACAAAATAAATTATTCGTGAGTAGGCATTATAGCGGCATATATTTATGGTTAATCGTATGTGTGTTTTTGAAATAAATGAATTTAGATTTATTGGAATTATTTGGATGAATAAATAAACAGACAGCTTATAGACTTGATTCCAGTAATTTTAAAATGTGTATATATCAATTTTATAGATTACTTTCTTGTTGCTTTTCAGAATTTGTTTTCAGTGTACTTTCGCAAAATAAGTTTTACTGATAATTTATTGAAACTTTTTACACGTAAAATACATTTAAGTATAATGTGTTTCATATAAGTTACGTAAAGTAACAATTTGTCGATGAGTACTTTCAATCATAATTCAATATATTATCTTCAGAAAATTTTACTTGTGTTTTAAAATTCTTTATATTGTTTTATGAATAAAATACAGTATTCAACCAATAAAAAATGTATTCTGCAAATGTATAAAATAAATGTTTAAAGAGTTCACAAAATAAAAAATAAATAAACATTTTAAATTTGGCAATTTTTGTATTTCGAAATGTAGATAACTTATTTTTAAAAAATTTATTATTTATGATTATTGTATATTGTAATCGTATATTATATTGTATTGTATATCATAATCATTTTAAATATCATGATTTATTATAAAATATACATTATTTTGAAGGAAGCCTTCATATAGTGCATGATATCAATAATTAATAATCAAGCAAACAAAATTTTACTTTTTATATTATTTGGCTTGAAATTTAGAGAGAAATACTATGTTTTGAAGGTGAAAAGATAAATTAGTATCAATTGTCGTCAAAAGGCCTACTGTCCATATTGTCTATAATGAAAACTGTGATGTTTTAACAACACAAGAGTAATTTGAAAAATTTTGATGCATCTGAGGAATTCAAAAACATCTTTCAGTTGTTAAGTAGTTGGTTTATTTGGTCATGCTTGTTTTGTTAGAGAAATTGGTCGTTCCAGAAAGTAGTGAGTTCTATACCCGATCCATTCGAAAATCAGTCTTGTTAATGAAGGATGGCTGAACACTTAAAACTGATCATTATTACTCATCCAAGAGAAATGACATATCTAGGAAGGAATCATCTGCAATATTTCTACTTCCATTAATTATCATCAGACTTTATGAATAAAGTAGACTCTATAAAGCGACCCAAATTTCTGTATTTTGAATAGTAACCCAAGTTCCAGTATTCTGTAAAGCGACCCAAGTTCCAGTATTCGGTAAGTCGACCCAGGTTCCAGTATTCTGTAAAGCGATCCAAGTTTCTGTATTCTGTAAAACGACCCATGTTGCTGTATTCTGTAAAGTGACCCAAGTTTCTGCATTCTGTAAAACTACCCAAGCTCTTGTTTTCTGTAAAGCGACCCAAGTTCCAGTACTCTGTAAAGCGACCCAAGTTCCAGTATTCTGTAAAATGACCTATGTTGTTGTATTCTGTAAAACGACCCAAGTTTCTGTATTCTGTAAAGAGACCCATGTTGCTATATTCTGTAAAGCGACCCAAGCAAATGGATCTTAGGAAGCATTGGGCCTTAGAGGCATTTGGCACAAAATACAGGGTGATTTTTTTTAAAGTGACAGTAATTGGAGCACCCTGTAGCGGGATCTAATATAGCCGAAATGACACCAAACTTGGTATTTAGACTAATCAAGACATAGGAGAAAAGATTCCGTGAAAAAATTTAGTTCGAAAAGTTTCCTTTAGGGTATTTTGCGGCGTTGCTTTAGTTTACAATAATGAAAGTAACCATAAAATACGGGTATCAAAGAAAAATGCTAATGTTGCGCGATGACAGCGCCAGTAGTAGGGACTATAAAAGCAAGTAGTAGACAGTTCCGACAAATAATCTCAGCTGAAGTAAACGAGCTCCAGTGGCCATGCCTCTCACGTTATCGGAACATGCGTTTATGTTGGTGGAATATCGAATTTGTCTATTCTAAAGGACAGAATAACAAAGACAGTGCGGGATATTCCTTGTGATATGTTACGTTCGGCTATGGAGAGCGTTATACGCAGAATGCACGGTGTTATTTCTGAGAACGGTGCTCACATGGAATGTGGTCTAACTCCTCACCGGGGAAGTTAATGTAATAAATAAACATTAATAATTTAGCTGCATGATTGTATGTGTTAGTATTTTCCTTTTCTCACATTTTATACATTGTAAAGCGCCATAAAATGCCCTAGCGGCATTTTTTGAAACTAAATTTTTTTTTTACAGAATCTTTTCTCCCGTGTTTTGATTAGTCTAAATACCAAGTTTGGTGCCATTTCTGCTATTAGATCGCGCTACAGGGCGCTCCATACACTGTCACTTTAAAAAAGATCACCCTGTATTACACAGAAAAGTTGATTTACTCGTAACTCTAACCCTGCCGAGTTGGAGCCGAAGGGTTAGAGCTCAGACCTTTAATTCAAGAGTTGAGGAATTGAATCCCACCTCGTGTTTAAATTTTCGTTGCAGTTCTGAATCCCTTTTAAACTGAAGATTCTGGTCATATCAGTCATTGCGTGCAAAGGATGACTGTTTACATACTATCAAACCAAGTATAACCACTGCCCAACCAATAAGAAAATGAGAAAGAGAGAAAAAACTATTTTACTTATAGAGAAGAAAATTAAGGAATTTCGCATCTCAAATCGGTCAAACATATGCTGCTATAAATATAAAAGGAAGGCATAATTTTTAATAAATGGTACAAATGCTTACACCGTTTTAACTAGCATAAAATAAAAAGTTTCTAATTAAAAATGCAGCTGGAAAAAGAAAAGCAAACTTCATGATGAGAATCAACATTCATTCAAACAGAAAAATGCAGAAATGGTGACTTCGCAGAGTTGTGACTTACATATAAATGCGAAATATGTGACTTCAAACACTTCAACTGTAAAATTTAATTTTTACCCTTTCTACTAGATAAAAATAACTTGACAATCTCATAATTTGATTTACTGGAATTCACTAGATTTACTGGGATCTCATTTGATTTGCTGGAATTCACAGTCTGAGAATACTCTTGAATGCAGATAAACACAAATAAGAGCTCAGTTAAAACTGCATTTTAAGAAAAAGAAATCAATGTCAAGGAAAAAGAAATATTAAATGACTACTAAAATGAAAACTGACATCACCAAAATTGGTTAAACAGATGAGATTTTTAACGGCGGTCATCGGGTGACTAATGTTTAGCCACAAGAAGGCCGGAAACTGGTATTCATTTATCGTTACCCGTTGGACACCTGTGAACCAAGTCACGGAGGCGAGTAGCATTACCCACGTCACTTCACCATAAACATGTTGTTGTTACTAATGACACTTGGACAAGCCAAGCTCGCTATGCCTCGGTTATGCGAATTTAAGTCAATTAGTCTTTCGTTTAATCAGAGCACCAAGGTGAAAGTACGACTTTTGCTCTTCAAATCCTCCGATAGATGGCAGCACCAGAGGATCTACTATCTCAATTTTGGCATTGATCTGAAGGGGAAGTAAATTTCTCCAGACCATTGCACCCATGGTTACTGCTCAATGACCGACCACAGGACTTTCCATTCCACAGATTTAACGAGCACGTATATCGCATGTACACGGACTATAAACATGTTTATGGAGTGAGCCACATCCATTCATCATCTCAGAAGAAAGGACAAGGAAACAGAGAGATAGAGAAAGGAACATTCATGTCCAAACCGGGATTCGAACCTGGAGCAACAGCTTAGGAGCAGTAAAGTTAACCCCTTAGCAGCGGAAAATACGCTAATTGATTAATACCCAATTGTAAGGACATTGCATTAGTATATTGGGTGTCATATGAAAATAGATGGAAACGTTAACACTGGTATTTTCAAGCCTAATTGACGACTAAACTAAATAAAAACTATTAAGTAACTGTAATAGTCTGTAGTACTAATATATAATTTAGATTACATAATTTAGAAAAAAATTTGCCTGTTGAAACATGTTACTGGCTATTATGCTGATAGCAAATTTGTTTGTTATTTTGTTATGGATTATAAACTTTTAATAAAATTGGATGGTTCTATATATATATATATATATATATATATATTTACAATAATAAGTCTGAAGTATATAATTTTTTCTTATATAAGCGCGTTAAGCGAAGTATTAACGGAATATTCTACGTTATATCCCTATACAAGAAAGCCAAAAATATATTTAACTTCGAATTAATTCTTAAATTTCTGGAGTTTTTGTTATTTATTTAAAAAGTTTGGAGAAACTTTTTTTTTCGAAAAGCGATGAATGAGCTGAAGCTAATGACTTCTTCATAATCGTGTCTTTGATAAAATGGAGCTTGAAAATTCCCCCTTTCTATGCTTAAAAAAAAAAAGATTTTAAAGTGCGCCAGATTAAATTATGCCTAGCTGCGGCTTCTTAATGTAAATGAGATTAATTTTCTCACTGAATTTTACTACTTTTTTTCGCCAACTTATTTTTATTTTGACGCTTTAAACATGTTCACATTTTCAGTTCATTATAATGAAAATTAAAGTTCTTTTCTCAGTTAAGAATTAGTTCCAGAAAAAAAAATGCAAGATTAATAATTTCTATATCCTTTATTTTTAATGCTGTTCGTTCATCTATAAATTTTTATTTTATTTAAATGCGCAAATTTAATTTTTGTAAACGAGTGTAAAACTAAATGGTTCATCAAATAATCACAATATTTCTTACTGAATCTGAATTTTCTAAGCTGTTTACATTGGAATAAAAAATAAAAATGTAAGCAGTGCTAAATAAGAAATATAAATTATTTTCAGAGTGAATTTACAATAAGTACTGAAGCTAAAAGTATTGAAACCTTGAAATGTCAGAAAAATTCCTAATAGTATGCTTTCAATTTCGGGGGTTAATATAATAATTATTATATTTTAAGTGAAAAGCTTGCAAAAATTGATACATACGAGGGTTACTCTGAAATTTTTGAGATACGCACAGGCGAGAATTTACATAATAAAAATAACGGTTTAATTTTAAAGTGCAAAGTATTTTAACACAGAAGACCATTTTTTACTGACTTACTTCAACTTGTTTAGCGTGGAATAAATTTTAAACACAAGAGAAAATGGAGTGGACGCGAGAACATTTTCGCGCTATGATTTTCTACGATTTCAAAGCAGGATTCAATCAAGAAGAATGCGTTCAACGGTTGCAATTAGCATTGGGTGATGAATCTCCAGCTCGTGCTACTGTATTCAGATGGCTTAGAGAATTTAGAAGAGGTCGCAATTTTCTTCAGGATGAAGAACACACAGGAAGGCCGCCGTCGGCAGTCATCCCGGATAATGTGTCTGCCATACGAAAAATGTTAATGGATGATAATCCATTAACATTTTTTCCCCTCTGACATTTGACATTTGACCTTTGATTTAAATACAATACGAAAAATGTTAATGGGTGATAATCGCTGTACGTATCAAATGAGACAGAAGGAATTTAACATTGGATCCGCAGCCATACACAAAATCATTCATGAAGAATTACATATGAAAAAAGTAGTTTGCCGTTGGGTTCTCCATAATCTAGCTGTGCATCAAAAAGAAGAGCGTGTCAGAATCAGTAAAGAAACTCTTAATATGCTAAATGATGGTGGCCACCGCATCATTTCTAAAATTGTAAGAGGTGATGAAACGTACATACCGTTTTCTGACGTTCCAACACGTCAAGAAAGCAAAGTATGGATCTTTAAAGATGATCCCACGCCGATAATGGTGAAAAAACAACGCGCACTGAAAAAAGTGATGTGTGCCGTTTTCTTCAGAAGTACGGGATTGGTCAAAGCCATCAAGCTGGAAGGACAGAAGACAGTAACAGCAACCTGGTATACCACTCAATGTCTTCCAGAAATTCTACAAGAACTGAATGTTAGGGGACTAATGCTTCACCATGACAATGCATCTTCACATACAGCCGGATTAACAGTTGAGTTTCTTAAACAAAAACAAATTAAAGTGATCGAACATCCACCGTATTCACCTGATCCAGCTATGTGCGACTTTTGGTTAGTTTTTAATCTAAAAAGGAACTTACGTGGACGTCGTTTTCATTCAGAAGAAGAGATTGATGTGGCTATAAATGCATTTTTTTCATCTATTCGAAGAAATGAATGGCTTGAGGCATTTAATCTGTGGAAAATTCGTCTACAAAAGTGTATTGATGCTGGAGGAGACTACTTTGAACACACCTAAAATTTTGTAAGTATAGCTTTAAAAACCTAGTTGTATCTCAATAATTTCAGAGTGACCCTCGTATATATGAAAAATAGTCATTTGTGTGTGTATCTAAATTATGCAATCATATTATATATTCTTTGTTTAATTTCAATGTCAATAATGTGCAATAAAAACAACTTATTTCTTCCAAATATAGTGGATATATTCGGCATTTGTTTTCATGTATATAGTTTCCATTTAATTGCGCATATTTAATCAAACTTTATTATTTTAAACATAAAATTGAGCAGATTATTACTTGTAATTGGTGTGAAAAAATAAAAAGTAGCTTATGCAGTGTCATTAAACCGTAAATATAAAACGTTTTAAAGAAGAATTGATATTTATATTTTCTAGTCTTGATAAATTTTAATGATTACATTTCACTTAAATGTAAACCTGTAATTTTAAATAAGATACTCATTTTTTTGGAAAGATAACTCAAAAGATTACAGTAATTAGTGAAGCATTCTTTTAACAATTCCATAATTTCCAAAAAAAAAAAAAAATAGAAAAAAAAAGAAAATTTTACGCTTGAAATAAGATTAATATATAAAAATGAAAAATAAAAATTTTTCATTTTTATATATAAGTGCTTGGCTTATCTTTCTCTAATGACAACAATATTTTAATTAATAAAACACCATTTTTTTACATTCGAATATATCGACAAAGAAATAATTCAGCGAAGTAAGCCTATTGTAAACAATTTGTTCACAAATCATTAAAAGCATATACCTGAAGCAACGTTTGATTATCACCATTCTCTTTTGTAATTCTAAAATGCTCCAAAAAATAACACATTTTGAAAATTTTCTAATATTTAAACCCTAGTCCGTACATTTTTTCTCAACAGCTAAGAAAAATCTGTGGGAAATAATTGAAAACATATTTTAATACCATCGAAAATAAAATACAAAGTAAAATAAAAAATTTTTTTAATTAGTTACACTGTAAAAAGCATTGATTTCTTTTATAGGTATCTAAAAATCAAATCAAATCAATGTATGTAAATTAAACTTGCTATTAAGCATAGTAAATATAGGTCATTTGAGGGGAGAATTTACATTCGAACCAACAGACAAATGGTTAGCTCTCTGACCATGAGTTCGAGTCTCACCTCGGTTTGTATATTCGTGGTGGCTAGCAGTCCACTTTAAACTGAATGACTTGGTTTCGTTATTCCCGTGTGCAAAAAATAGCCGTTGAAAGACAAAGAAACCACACAGTTAACTAGAGACTGGTACAATATGAATTAGGGTGAAACTGATACGGATTTGGATAATCTTTTATCACACAGATGTTACAAATCAATTTATGTAAGTGACGAGTAGCTTAACACTCACAGTGGCTAATGTAAAAGATTTGAAGATAAACTGCAGAAAATCTCCACCAGGAAGACTATTCACTGTTGTTTTAAGTATTACAAAGCTTGAATATTTTCAAGCATTCACCTCAGTACATTTGCATGCAGAAAGCAGCAGTTTGACTATCCCCTCCGACTACTTAACATGCATATGGTATCCTGCCTTCTAAGGGAATTTTCCATTGATAATGGCCAGTATTCACACGTCGCAAGGGAGAAAACCAGGAAATTTTTTCAAACAGATTTTGTCAGTAATCTATAGAAAAAGGACTGATGCAACGATCGTTATTTAATAGTTACTGGTATACAGCCCGGAGCCTTCACGTCACAGAGCAAGGCCCTACTACTGAACCATATAATGAATCCCTGCTCTATTAACAAAGTTTTTCTCAATAAAGTGAAAAATAAGTCTAATTGTGTCTTGGTGGGGAAAAAAATTTGTTCTTTGGCGCTTATTTTCCTATTCTATGCTGCTTTTCATCTTCAAAATGTGTATCGGGAAATGAGTTTTTCATGGTTTTCTCCATCGCAAAACGTAAATAGAAATTGCTACAACGCGAAAAATCGCAGTAAAGAATATAAAACATGCACAACAGTTTCCAGAGTTAGCTGACTCAGGATCAAGGTTAAGATAATTCCCTGGTAAATTAACTAGATCATTGTACAGTTAGCATTACCAAAGAGCTTTGTAATGATTATTTCGCTATGTGCGTGTTTAAAACCAGTGTGTTCTGTGGCACTTAGCAAAAACAATGCAGTTTCAGCAATAGAATCTGTCTTATGATATAGAAATATCTTGAATAAATGTAAAGTATTCAGATATTTTTTCGGAATAAGATGACTTCAAAGCGCTAAGCTTCATAAGTTGTAAGTGAGGGTCCACGAAATATTTTCTGGTTTTCAGCATAAAGAACCAAAACTTTTGGCTTGGATTTACCTATCAACGTAGACAGGCAGGATCATTCACAAGGTATATTCGAAACTCAGAGTACAAGTATATAGTACTAGTATTTTAATAAATAGTACACACACAAAAGAAAATGTGCTATTTTTTCCATCTTAACACCCCCAATTTAGGGTGATATTTTTTAGGAGTTTTGGGAATACAGTAGAAATGAAGCAACAGGGGGTCTACCGAAAGTAGTAAAATTTTGAAAGTGGTCCACGAGAAAATAAAGTTTGGGAACCCATGGTTTGGACCATTGCTCTGACATCGTCCCACTTCTTCTTCAAATGCAAGTGGAAGCTGATGATCTGCTTTGGTTATTAATATTTCTTTGGAAAATAAACTTCCAGTATAAAACTTTGAAGTTTAATAGGCAAACAAGACAATTCAAGAGGAAGGAAAAATGATTTTTAGTCTGTTGGGGTTGCAACCCTTCGCACTGTGCTCCTAGAGCCGAGAAGTGTTCGTTTGAACTCATTTTAGTTCGTTATTCGAATATGTGTGTTCGTTGTCCAAACATAAAAATCTTTCGTGAAAGTGTTCGTATTCCGATTTGTTCGCAGTCCATACACTATGTAATCGGTTAACGAACAGTTCGTTTGCTAACCGATCACACACTGTATATATAATAATTTGTATACAAATGCCGCCCAACTTGTCTAGTGGTCAGCGTGCCTGACTGCGGATAAGGAGGTCCTGGGTTCGAATCCCAGTTCGGGCATGGATGTACTTTCTCTCTCTATTTATCCTGTCTTTTTCCTTGCCTTGTATGAATGAGGTGTGAATGATTGCCTACCCTATAAACGGGTACCTATGGCATGTGTGAAGAGCAAACTCGTACTTTCACCTTCATGGTGCTCTGATTAAAACGAAAGACGCTCCCAATTGACTTAAATTCGCATAGCAAGGCATAGCGAGCTTGGCTTGTCAAAATGTCATTAGTGACAACAACATTTGCATACAAATGTAAAACTTAATTTTGTTGTATCCTAACTTAAAAATTGCCACCTAACCTTACTCATTAATATATAAAATTTTTCAGTCTCACTTTTCAATGAAGGTAAGTGGGAAAGCGAATTCAAAGCCCATTAACAACCGCAAATTGTTTCCAGGAGGTTCAGCAAATTATCCTCGTTCTGCCCGACACGCCGCTTGATTTAATTACTCTTATTAGAGAGGATAATTTGCACTTTGCCAGTGGTTTTAATACGCTAATATAACGCAAAGGGGAAAAAAACCCACTCGATACGCAATAACAGAGGAAGGCGATGTTTTCAATTCTGGATGGTTGGTGGTGCGAAGCCAACGTTTGTCTTTGATTCCAGCGGGAATTATTGAAAAATTAGTTATTGAAAATACTTCGCTATGTAGACGGATATTTTTATTATTGAAATGTTGAATTACTTTTCGAAAATATAGAGGCACGAAAATATTTAAATCCTTTTCTTTATGTGTTTTCTACAAATTTTTGAATTTTTTCTCAGGCACAGAAACATTAAATATCACATGGAAGTTTCTTAATTCTAATGTTGAAATGCACAAGTAATCTATCGAAATCATCGTTTTTAAATTCTGAGTATGTTTAAAATTTTGAGTTTGAGATGATAGGATTGCCACAAAATTTCAGAGCCTATTTAGGAAGCAATGTTGTTCTGGTAGTTGTACAGTTAATTCCCTATTCTTCAAATCAGCAGTTTGTGCTTTCAATTCTTGCATCTAGAATGGATGCTTCTAGTAGTTTAGAATAAGCTTTAAACTGTATTTCCATCTCAAATTAGCACTCGTGTGTAAAGAAGAGATGTGTAGCAATAAATGAACGAAACTCTAAAAAAATGAGTAATTACTTTTATGTAAATGTATTAAGTAGTACAACTTTGGCCCCCAGCCCTGTCTAATGGTCAGAGTCCCTGACTACGGATAGGAAGGTCCTGGGTTCAATTCCCAGTTCGGGCATGGATGTACTATCTTTCTCTATCTATCCTGTCTTTGTCCTTTCCTTGTATGAATGAGGTGTGAATGGTTGCCTACACTATAAACGGATCCTTGTGGCATGCGAGTACTGAAGCAGTCGGACTCCACACCAAAATAGGGTTCAGTTGAAAAAGTGGAGCAGCGCACCCCATATTGCCAGCCTAGCTGGCACACAACAACAATATTGCAATTTTTAGAAATATAAAATAATACTAGTGGGTGCATAAGCCACCATCATTTTTTAATCATGGTTTCCAGTGGTATAGGCTTACTTAGCTTACGGATTAAAATAGTAACATTGTGTGAAAATAACACTTTCCACTATTTTTAACAATATTAACTATTTTCTTTTAGCCTTATTTAAGTTAATAATTTTCTCTGCGAAATGAGGTGTCACAAATAGATCAACCAAAAACAAATCAATTGGGTTTGGGAGCTGTTTTAGTTGCAATGCTATTAGGTATTGAATTCAAAACTATTTTTCAACCGCATTCTAACGTATTTCTGATCTTCGGCGTATTGGAAAAACCAAAAACACGTTCGCTACAGAAGGCCAAAAATAAATAAACAAATAACAGATAATAAGTAAATAATTTTTCAAAAATTGACAAAACAGGTTAGGTTTTGACAATTGACAAATTCAACAAAATATGAAAGTAGTTTCATTCGTTTTTTAAGACATTGTGATAACGGAGAAAAAGAGAGAATCCGATGCTATGCTTATACTTTCTCTCTCCCAGATTTTATGTATGAATTTTAATTCCATATGCCTCCGTTCTTGAAGCTGTTATATTTCCTGAATAGGGCTCATATTTTTATAACAACTTTGTTGCGAATTCAAACCTTGCTGATTCTGCCAGCAAATAGTGCTAGGAACCTTAATATTAACTCACGGTTAGGTTTTGAAAAGACAAAAAAAAAGGGATTAATACTTTTTTTTGCACTGCAGAAACTAATAAGATCTCAGGTTAAGACGAAATTGCAGGTGTACACAAAACTGTGATCAAACCAGCTGTTATTTATAAATCAGACTTGAACTTCAAGAACCGGGAAAACATGTTCAACAACATGTAACTCGAGAACATTAAAAGATGTTAATAATCTGGAAGAGGAATTTTTTAATAACCAAATTTATAGATCAATCGAAGATGGTGATGTTTGAAGGAAACGATCTTCTTCTTCTTAGAATTGGGTTTGTATGTCATTGGGCACCTTTGCTTTTATCAGCATTTTGTACCATTAACTCCAAACCCAATGTTTCCTAGTTCCAGTTGCTCGGGTCACCCACTTTATTAATAAAGTCCGATAACCCTTTAATGGAGACTCGGTGTAACTCTCTATTATGGATGATGCCTAAAGAAGTTCACCTAAGGAGGGCAAGAGCCTCGCATTCGTAAATGATATGCTCTGCCGTTTCCTCTTGCGTATGACATTTGCAGCAGATAGGGTCTTGCTGAAACAGTGCCATCTGATCAGAAAGTCAGTCATGCTAGCTGTAGCTTCCTGACTTTCACCAGAAGTAGATGGTTTGGAGGTCATTTCTACGTCAAGTGAAGGATTCATTGCTGCCCCTTTACAAGATTGCCTCTGAGTTCCCTTGTCTTTTTCAGCAAGGTCTACTTCAGAGGCTTCACCTGCAAATGCAGAAAGGTTTGTTACTTCTTGTGTCTTTTCAGCCACAAGATAACAATTAAAAAGCTCAGGTAATATAAGTCCACCCAGCATTGCCTGAGTTACTGGGCAAGGCAAATTACTCTAGAAGTTCACCAGGCAACTAGAGGCTCCGTTAAGTCACCAATACCACGGCGCCAATTAGCCCTAGGCACGGATCGCATAACACCAGGGTTTACGGGAGCTAGTTCGCGGCCTCTGATTCTATATTCAAGGCTATCCTGTCATTCCTACAGGACGTTCGGTGATCCACCACCTGCCGACGCGCCTGGTGGCTGCTCAAGTCCTAAGAAGGTACACGTACCCCCTGGTTCCAGGTGAAGAAAATGATACAACTATGAAATTCAAAAACTGTTCAATGAAAAAAATATAAGATACCATATAAAATCTAAATGGACTCAATAGTTGGGGCGCATGGAGGGAATGATTGATAACCGATGTACCAAAAATCTTTTTAAAAGCCAGTGTCTCGGTCAGAAAAGAAGGGAAACCAAGAAAGAGATGCCTCGATGAGGTTTAAAAGGATCTCAAGAACTTAAAAGCAACAGGTTGGAAAACTAAGACACGAGAAAGATAGCTTTGCAGTCGAATTGTAAGGGGGGGGGGCATGGTCCAACATAACCTTTAGAGCCGGGGGTCATTTAAGGTTTTGAAAAAGTTTGAAAATAAAAAATGTTTTTAACCTTAAGATGTTGAGCTTCCTTTGTAACAGTTGAAATTCTGAATAGGGCACTTTATTACACAATTCTCATTGGTTTAAAATATCCATGACGTCAGATAACGTTTCATCCACGTCACATCATTGAGACGGCGTCGTAAATTCAACTTGTCAATGAATTTGCTGCCTGTGTTCAAAACGCATTCTTCGAGAGGCAGCAAACAAGGCGAAGTTCATCATCGAATGTTTGAGTGTCATCGGTGATGAGAAAAATCCATTTATAGTAATAAGTTTCCCAGTAATATGGAAGTATTTCTTAATTATAATTTTTTGCCCTTTGTGAAAGTTTTCAAAATCATGAAAATTAGATGTTGGCCTAAATAATTACTTTCCAAATGTTCAAATCTTTAGCGATATTGCTTCCAAAACTGAACCCATTGTACAGAAGAAAAAGCAAATGTGAATAGACAAGACAAAACATCCGCTTTATGGTTAGTTAAAATCGGCAAAAAAAGAATTTAATTTTTTTAAATTTATTATTTGATTTTCAATGATCTATAGTCGCGCGGGAGCTATGTTGTTGAGAAATGCTTTTATAAAATACATTTTCTTACTTTAAGTGAAAAGTCTATCTTCCGAAATAAACTACGTTAACCTTTCTTTAGATGCAGCGTTTCTCCTCAAATTTTTAAACCTATACAATTATCTCTTTACTTGATTCAAATATTTAAAAATGATAAAAAATAAGGGGTACTTTTCCATTTCGCCGGCGCAGGCGATAAAGTCGCCAAAAATGATACAATTGGCGCTAGAGGGAATATCTCTGCTGGTAACCTTTTACTGCTAAGTTTCCAAAACATGTGACGGCTTTTTACTGTCTCAACGACTTTATTTCGACTTTTTTTTTCCATTTCATAATTTTATGCTATGTTGCTATATAAACAAATTTAATAATTTCATAAAATCTCTCTAGAAAAATCGGATTTTAAAAATGTATCTTAAAAAATAATAATTGTAACAAATTCACATAAAAAATATTTAAAAAAAAACAAGATTTTGAAATATGCATCACCCGATAAATCTAATCTAATGTAATAAGTAAATAAATTGAGGCTCTGGCATCCATCATTCCACGCATAGCATGAACACGAGAACAACAATTAAATAAATATATTTAAAAATTTTTATGAAAACAACATTATTTAAAAAATTTTATGTGTATACTGTGTATTGTCGCCAATTGGCGACTAAATTTTCGCTTGGCGAAATTTGCGCCGGTGAAATAGAAAAGTAACAAAAATAATAATAAAAAAACCCTTAAAATATTCGCCTATCGGGAAAAGTTGATTTTCAATTATATGTATCACAATTTTTTTATTTGTGAATCTAATACTCAGAACTTTCCAATTTCCGAAACAGTTTTTCGTTTTATAGTGTGCCAAATAGAAATTATAGTTAATGGAATTTTAAAATACATCGCATCTTTTTCGGAAAACGAAACAGGAAATGGTATTTTCTAACCGGAAGTGGTATCTCCTTTTTTGTTGTTTTTTAAATTTTGTTTTTCTATAATGCGCTGATTGATTGCTATAAGTATGAGCGCGTTGTTTAATTTAAACATTTTAAAAAAAGCGGAAACATCGTTGCCATCAGATGCGAAACGATTTTCTTAAAGCTTGGTTTTTCACAAAATCATCAATCCCCTCGTTAATAACATATCTCAAGCAATATTGAAGATATTTGTATGAAATTTGTTTTACATATATATATATATATATATATATATATATATATATATATATATATATATATATATATATATATATATATATATATATATATGTTATTATCTATGAAATATTGAAATGTAACATATTTTAAAAGCATATGAAGAGCTTTTCAATTATAGCTACTTTTAAAAGGAATGCTGTAATATTTCGTAAAATATCTATATTTTTGTATAATTTTAACCATATTTTCTTTATCGCTGAATGAATTTCTTAGATATTGCTTCATTTTTAAGAATATTGTTACATAAATCTTATGCCCAAATTGAATTAAGCTTGTTGCATTGCAATTTTCTATAGTGTTGGCCTTTTTTTTTTTTCTAACGAAAAATTCACTAAAATTTGCCAGAAGATAATCAATTTCACAAAAATCTATATGTAGCTGAAATTTGGCTAATTTAAACTTTTCGCATCGTAATTTTTCAAAAAAAAAATTAAAATCAATTTTCAAGAAAAAGTTGGATTGAATGTGGGCGGATACCTTAATATCCAATTAGCATTTTCTGGGATATAACAACATAGTTAATTTTCATACATGCGAATTAATTATTTTTAATTCTTTTCATTTAAAATGGTTTGTACTTCAGGGCTTTATTAATGATCTAATAATTTTCGTATTTTACAAGTTTATGATGATTTCTTACGTTTACAGAGATGCCGTTTATTACGATTTTTCCGTATTTAGTGCGGATTTCTACTCTTCGTGACAGAGCTACGATGATCTTAACGAAATGACGGAAAATAGATTTCTCTCTCGATCTCTCATAATAATCCTTTTTCGTCATCGACGATTATATTATCATTATTGTATTATAGCGATTGAAATTTGTGAAGGTTACAAATAAATTGCTAACTTAGTGTTGAAATTGGATTAAGAAAAATATGAATAATATTTCTGACTCAAAATTGTGTTATCAGAGAGAATTTTCTCAAACAGAAATCAGTATGGTTAAGAAAGCTATAACACAAAATTTGTGATTGATTGTCATTTATTTCTATTTATCATGTCATTTATTTATTCTCAGTTATAACAGATCAGTATGCTATGTTAGTTTTAAATAAAAAGAATTTTTCTTTCTAATATCAGTGTTTTCTTTTTCCTGTAATTACATAAAAATCTGTCCTGTAAGTATCTCTGAGGTAAGGCATTTAAATTTAAAAGATTTGTTTACTTTCTTAATAATTATTTCTTTTTATATTTATTATGATTAGATGATCATTTTACTATTTTTTTTTTAATATAGGTTACCTTGAAAGTATTAATTTTATGCACATAAGTGTATTCTTAATGTAAACCACGTGTTACTGAAATTTTTTGAAAAGGTTTCTGAAAGTATTGAAAATATGTCCGATTAGAACTGATTGGGGCCCAGAGGTTGGCATCTCAGCGATCAAACTAAAAAAGACTTCAATTCCTTGAAAGCAATTACATTCGAAAGGAATGCGAGAGAATTGTGGAACACAAACCATACACAATTTTCAATTATTATCGCAAAAATATTTTCAAGAAATGTTCCCTTGAACAAAATCAACTGTTAAAAAATAAAGCAACAACATTAGCAGCTTTTGTTTGGTCAGTTTAATAAATAACCTTATCTGGCAACGTCTGAGATTTCAACGCATTGTTAAAGTGACGCAACAATAAGGATTGGTAAGTTCCCTTTATCAATATATTGAAGACAATGTTACGTGAATAACAAATTAAGTTTTTCAATGGGAGGGGCTACAGAGATTTTCACCTTATAGCACAACAAGGGGCAGAAGTAATGACATATTTGTATAATCTTTATATAATAGAGAGAAGTGCTTCGGACTGCATCTTAAGTTTAACTTGTGTGGAATACTCGCATATCACCAGGTGGCTCGCCATTTTAAACCCCGGTCAGGCAGTGAGGTCACACCCCAGCTGGCATCTTCTTTTCCTCATCCACACCTTACCAGCGGAAGGACGGCACAGGTGCCGGATAATCCATAATTCCAAATTCTAAGTTTCTTGGTGATGAAGAAATGTTGTCAAGATGTCGTATCGAGACGTGTGCGATGACGTAAATATTAGGGTTACCAAAATAGAATTTTCTGGATAATTCTTATTGGTCTTCATATGCATGATGTAACAAAAGCAGGGTTGCCAGATACAAAAGAAAATCCGCCAAAAAATCGCCAATCTCAGAATTTGGCGCATGGATTGTACGGCACCTGTGCCGGAAGGACTTCGGATTTCACAGATTCACGTGGACACGTTCCTCAGCCCATGGAGATCTGGCAACTTAATGAGTTAGAGAAGGTGGTCACTCTCCCAATCACTCCCTGATGCTTAACTTTGCTGGTCTTAAGAAGGTGTGAAGCTACTGGGTCACTGGAGCTCAAACGCCTTGATATAGTTTGGCACCCCTCGGACATGCTGTCGTGGATGGTTTCATGTAATTTAGAGCCATAGACCAAACGGGAGATCCCCAGACTTGGTCTCAAAGGTATCATTTCACAAGGAGAACATAGTGACTACGGCGCATTTTACGCACACGATGGATTTTTTGGTAGGGTCTTGATTCGAATTCACTGCTTTCCGAAAACGAGAACGACGATCTAACCAACCATCCGCCGTGGCCTCAAGTTCCATAAGGTAAAATACCCTGAAAACATGAATCATTTTGAATATCAGAATTTTTAACATAAGGCTTAAGAAAAACGTCATTTTAACTCATTATAATTTTTTTTAAGCAAAAATTACAAAATCAGATCGGGCACAGGTGCCGTATAATCCATGATTTCAAATTCTGAATCTTTTTGGCGATGAAGAAATGTTGCCAAGATGTCGTATCGTGACGTGCGCGATGACGTAAATACTAGGGTTACCAAAATAGAATTTTCTGGATAATTCTTATTGGTCTCCATACGGATGACGTAACAAAAACAGGGTTGCCAGATACATAAGAAAATCCGCCAAAAAATTACCAATTTTTTGGCGCATGGATTATACGGCACCTGGGCCTCAGATCGCATTATTATTATTATTTTTTTTGCACTGACTTTCATCCATTGAACAAGATAAATATATGCTGAAAACTACTTTCTTCAAAAGTTTTGAACTGCTGAAATTTTTCTTAGGGCATAAGGATTTCTATCGATATGATTCAATTAGAAGCGATCGCCAAAAATTATTAAGTCGATTAGTTTTACTCGTGTAAAATTGACTTCAACAATAAAAATCTGCTTGTGATGCTCTGAGCAATGAAATAAGCCCAATCAGCAACAGTAGAAAAAACGAAGAGCAGAATATGAAGTGTAGTCAAAAATTGTGAGCATTTATGCAAAAGATACCCGGATTGAATGTGGAATATATTAAAGTAATTTACTGAAATATTATTGAATAACAAAACCTTCCGTAAATATATCTCATATTTTCATTCTTTTTACTTGTATTTAATTATAAGATTTTCCATTATAAGGTAAACAAAAAGTTCTTGCCATTTTATCGTTGCCATTGAATGAAGGGAGGATAAGTGTGCAAATTAATTTATGAAGGGATTGAGACTTTGGTCAGTCGATAGTAGGAATACCAGTTGTAATAGAAGCGATCCACTGAGCACATACACCAATCCGTACAGTAGCGAAGAGAAATGGACTCATTCGGATGCGACTTCAAAGTTGTTGCATCAAGTCTCCGTCAAGCGTTTGGGAATAGAGCTTGGAATGAACATACAGCACGGCATTGGTTTCACAAATTCAGGACGGGAGATTTGTTTCTCTGTGATGAAGCTGGTTCTTAGTCCTCAAGGGGTTCACTATAAGTTGCCACGAATGGACCAAACTGTCAGTACGAATCTGTACTCAGAGCAATTGGAACGTGTGCAACAGGTATTGCTACAGAAGAAGCCAGCACTAGTTAATCGCAAGGGTGTACTGCTCTTGGACAGTAAAGCGATGCGGAATGTAGCGCGGGTAGCCAGGAATACTGTGCGGTGTTGGTTGGGAGACTTAGTGCCATCTTATTTACTCACCTGATATCGCAACATCAGATTACCACCTCTTCCATTCCCTGGACAGTCATCTTCGTGAAAAATCTATCACCCATGAAGCAGGTTTGCGCCAAGCACTCAAGGATTTCTTGGCTTTCAAACCACAGAAAAGGCATTGGACAACTGGAAATACATTGGTTACACCTTCACCGTTTGGGTTTGAAGGAATCTCTGATCTGCCCTTTTTGTGTACTAGAGGACATGACTGGTGACCACCTTTACACTTGCCCTGGACTTTCGGACGTCGCAGTTAGAAATTCTGCGAAAGATGACTTTTCATTCACCTTAAAATTGTATTAGGCTGTCCGACAGAGACTGATGGTTGAAAATTCAAAGTCGGGCGTAGAATATATATATATATATATATATATATATATATATAAACATTGGCAGAAGGTGTTTTATGCGATGTTGATTATTTTGAGGACTACCAAAAGGCGATACTTTTTGTATTTTTTTGGGTAATTAAAAACGACGAGAACTTTCTTTTCCAGCATGTTTATTTTCAAATACATATGCCTTCATTCGTGCTACAAAAGGATGCATGATCTTAGAGATAGGTATATAAGAAATGTTTGTAAACCTGGTGTTGAAAACTGATGAAAACGGACATTTTCACTTTAAACATGAATTAAGACTCCGATCAGAAAGGTTAAACTCTTCTAGCGTTGACGAGGAGCTACGAAATATATACATATCAAAACATGTACTGAAAATAATTTTTTGGAAGAAAACTATTGTTATCTTTCACCTTTACGTACAGATATTTTTTTCTTTCTTAATTAAGATTTGCTTATTTTAATTATAAGATTGATCAGTTTTGTACTCGAGTGTTTTTATATTTGATAAATTTTACAAAATAATGATCATTCCATTATTTCATCTAGTGAAATACTATAACAACTACAATGGTGAAGTGGCCGCTGTGCAATTAGCACTTGAAGAGATCAGAAAGGGTAATGAGAACAACATAGTATTTTTATAGACTCTCAGGCCATCATCAGGTCTCTTTCTTCAATTGCTCCTAGCAGTATTGGGTTTGTTTATCTCTGTCAAATGGCAATTAGTTCTCTACTGGAAGAAGGACGTCAAATTGTGCTGCAATGGATACCCAGCCACTGTGGTATCGCGGGAAATGACGCAGCTGACAAATTGGCCAAGGCTGGCTCAGATCTACAACAGCCTTCTCCAGCCTTGGAGTGCCATACTGTTAAAAAGCTTATTAAGTCAAATATAGCCTCCTATCGTAGAAATGTTTACAAGAAGTGCACGTATCGTAGAAGGGGAAAGCATGGGCTTCTTTACTAACAAAGCCTATTCCGTGCAACCTCCACAGAGCTGTGGGAGTGGCAAATTTTCGCCTTAAAACTGGGCACGATTATCTGCAAAAACACCTTCACCGTTTGGGCTTGAAGGACTCTCCGATCTGCCCTTTTTGTGGACTAGAGGACATGACTGGTGACCTTTACAATTGCCCTGGACTTTCGGACGTCGCAGTTAGAAATTCTGCTGAAGATGACTTTTCATTCACCTCAAGATTGTATTGGGCTGCCCGACAGAGACTGATGGTTGAAAAACCAAGGTCGGGCGTAGGATAAAAAAAAAGAAAAAATTAATTCATCTTACTGAAGCTCTGGCTGGCCAACGATAAATCAGGAATTCTTTCCAGTTTTTCTAGGTTATTTCGATTTTTGAAGTTAAGCATACAAATTAGCCAATTTTTTAAACATTTCGTGCATAAAATTTCACATTTCCGTGGACTGAAGCGCGTTGTTCGCAGAAATTCGTTCAAATTTCTCCCTATTATTTGCTGTCACTTTAGAGCATTTATTGATTTCTTTTCGATCTGTCTGGATTCTTCTATGTCCAGTTGTCTCACGGTTGCACGGGGTCCTGTAACAAAAGCTGCATTCAATAAAGCAATAGATTGGATTAATTTATGTGGCTCTTCGCTCATGTTTTTAAATTTGTTTTGTAATATTTCACACAAGTATCTATACTCGAAAGGAACCAAAAAGGAATTAGCGCGCGATTAGTGCATCTTTTGAAAGTCCAAATATCTATCTATCTATCTATCTATCTATCTATCTATCTATCTATATATATATATATATATATATATATATATATATATATATATATATATATATATATATATATATATATATATATATATATATATATATATATATATATATATATATATATATATATATATATACCGACCGATGGCTGAGTGGTTAGCGTTCCTGACTCCTGAGCTGTTGGTCCCAGGTTCGAATCCCGGTTCGGGCATGGATGTACTTTCTCTCTCTATCGATCCTGTCCTGGTCCCTTCCTTGTATGAATGAGGTGTGAATGGTTGCCTACCCTATAAACGGGTCCCTAGGGCATGTGTGTACTGAAGAAGTCGGACTCCACACCAAATAAGGTTCAGTTGGAAAAGTGGAGCAGCGCACCCCATATTGCCAGCCTAGCTCTGGCACATGATAACAACAACAATATAAATTATTATATATGACAATAGTAATTATTATAAGTACAATAAAATTCCCGAAACCATTTCATTTCTTAATGATTTAAATAGTTAAATATATGTTTTGATGTGTAGTTGAAATATTACATCAAAAAAGCTGTACTGATTATTGTAAGAGTGTTACTTTCTAAGTAACAACTATGAAATGAATTGTATCCAGTAATCAGAGCGCAAGTCAATAACATATTATTTTCCTGTAAGAAAATATTTCGATGACAATATTAGACAAATGCCAAGCGTAATGGTCTGGTTACTTAGGGAGTTTGTTTTCGTTAACGAAAGGTATTGATTTCAAATATAAAAAAAATTAAAATGCGTTAAAATGACTCTTTTCTTAAGCATAATATTAAAAATTCTCTCAAGAAAGCAGAAAATATATTTGATAATGAATTAAGCTTTTTCTTATATCTTTGGCGATAACTTTTTTTTATCGAAAAGTGATGAATAATGGTTTGTAGTACTAATATAAATTAGATTATATATGTTAGAAAAAAATTTGCCTGTTAAAACATGTTATTCGCTATTATGCTAATAGCGAATTTGTTTGTTATTTTGTTATGGATTATAAACTTTTAATAAAATTTGATGGTTCTATATATATTGACAATAATAAGTCTGAAGCATATAATTTTTTCTTATATAAGCATGTTAAACGAGGTTTTAACGGAATATTCTACGTTATATCCTTATAAAAGAAAGCCAAAAATATATTTGACTTTAAATTAATTCTTAAATTTTTGGCGTAAACTTTTTTTTTCGAAAAGCGATGAATGAGCTAAAGCAAGTGACTTCTTCATTATCGAGCCTTTGAGAAAATGGAGCTTGAAAATTCCCACCTTTCTATGTTTAAAAAAAAAAAAAAAAAACAAGATTTTAAAGTGCGCCAGATTAAATTATGCGAAGCTGCGGCTTCTTAATGTAAATGAGATTAATTTTCTATTTTTTTGCCAATTTATTTTTTTTATGCTTTAAATGTGTTCATATTTTCAGTTAATTATAATGAAAATTAAATTTTTTATCTCAGTAAAGAATCAGTTCAAAAAAATAGATGATTAATAATTTCTATATCCTTTATTTTTAATGCTGTTCTTTCGTTTACAAATTTCCGTTTTATTTAATAGCGCATGCTTAGTTCTTGATAATGGATTTAAAATTAATAGTTCATCTAATAAACACAATATTTCTTACAGAATCTGAATTTCCTAAACTGTTTGCCTTGGAATATGAAATATTAGGTCTTATATTGGAAATAATGCCGATCGATGGATGAGTGGTTAGCGCTCCTGACTCTTGAGCTGTGGGTCCTGGGTTCGAATCCCGGTTCGGGCATGTCTGTTATTTTCTTTTTTGTTCTCTATGTGTTTTCTATCTTTTCTTCCGTGACTATGTATGAATGTGGCCCATCCTATAAACGGGTTTGTGGTGGTATGGCGTGGGTAACGCTACTCGCTTCCGTGACTAAGTTACTTGACTCTGGGTAACGACAAATGAGTAGCAGTTTCTGGCCTTGTTGTGGCATCGGGTTAGTCACCCAAGTGTGCTCGTTTTTTGGAAAAAAAATATTGAAAAGAATATGGAAAGCAGAGGCCTGATTTATTGGAGCGTTTGTTCTCGTTATCAGAAGGCAGTGAATTCGAATCCCACCCAAATCGAAAATCCAATGTATTCGCTAATGGCGATTGGGTCACATTAAATATGTCATCTTCAGTTCGGTTTTTAAGAGTGAGCATACAGCCATCGAAGAGGGACTGAATGCTATTTTGTCTTATACAGATATTAAGGCAGTGTGGCTTTTGTCTGACAGTCGTAGCGACATTCAAATTTTTTTAATTGGCGAAGAGTTGATGATAGGGCCTGAATCGTAATTCTTAGCAAACTGAAGCAGCTCTCTTTACTTCCATTGGATTCCTTAGCATGTTGGCATATGGGGGAATGAGTTAGCAGACGTTCTGGCGTAGGAAAACTCAGAAGAACCTTTACCAGTTACTAATTCACTGACATATCTTGAATTGTATTCCATTAGAAGACATGCTGACAGGCAAATTTGCCTCACTCCCCCAGTCATCCCTGGTATCAAGCTGATTGTCCTGGAAGATCTCTTGCTATTGGCTGCGACAGATATGTTCAGACTACACTTTCCCGTTTCTTCAGTGGCCACCTGAAGGGACTTACTTTCGAGAGGGGTCTCAAAATATATCCAAATAGTCCTAATTGCCAAAATAAAGCGTCTTCACCGGCACATATTCTTGAGTGCATGGGATTGTCTTTTGAGCACGTATACAAGACTCCTACGCTTGCTTTTGATTTTCTGAAAGTGAATGGGCTAGTGTGGTCCTCGTTTAGTATACTCCTGGACGTAGAGATTAGTAACAATAACAATTTATACGTGCTTGTTAAATCTGTGGAATCGAAAGTCCTGTGGTCGGTCATTAAGCAGCTACCATGGGTGCAATGGTCTGGAGAAATTTACTCCCCCTTCAGATCAATGCCAAAATTGAGGGAGTAGATCCTCTGGTGCTGTCATCTATCGGAGGATTTGAAGAGCAAAAGTCGTACTTTCACCTTCATGGTGCTCTGATTAAATGAAAGACGCCTCCAATTGACTTAAATTCGCATATCCGAGGCATAGCGAGCTTGGCCTGTCCAAGTGTCATTAGTAACAACAACACCACACAATAACAATTAATATATCTTGATCGCAATGTCCTTCATGTGAAATGATACATCTGGGGGTGACAGTCAATGCCTGGGGTCCATCTACTTGGTACTTGCTTATAGCTTACGAATTTCCAGTTTCGGGTGTCCCACTATATAATGTGCCTTCACTTCCCCCCCCCTCGCATATCTGAAAGGTGAAAATCCTGAAAGCCGCACAATGTACAATAGCATATTAGATAAAGGAGATGAAACTGAAAATGAAGTAGGATATGAGACAAAGTAGCTGATTTTCCCAAATCTTTCACAAAATCAGCAACTTCTTGAAGTATTGAATCAAATATAGAAGTGTAATCAGAGTTTATTACCTTTATATTTAGTTTTAATATAGTTTTAGAGAAAAGAAACAAATTTCCTTTCATTCAGGGTTGAGTTCACTCAAAATGGAACCCTTTATTTCTTATTAGTAATTTTATTTTTGCTAAATTTGAATTATGCTGTCTGAATTGGAAAAAAAAACAATGCAGAAAATATATTTAAATTCGAATCGAATATCAAAATAATTAAAAGACAATTTTTTATGTAAATTTAAGTAAGTCACTAGTTTTAAGATTTATAAGAGATTGTTTGCAAACATTGCAATGATTAATTTAAAATTCTAGAGTTGTTCTAAAATTTTGTATATTTACTATTACGAGTTTTCTGCAGAAATTCAATCTTACTCAATGCGAACTATAAGCCTACGAGCACAAAGATCCAAAACCTAACCTTTGTCGTGAGCTAACCAAACCTAACCTTAAAATTCTATTAATTAATATAATTTTTAAAAGTTTAAATCGTCCTTGCCGATTTAAATTAACCATAGTCTTATCTTTTTCATTTTATGAACTATTAGGATATATCCGCCCATTGGCGACCTTTGTGACTTGTTTTTCGTAGCCAAACAGTTTTAACGTTGTTGTCACTTAAAAAACCGTATATATGACACAAAAATGATGTAAAAAACGAGAAAAAACTAAACTTTAAAACAAAAATTAAAAAAAGCAACAAAAGTATAAATTGGCAATACCAAGGAAAAAAACCAGAAACTCTATAATCTAAACAAATGACGATAGATCTGACGAGAAATCTTTTGGGGGGATATATCATACTTTATACCTCATTTTGCTTTTTCTTCTAGTCTGTTGTCAACCTGTTAAAGGCTTGAATGAATGGAAAACACCTTCTCAAACCGATGCATTGCTCTTTAAATAATAAATCGTTTTCATGACAAAATGAACTTCGACACTATTCTCATATATACGATGGTGAATTTCGCCTTGTTTGCTGCCGCTAAAAGAAGGCAATTCGATGGCAGGAAACAAATTCGTTGACAAGTCAGATTTACGTCAACGTATCAATACGATGTGACATAAATGAAATGTTATCTGATGTATTGGATATTTTAAACCCATGAAATTTGTAATAAAGTAACCTGGTCATAATTATCTCAACTGGAACGGAAAAAAAACCACTTTAGGATCAAAATAATTATTTGAAAATTAAGCCAATAAGTCGCCAAAGGAATATGAAAGTCAAGAAATGTATTTACTTCCTTGTATTCCTTTTTAGAATGCATGTATGTAAAGAAGAGATGCATGTAAATATGCTTTTTTTTAAATTATTAAATAAATAATTAACTATATAGTTTGTCTTTAACTAACTCAAAGCTATGAAAATTTAGTTAATTTTTACTATTTTTTATTTTTGATGCTTTTTGTAAATGTGAAATATTAAAGATGGAAATGCTCTCAAAATTCAAACGTAACTCTTTTGTCGCCATTCTGGATTATGATTACTTATGAGCATTAGAATAAATGTTCTTTAGTTAAGGTTCCATTCAAAAAATGTAATTTACAATAGGAAATATGTTGTTTAATTAAAATAGCTTTAGTTTGTTACTATATTTAGATTTTTCTCTATAAAGCTTACAATATTGCGCTCATTTTTTAAGTGATTCTAAACTTTATTTTCCACAAAGAACTGAAATAAAAATTCTTTCATATAGTAATAAGGTCCTAATAGAAACAAATAATATACCTTCAAAAATTATATCATGCATTTTTCCCAAAAGGAAAACGTTTTGCAAAAGACATTTATCCAAGGGAATAAATGTACATAGCGAATTGCTAGCACTTTTTTCTCTTTATTGAATTATAATTAAATAAAAGAATGTTATAACTCTAAAGTTGAAAGTCACGATTTTAAACTCAAAATTGGGAAGAAAGGATTGAATATGTGGAAGAAAAAATTTGTTTTGTTAAAGATAAATGCCCGCTTCATTCAAGTAAAGCTGTATTTTTAATAATGGGGTTGTTTGTTATATTGCGTTTGATTTTAATAGTCCTTAAGCCTTTAGGAAATATGATATATTTGTCTACGTTTTCTTGAAGTCTATAATACTTAAGAGAAAAACATTTTTTTTTAAATATCTGTAACACATTTTTGGGGTGATTTAATTGAAATAGGTAAAAGATTTTATTTATTTAAATTCCATTTATTTATTTAAAAAAATTCAGGAGTTAAATTTATTGAGTGATTAATGATAAATATCAGAAAACTTAACATAATATTATGATATTAAATATTTTCAAAAATCATTGATTAATATTCTAGTAATATAAGATTTTTTTCATTTATCAAAATTTTAAAAATTATTATCCGATGTTATATACAAAATGATGAAGTACTATTCCTTTTCATTAAAGTGAATTTTAATACAATTTACGAAACTCAAAAACAACAACATTAATTTTCTTTAAACTTAATGAAATCATTATCAACACAGAATTACATAGTTGGTTATATATTAACATTAATATATGATCAACTATATAATTCTAATAAATTTTATAAACTTAATGAAATCATTATGAACACCGAATTATATAATTGATTATATGTTAACATTAATACATATAATAAACTATTTATTTCTAATAAAGTTTCTAAAAACTTAATAAAATCATTATCAGCACAGCATTATATAGATGATTGCATATTAACATTATAAGAAATTTTTCATAAAATAAAATGATGGAAGAGAAAATTCTGGTTATTGTGTATAAATTTATTCCTATAGAATCTGACATATGTACGCTAATTTAATTCAAATAGCATTTCAATAAATATTTCATATACATATTTATCGGGAAATTTATGGTAAAAAACATGAAAAGTTCAATTAGTTATTAAATTTTTATAATTACTTAAGTATTTAATAAGTTTAATAAACTAATTAGCTATTTATTACTATATATTTTGTGGTTTTTGTTCAATGAAAACTAGTTTTATAACTGTTTGAGTGTGATTGCTGGTTTAACATGTATTAAATAAATTAATTGGATCCATTATTTGAGCTTTGTGATGAATTAAGAAGTTAATTGCGTTATGAAATATCCTTCATCATTATTAATAAAATAGAAAAATATTGGATTTTTTGGAAAAGATGAAATTAGAAAGATATCACTAAAATTATTGCTTAGTTATGGAAGAAAGGAATGTTTTAATAAAAAATAAAATTGATACAATTGAATCAAAAAAGCATAGTAAACATTTTATATTTTTAATATGAATTCTTAAATTAGGTAATTTCATGCATAAATTATATGTGATATTTAGTATTGTATATTGAGTTGTGTCCAATAAAATCAAACATTCAAGCTGTATAAAAGAAATAATGTGAAATAATATACTTCATAAAATTATAACAATCATTCAAAGAATATTTGCTTATTAATTAAAAAAAATTATGGAATAACCGAGCAGCTGTGATATATTTGCATTAATATTTATAATTTCAAATCTTAAATCCCAATCATAAACATATCCACAAAATATTTTTTCTTTAACTTTGGATTTATCAATAAAAATGTTTATTTAATTTTGAAAACCTTCCTTATTTATCATGGAAATGCTTGAGATTATTCAATTTTTTATGTTTTAAAAGATTCATAATAATGTAAAATTAAACTACAACTAAGTAGATAAGTTTTAATAAATTTTTCTGTGAAAAATTAGAAATGTTTTTTTTAAATTATGTTTTTAAATCTGATGAAATAATTTTAAATTAATGCAACATTTTATATTAGTTTTTTAATTAATGTAATATTGGTTAACACATAATGTTTTGAATCTAAGGAAAGTTAATCTAAGTTATTATTACGTCCAATATTTGATTTACAAATTTTTCGTAACTCAGCAAATAAATAATTTACTTCCAAAAAAGTTAACTCTCATATTTTATGATTTCACTTGTTGAATTAAAAGAGTGATGATGGCTTTAAACTAGTTAACATATTTTTATATATAAAATTACAGTGCCAAATAACAAGCTGTAAGATCTGGGTATCTTGAAGTCTATGGGAATGAAAAATTGACAATCACGCGTCAAATTAATATTGAAAAGCTCAAAAGAACTACGAATATTAAGGCTCAAAAATTAAGTGACAATTTGAACTTACACTTTGTTTATTCTTTTCATGAAATTAATTTGTTCATAATTTTCGAATAAAAACATGCCATCCTTACCTCTACGATATCCAAAATCAAAAATTTGTAGCTGAAAAACTTCGAATGTGTTTCGTATTGTTAGTGTATCATTAGTAAAATTCTGATATTTTCAAAATTTTTCTTCATTTAAGCTAATTTTTAAATTATCATACATGTTTATACAAATGGAATAACACTAAAATTTCTGACATATTTTCTGACATATTTCATTAAATGATGGAGGTTATACAAATTTAGGACATTTGTACATAGGACATTTGTACCATGGATAGTTGGGAGGGATTTGCATAAGCTTATTGAATTCAGTTTTTGCCAGGGAAGAAATCTCACTGGATGTGAGCTCTCTTCCTGGGTTTACTCCCTCCTCTGACGCCCATCTGGCCAAGAAATCCGCTCTTTCATTTCCCTTTACTCCCACGTGTTAAGGGATCCATTGGAAATGCACTGTGTCTTCGGGTGACAGTCCCTCAAAAATATTTAGTATGTCCGGGTTAGTTTGATCTCCAACAGTGCACCAATTCAAAAATGCTGGATTGAAGCACGACTGTCAGTCAATATCCACATATCCCTTAATTGAG